>CM016623.1:58392736-58992736 GCA_005393395.2 Gossypium australe | reverse complement strand
AAATTACCAAACCATAAATACCTAGGGCAAAGACGTCAATCTTCTTTTTTACATCTGGATGTGCTAGAATCAGGTCCCTCAAACTCACCCAAGGTATGCATTTACCCTCACCTTTCTCTTAAATTTTGGCTGTAACCCACTGTTCACTCATCCCTGTGATATTCATTAACTTTTTCACAAAAGTTGGGACGTTAGCAGCCCTAGAATAAGCTTTATCGACTTGGATCCTTGAACAGCAAAGCAAGGTTGTATATTCCTCCACTGTGGGCACTAAATCTACTTTCTCGATAGAGAAAAAGCTATAACAGAATTCCAAAACTGAGTCATAGCCCGGAACAGATAATTACCTACCTTGACGTCGAGCAAATAAGGTAGATCACCATAATTATGATAGAACAGCTGCCTTGCCTCATCATCCCACTGGGTCCATATTTCTTTCAACTCCTAGAGCTCATTTTGCGTGACATTGATACGAGCAAAATCTCGTAATTTCGACACATATCCCTCAGCTAAGCTATTCCCTTTCTCTAATTGCCTTTGCTCTGACCATATGCGGATGACTGCATTGTCTTCCACTTTATCAAGGAATTCATTCTCCATAACCAGCTTTCTAACTTAGAAACTGGCCGTGAATCGATACCTCTTTAAAATATGAAATGACATGCACAAAAATAAAACACAGCAAGTTAGTACTGCATAATAGAATATAAAGCAAGTAAAATGAACACCTATCTGGGTAACTACTAAGGCTTGACATAGTTCTACTTAGGGTAAGTCCTTATGTTTTCTATGTGTGGTTTGGCTCAAAAGTTGAGGTACCCGAACCAGCAGATTCCTCGATCCTCACCCATTATAGGCTCATACGGACCGAGATCGGTTCAGGGGAATACATTTCCCTATGGCCATTCGGAAGTGAAAACTTCACGAAGACATAAGTACAGATGTATCCCGGAAGCAATCCACTGGCCCATGCGGAGGTGAAAACCTCACGGAGGCATAGCTTCTCGCTCCAACTTAAAGGCGCGACCACAACGGTCATGTAGTGCAATGCAGAGATATATATTAAAAATTAGAACCACATAAAATAAAAGGATCATGGTTTTTTAAATCAGAATTTTAAATTCAGGCAAAAGGACATGAAATTATCGATTTTACGGCTTGACTCTCTTATTGTCCTCAGTGGAGTCGCCAAGCTGTTGAAACCATTTTTAAAAAGTTTATAAAAACGGGGATCGACTTAAAAAAACAAAAATGGAGTCGCCACCAATCCTTTTTTTAGTTAGGTGTGATTAGATCACCTTGTAAAACGTTTTATTTTAAAACATTGATTTTGGTCCACGAAATACAAGAAAACTGGTTCGGGAGTCGGTTACGTATGGGGAAGGATTAGCACCCTTATAACGCCCAAAAATTGGTACCTAATCGATAAAATCATGTCCTAATGTTGAAAATTTGAAAAATTTTAAAATATGATCCTTTTATTAGAAAGAAAACCAAGACTTACCTATCTCAAAGAAATAGAATGTTATACATAGTAAGTTAGGATATAACATCTCATGGCTTCAAAACTAGGCTCACCTTTATTTTGAAAATTCTTATCTCGAGACACAAAACATCATATCCAATAAGTTAGGATATAACGTTTTGAATTCCCGAAAATAAGTTTTGATTTAGAAATTTATAAATTTCAATTTTAAAAGAAAAGGGATACTTAATATTTTAAGTTCAACGATAAAAATCGAAACCCAATGAGTTAGGGCACAATTTTTCTCGAAGTCCTCAAATATTAGATATCGCCGTATTTTTTAAAACTATTTGAATAAAATGCGTCAATTCAAAAGGTGTTTTTATAAAATAATGGTTTGAGTAAGATATTACATTGATACGTTACGACATGCATACTAAATAGCAATTTATCATAACTACGAATCTCATTAACAATTACTACTAATGGATAATTAAAGAATAATAATACGAAATAATAAGTGATACTGTAACACCCCAAACCCGGCCCATATGTTTCGACCGGATCTGGCGTGCTACGGGTTGTACATTGAAAACTTTTGCTTCATTGGTTTCGGAAATCGTAAGTTAATTAGACAATATTTGAATAAATAGGTGGCCTTTTGAAAAAAAACTTGTATTATTATTATTTTGAATAATTAAACCTTTTGACAAAATTTCATAAGTTGCAAATATTAAAAATTAAGCAGTGAAATATAAACTATGGGGCCTTACTACATAAATATTCCAAAAATTAAAACTTAAAGAAAAGCCGAAATAATCTATAAAAATAAAAACTTGATGGCCCCTCGAGTCCGTCTCGGCTCCCATGTCCACGATCTACTGCTCATCTGAAAATTTAGGGAAAAATAATAGGGTAAGTCACCAAGACTCAGTGTGTAAATCCTGAAAACACATAAAAGGCTTGGGCCCACAAACACATTATGAGCCCTGGCCCATACACAATGGCAACAATCATAATCACATGACAGATAATAAATGATGCAAAGCCCAACCCATCCTAGAATTCCATCCTCTACACACCAACCCGTACCAACCATCACACCTTGGGGATTTCTACAATCAACCCTCCATCCGCTACACACGAAAACGACAGCCGTACTGCCTATTCCTATTAATCAGGAATTTTAACGTGGTTTTCTACCACCGATCACCAAGTGACCTAATATTTCATTACGTGGGTTTTCTACCACCGATCACTATGTGACCTTAACATTTCATTACGTGGGTTTTCTACCACCGATCACCATGTGACCAATCATTTCATTACGTGGGTTTTCTACCACTGATCACTATGTGACCAATCATGCTCTTCCCCTTTTCATATCAAACCCATCCCATGCATACATTCATGCAAAATCAGACAATATACTACCTAAGAGATTACAGTCTTTCACATACATCGATACACATAGAGAAGTTTCTATGGTTACATACCTGGCATCCTTTGCCTACCCTTTCTGGGTATCGCGACTGTTTACACAGCCCATTTTCCGGCTGTTAGCCCATAACATAAACATATATATATTCATACAGATTATTAGTGTGCTAGAGATCTACACACGACTGTTCATACAGCCTCATTTTCCAGCTTTTCAGCCCCTAACAGGTATAATACAAAATAAAACTTATGTGATAAGGATCTACACACGACTGTTCATACAGCCTCATTTTTCAGCTTTTCAGCCCCTAACAAGTATAATACAAAATAAAACTTATGTGATAAGGATCTACACACGACTGTTCATACATCCTCATTTTCCGGCTTTTCAGCCCCTAACAGGTATAATACAAAATAAAACTTATGTGATAAGGATCTACACACGACTGTTCATACAGCCTCATTTTTTGGCTTTTCAGCCCCTAACAGGTATAATACAAAATAAAACTTATGTGATAAGGATCTACACACGACTGTTCATACAGCCTCATTTTCTGGCTTTTCAGCCCCTAACAGGTAAATACAAAATAAAACTTATGTGATAAGGATCTACACACCTGATTACCATTATAACGAGATCATCTAAGTCGACGCTATCCATAGCCAACACCACCGCTATCTGCCTTGAAATCCCGAAAAGAGATATGAGATTCAGGGACTAGTGTTTCCGGCTTTTAGATCTAAGAGATCTACTTACTAGAGAAGATTCGGCTACTCCCAGAGGACTCCGGCTTTTAGAAGAAGAAGAGAAAAGAATAATGGAGTTTTCGGCTTTTAGAAGAAAGAAGAGAATGATGGAGTTTTCGGCTTTTAGAAGAAAGAAGAGAATAATGGAGTTTTCAGCTTTTAGAAGAAATAAGAGAATAATGGAGTTTTCAGCTTTTAGAAGAAAGAAGAGAGTAATTGAGTTTTCGACTTTTAGAAGAAAGAAGTGAATAATGGAGTTTTCGGCTTTTAGAAGAAAGAAGAGAATAATGGAGTTTTTGGCTTTTAGAAGAAAGAAGAGAATATGGAGTTTTCGGCTTTCAGAAGAAAGAAGAGAATAATGGAGTTTTCGACTTTTAGAAGAAAGAAGAGAGTAATGGAGTTTTCGGCTTTTAGAAGAAAGAAGAGAAAAGAATAATGGAGTTTTCGGCTTTTAAAAGAAAGAAGATAAAGAAAAGGTGGAAACCCTAAATGTCGCAAAATAAAGAAGAGAACCCTCCCTATTTATAGAAATTTCAGCTAACTCCTAGCCTTATAGATAGCTCCTATCTTTTCTCCTTTTATCTTCCATATTATCAACTATAATATCTACATTATCTTATTCATATAAATCCTCCTATTTTTGAGCCTTGTTGCCATCCACTCCACCTAACCCAAATGCCAAAAATTAGCTAACTTAAACTAAAAGAATTGGGCTCCATGAAACTTAAATTTGGGCCCCTTATTCCCTTGTGTGGCGTCACCTCCTTGCTCCCTAAGTGGCTCCACTGACCACTGGGCCACAAGCCCATTTTGATGTTTTAAACATAGATACTACATTTTAAACCCTATAATGCTCAAACAGATAATTTTAACCAAGGCCTCTGCCTAAGCCTGAGCCCAATTTGGACCCCTAACACTTAAATTAACTCATTACACATGTTCACCTATTAAACGCATAGGCCCAAAAATTCAGGATGTTACAGGTACAGACAATAGAATGATTATTCTAAAGCAGAATATAAAAAAATGATAAACGAATGAAATAAAAAGACAAACAAATATAAGATTTAACGTAATAAATAACAAAAAAAAAATATAAAGCTTTACGTGCATGTAAGATAAAACAACAACATAGAATAAATTTATAATAGTTATTGTAAATTAAGGAACATATGGCTTTAAATGAATGATGTGGAATAATAAAAAATATGAATTATAAAAAAATGAATTAATATGCAAAAATGATATGGAGTAGTTAAAAATAATATACATATATTCATAAAAAAAAGTAAAAAATATTGTTAAATATAAAGTAATATATAGCTTTAAATAAAATTATATTTATGATATAATAATCTAATACGAATATATTTCATATAAACAATATAAATAACATATGTTATATAACATAAATAATTTTATACAAAATAAAAATTTAGAAACAATATAATACAAAATTTTAAAAATATACAACATATAACAAATTTACAAATTATAAAATAATATACAATATAAAATAATTTAAAGGTTACATATAAAATATAATAATAATGTATAATATATAAGATAAAAATATAATATGACAACTAATGTACGTATTTTAAATTAATATGTGATATTAAAATAATGTTAAACTTAATAAAATAACTTAATTATGAATAATAACTAGTAATAATCTAATATATATATATATATATATATATATATATAATAATGTATATAAAAGCAATCCATAAAAATTTATTAATAAATTAATGTATAAAAAATATATATGAAAATAGTAATACAAAAAAATTTTATAAAATGAATTTATTTAATGTAATGTTAGAATAATTTAAGAATGAAATAAAAAAAAAGGGTTTAAAAAAGGAATAAACAAATAAATAGGGATTAAATAGCAATAAAAACATATATAAAAGGACCAAATCGAAACACGCGTCACACTGCAGGGGTTAATATGGCAATTATGCCTTCTTTCCAAAACGGCGCCGTTCTAATTTTGACCTTTAAGTAGCCCGAGGACTTAATTGGAACAAAGTGTAAATTTAGGGCCAATTTAATAAAAAATAAAAATTCCAATTGGGCTGAATTAAGACTAATAAAATTGCGAAGGGGCTAAAGTGACAAATTTCCCTTTTTATAAAAACACGCGGATCCTCCCCGAGTTTTCGGGTCAACGCGCAGATCCTCCCTTAAAACGACGTCGTTTTGGTCATTAACAGACCATACCAAAACGACGTCGTGTGAATGGGCTATAAAAAAATCAACCCTAAATTCAGTTTAAACACCAAATTTTAAAAGAATGGCAGAAGCCCTCTCCAAAATACTCTGCCTTCACAGGTCATTCGACCTCCGGCCATCATCGCACACACGCCTCACGCGCCGTCGCCCCACGGTGGCCCAAAGGTAAAAACTTCGCCTCTCTCTCTCTTTTTTTTTATAAAACTCATTTTATTTGGTAAAAAAAATCGCATGCATAATAAATTTACACGAAATGAAAAATAAATCGAGAATCACCTCTGGTTTTCTTTTATTATTTATGTATTCTCTGTATTTTTGTGAATATTTTTGTATTTTTCTCTGTGTGTCTCTGAGTTACAGAATAGGTCGGGCTTTTATAGCCTTGAAAATAAAAAGGAAATACACCGTTTCTGCCATTTTTGGTGTTGTTTCTTTCCTTTTTGCAGGCGACCGACGGGGAATCTGGCGATGATAGGGCGTAGTTCGCGAGGATTGCAGCGCGATCGAAGTTCTGGGGTCAAGGCTTGCGGCGCCTAGGGTTTTCCATAAACCCTAGGTGGGCCCATCTCTGTTTTGGGTCTGAGTATTGGGGTTGAAGTGTTTTGGAGTCTATAATTGGGTCAGGGTGTAGCTTGGGTTAATCGGGTTTGTAACTGGACTATTTAAAAAACATTGGTTTTTTATTTATTTTTATTATTTATTTTTTTTTTGAATGGGCCTAGGCAAAATGGGTCGATTACACGGGTGTTATGCAAATTGGATAATAGGGGTAAGTACATCAAGTGGACCGTACTGTCGTTTGCATCCGACCTGAGTACACACCCTATAAGGTGCATAATGTAAGCTCGAACGGCCTGCATCACCTCCCATTCATTGGCAGTACTCAGCAAATACTCAAAACTAGCCTTTAGCCATGAAAACCTCAAAATGGAAAATTTCGCCTCACTTAGCGAGCTTCCAAGTAATTCATAACAAAGGGCAGCCGGACTAGAGATCGAACTTATGCCCGTGATCGCATTCCCTTCGATGGGAAGCCCTAGCTGTAATGCAACATCCTCTAGAGTGATGGTGCACTCCCCGCACGGCAAATGAAATGTGTGGGTCTCCGGACACCATCGCTCGACTAAAGCAGAAATCAAGTCGTATCGCAGATCCAAAGTCCGTATCAATGCTGCTGATCCGAACCCAGCTAACTCCAAGTATGGCATTAGGTGTTCATCTTGCAGAAACCCTACACTATTAATACGACCCTTCAATACGCGGTGCGGGCCCTGACATTATTAAATTAGCAAAATAGTTAATACAAAATAATTTAATTTCGCAAATAACATGAGTATCAAATAAATATCTTATTACCATCTCATTAATAGTACTTGATATGTGATTATTATTATTATTAATTAAAGAACCCATCTGCTGCAAATCTGCAATTAAAAAAATAAATTCATTTAATTTGTTTCAAAAAATATAATAAATTATTTCAAATTTCAAAAAAAAACACGGTAAATATCTCATAATTTCCCATAATTTACCTACAATAAAAAAATTTATGTTAGATTACAATATAATTAAAATAAATATAAACTATCTAAACATAAAAAGCATACAAATTAAAAAAATAGAAATAAAAACATACGTGATTAGTTTCTTTCAAACAACCTATAAAATTATATAACAACAATTTTAATCAACATTTTAATAAATCAATAAAAATTGTCAAATAAAAAAAATCAAATAAAATTACATTATATAAAAATTACTCTAAAAAAATCACAGAACACTAAACTAAACACTAACAATTTATATAACCTAATCATAAATTACTAACAAAATACCTATAAAATTATTTAAAAAATACATTACTAAAAAATCACAAAACACATAACTAAACACTAACAATTTATATAGATTGAAAAAATGTTTGAAGACTTTCCTGTCATAAAAGACAGTGACACAAACATATGATTCATGACAATGATATGTTCATGCATTAGCAATAAACTTGGAACCTTCAAATTTACAAACATGGGATAAAAATCTCAGAAAGATAAAACACGCTTTTATACTGTTTTTTTTTTCTCTCTCATTCTTAGAATAAAATCTAAGAACCACGTAAAAAAATAGGCGGTAAAATACACCCTAAGCTAGCAATATAAGGATATCATACCAAAGATTCTCTAATTTAATCCCCATGAATAATATCACGTCTTCTCCGATCATGGTGCAAAATAATTTTAACAAAATAATTTTACATTTAAAAACTCACAAAACACAACATTTATAATAAATTACTAACAAAATATTTAACAAAATAATTTATCATTACTAAAAACTCACCAAATACTAAACTAAACACAACAATTTATAATATAATACTAAATTATTAATAAATTAATTTTAAAATAATTACAAACACAAAAATTTATAACATAATCCTAAATTACTAACAAATTAATTTTAAAATAATTATAAAAAATAAAAAATACATTCATATAAAATATTAACCCAAAACCATAAACCTAAACATAAATAATTTATAAATAATAATTAATAACAAAAAAATTTTACAACATTTTAATTTAACTCTTTAAATTATAAACAAAATTATTTAGTAAAATAATACATTACCTTTTTTTTCTTTCTTCTTCGTCTTCTTTTTTTTCTTCGCCTTTCTCTCTTTTCTTTCTTTCTTCCGGTGGGTTTTTGGTTTGGGGGACCATGCTTATAAGATCCCCCATTTACAATCTTTTTCCCATTGAAGGAACTGCACATTGCCGTGTACAGTGCAGCAGCAGAGAGGCATGCATGCAGCAGCAGTAGAAGGGCGCAGGGGGTTGTGCGATTGTGCGGGCACGCGGGCGGCAGGGGCAGTTGCGCCTACCTGTCAGGTGCAACCAGTTGAGCCAATCTGACAGGCGTGAAATGGTTCGAGTATTTTTAACCAATATTTTCACCCGTTGACTGTATTTTAACATGTATTTATATTTAAATATTTTTAATTAAAATAAAATAATATTTTATTAAACAAAAAAATATATTTTAATATAAAAAAAAGGTGTTGCGCCTGTCAGATAGGCGTGACTAAAAAAAACATACAATTTTCATAAATAATCCAGCTGACAACTTATTTGAGTATATAAATTTTTTAAAAAAAAATTATTTAGGTTAAAAACCCTTAAAAAAACAAGGGTAAACATGTGAAAAAAAAATAATTTAATATTGATATTTATTATATCATGTAGGAAACAGATTTTACGATTAAAATTGAGTGGTTGATTTTTGGGTTTAGCAGAGAACATTTTAATGTAATATGCTATTGTGCTTCATAGCTGTGTATTTTAAAGTGTAACAGTTTATATGAGTTTTGATATTATATAAACTTTAAGATATAAATATATTCGTAATAATGTTAATTTTTTGGTATTACATTATACTTTAATGAATTTTTGAGGTAGCATTGATGTGGTGTAAAAAAAGGATAATTACGGCTTGATCTGGTAAAAATGGAGTGATCCTTTGTTGAACCGTATACCCTATGCCCAAACATTTAAAATAAAATTAATTAGATGATTGTTTTAGTCTTTTTCATGACAAAGCCAGTTGCTATGCCTTTAGAAAGCACATGAGGGGAGTGTTCTTTTTTCTTTAACTTTAAACAAGATAGCTGGCAAATATCCCTATCTCCTATGCATTGATTTGATTCACATTGTAATTATCACTGAAATTGTGGGCCATTTTATCATATCCCATTTATTGCTCGCTTTCCATTTGTCAAATTTTGTGAAGTAAGCTAAGGCTATGCTGGCCTATTTCCAAATTGGACACTTTCAATTTCAATTTTATCTCATCTTTTATTTCAATAAAATATCAGTCTTCTTGTTCATCAACTCATGTCTCAATTTTATCGGAATTAATTTATTTATTTTTTAATTAAAAAGAGTATGTAGCGTAAGAACGGACACATATAAATTATTGATTTAGTAGTAATTTCTATGTAGATTGAAGTGGAAATGAGTTTTTTTTTTTTTTGGTGAAAGACTAATAATATAGCTTAAAAGCTTCTAAGATATATTATACTCTTTATTTTGGAGGAGAGCCGTAATTACTGCATCAGGTGGCACTTCAAAAATTCGAAGAGACGTCTGCCAAGAGAGTCCTATCTTCGCAAGTTTATCTGCAGTTAAATTGCCTTTCCTGGGAACATGCTTGATTTCCCATTGGCCTTCAGAATTTATGAGTCTTTTGATCCTTTTGAGAAGTGTGTTCCCCGAGTCTACCATATCTTCCATGGTCAAAGCCCTAGTCACTTCAAGGTTATCAGTCTGGATCCTGACCTTCTTGTAACCTTTATTCAGTAGAATGTATACTCCATCAAGTAGACCTCATAGTTCTGCTTCTAGTGGTGAACTGCCCAAGTAGTGTGTGTATCCTATGATCCAATTGCCATTCCAATCACGTACCACTCCGCCCGCTGCAGCGTTTCCGGATATTCTAGCCACTGCTCCATCAGAGGAAAGATGAACCCATTTGTCAGAGCACTGTTGTTGGTTTTCCAAGGAACTCTCGACAGCATTGGGTTTTGTGATAACGGCCTCCAAAGTTTGTGCCCAACTGAGTGATGCTTTAACGAGTTCGAGGGGCATCCCATCAATGTTTTGAAAGATTAGGAGATTCCTATTCTTCCAAATTCTCCAAGCTATGATCCCAAAGAGGCACGACCATGTAGTACCTTTATCCTGCAATTTAAGATGACGATTAAGGTTAGATATTAGCCAAGTTTGTAAGGGGGCAGAAAAGAACCTGGATTGTTCCTCTGGAGGGACTACAAGCTTCCAAGTTTTCTTGGCCATCGAGCAGTCTCGGAGAACATGCATAGTATCTTCAGGATCATGTTCGCATCTGGATTTTTTTCAAATGAGTGAAAATATACATGTGTAGTACAAAATTCAATTTTTTTTATGTTGATAAAATAAAAAATTATATTATTCATTCAGAAATTGAATTCAAAAGTGGCATATCTGAAGTTGAATTACTTTTAAAAAATAAAAACTAAGAGTGGCGTCCAACCAATGGCCACCACCTTTCCCCTCCGTTTCTCTTTATTTTATTTATTTTCCTTCCAATTCTCTTCCCCTCTTTATAATCTTCCATCTACACACTTCTCAACTTCAGGGCTCAACCTCTCTCTTCTCCAACACATTGAGCCCTTTTTTTTCTCTCTTCCCGAAAAGGAAAAAGGGAAAAACAATCACACCCAATAACAATTTCAGTAGTAAACAAAGCAAAAAAGCAAACCCCCCCAAAATTAATTGAAAAGAAAATGCCTACACCACCGGACACCAGCAAAACCTTGAAATTAGAGAGATACAACAATTATCTCCGAAAAATTCACAGCACCAAACTCATCACTGCTTCTTCTAAACTTCTCTTTCGTGCAACCCTTCTCATTGCTTTGATTCTGATCCTTTTTTTCACCATCAATTACCCTCCTCTTTCCGATACTCCCCACCATGTCCCTCCTCACCACCGTCTCCACCACCACAGCTTACTTTCCACTTCCCTTTTCTCCGCCGGGGGCGGTGCCGCCTGGGAGAAACAAGTCCGACTCTCTTCCACGCCCCGTAGAACCAATGGATTCTCCGTTTTGGTCACTGGCGCCGCTGGGTTCGTCGGTTCCCACTGTTCCCTCGCTTTGAAGAAACGGGGCGATGGGGTTCTTGGTTTAGACAACTTCAATAACTACTACGATCCGTCTTTGAAAAGAGCCAGGCAAAACCTTTTGAGTAAGCACCAAGTTTTCATCGTCGAAGGTGACTTGAACGACGGGCCATTGCTGAACAAGCTATTCGACGTTGTGCCCTTCACTCACGTCCTTCACTTAGCGGCTCAGGCCGGCGTACGTTACGCCATGCAAAACCCACAGTCGTACATCAGCTCCAACATTGCAGGCTTTGTTAACTTGCTCGAAGTAGCCAAAGCAGCCAATCCTCAGCCATCCATTGTTTGGGCATCATCAAGCTCCGTTTACGGCCTCAACACCGAAAACCCATTCTCCGAACGCGACCGGACAGACCAACCGGCTAGCCTTTACGCCGCCACAAAGAAAGCCGGCGAAGAAATCGCCCACACTTACAACCATATATACGGTCTTTCCCTTACGGGGCTAAGATTCTTCACAGTTTACGGTCCTTGGGGAAGACCCGACATGGCTTATTTCTTCTTTACTAAAGACATCCTACAAGGGAAGTCGATTGACATATACAAGACGCATGATCAGAAAGAGGTGGCGCGTGACTTCACCTACATAGACGACGTGGTGAAAGGGTGTTTAGGGGCGTTGGACACGGCGGAGAAGAGCACCGGAAGCGGCGGGAAGAAGAAAGGGGCGGCTCAGTTGAGAGTTTACAACTTGGGGAACACATCGCCGGTCCCAGTGGGGCGATTGGTATCGATCCTGGAAGGGTTGCTGAGCACAAAGGCCAAGAAACATGTGATCAGGATGCCAAGAAATGGGGACGTGCCCTTCACACATGCCAACGTGACGTTAGCCTTCAAGGACTTTGGGTACAAGCCCACCACGGATTTGTCCACTGGGTTGAGGAAATTTGTGAAATGGTACATCAGTTATTATGGGATTCAATCAAAGACAAGGAAGGAAAGTCAAGCTACCGGTGAATCTGGCTAAGAACATTGAGCTTCATCATCAAGCACATGTCGGTTGGTTTTTTTTTTTTTTTTTGAATTTTGTATTTTTGGTCCTATGATGTAAAAAAAAGGATCAAAGTGTTGGAGGTGTTGTTACTGTAGCATATTGATATAGATTAATATTTGATGATGATATAGAAAAGGATAACTGTGAAAAGAGAATTAAAAAGAAAAAAAGTGTAGAATTGTGAAGATGAGGTAAGTGTAATAAGGTGGTAGGGTCTGCTAGAAAGGATGCAGATCTTCACAGCTGATTTTCATATGAAATAGAAAAAATGATTTGTGATTTCTATTTCATTGCTTACAGTATGAGGTATGAGCATCGGATAATGTCGACTCTAACATTCCATAAATAATCTCTTTTTTGCAACCATATATATGTTATTCAACTTACCTCCTCCTTGGACAAAACTCAAACAATTACAAAATTCTTCTTCTTTTCATTATATATAATTACTATTCATCTTTCTTCTTTGTGTTTCTTTATTTTTCTTTTTTTCCAAGTACTACTATACATGATTACCCCTTGGTTTCGGTATTGGTTTTGCTTTTTAAGGAATCCTAAGAGGAGGATGAGAAATTACAAGTTTTTAGTATCCAATTAGGTCAAGTTACACCTCCAACTTTATACAAAGTTTTTACTATTTAAAACTTTAATAAAATATTTATATATATTTCTTATTATATTTTAATTTTAATTTGATTTTTTTTGTTGAAAGCACAACTTGTACAAGTCTAAAATTGATTTGGTAAGATGTAATTTCCTTTTTCTAGTCAATGATTAATTTCTCTTGCATGATTATATTCTGATATAACATGTTTATGATCATTCATCATTTAAACATAATTATGCATGATAATATGCATAGATTCAGGGTTATAATAGAGGGATAAATTTTAAATATACAAACTTCGATTTAATTAATAATTTCACGTATGAATTTTGATTTGGTAATGGTTTTAATTCAAATGTATATAAAAAAAAACAAATAACTATACTTTTTGGGGGAAATAATGATTTTCATTAAAGAAAGAAAAGAATACAATAGCCTTTGAAACGTATAAGCAACTAAAATGAAGAGTCAAAGCTTTCCTCAATTCAACACATAAAATCGTGAGATAATGAAAAGACATAAAATAAAATCACTAATACTAAACTAGAGTAAAAGAGAAAAACTAATGTTGATCCTCTAGAAACTTTAGAGCATCTGGTGTTTTGAGAAAACCTGCGAGCACAAGAAATCCAAACTCTCTCAGAAAGATAGCTTTGCAGATGAATCAAAGACTTATGAAGCCATCGTTTCCTTATCTTTTTCAATCTAAGGATGAAGATGAGTAGCTTGACTCCTAGATTGAGGCACATGAACAAAACTACATAGAGTAAACCATACTGTTAATGCCCTGACTTCGGCCACAAAAACCACCATCAAGGATTTGTCAATGCTGCTAGTAGAGATTTTATTATTATTATTGTGAAAGCATCACCTTCCACAAGAATGCGATGTAAGCCCAAATCTCAGGCAAAGGAAAAGCAAAAATTCCTATCATAGCTTTAGTCGCAAAAGAGTAAACCAAGTGAGATTTAAACACCATTCATGCCCCTATTATCAAATCTTTTGAGTCTCTAACAATGATTCCCACATTGTCATTTTTTTTTTCCAGATTAAAGAAACCAATTTTGAAATTGACCTTAATGATGGATGCTAGTGATGGTTGCCAATGAACTATATAAGGCATGGAGAAGATTCAAAATCAGAGATGGATCAACAAAGTACTCCCCCAAGTAAACTTGAACTATCTGATGTATCTATAAAAAAGTAAAGACTTTTTTATCATATGCTGTTTGATTTCGGGTAAAGCAAAAAAGTTTGTAGTGTAATAGAACATTTATAACAAGCCTTTTTTTTTAAAAAAAAAAACTCAATGTAATAGAAGATTTATGACAAGCCTTAGAATCCATAAATTTGAATAAATTTCCTAATTTTTTTTAAAATTTTTGGTTGAGGTACTATTTGGTTAACTTATACCCAAAGCTACCTGAATGGAGGAAATTATGGGAAAGAAGTATTTGATGGCAAGAGTTATACAACTAGGGCTTTAGTTGGAAGAAAATTATTGAATATGCTCCATACTGTTACCTTCACTTTTTCAAGCAAATGTAAGTCCCATAATCTTTTGTAAAATATTTGTTCCACTAAGGTAAACTATTGTAATTTAGGATTAGAAGTAGGCCTTAGACTAAGAGTGAAGATTTTTTAACCTGAGCTAACAAAATAACTCCTAAAATTATCTTTGTGCCACACAAGAATGTCTTTATCACTAACAACAGGCAAAGGAATGCGAAGAATCTAGTTAGTTTCATTTGCATCAAATCAACATATGCACTAAATCTGTAACACCTAGTTTTGGTGGGTCTCGAGTTAGGGAGTAAATAGGAATAATCCGTATGGTGGGATCCTATTTGCCCAATCGATGCTTTTGGTGGATAGCTCGGACGCATTGTTAATGATAGAGCATAAAATAAGGATTGTTCTCAGAATGTGTGGATATGTATAGAAGAAGAGATTGGTAGGTTTATCAAGGATTCTTGGGTAATGAGGGTATCGACAAAGGTAAGGTACGCCAAGTTAGTCTAGTTACTGTGCAAGTTATGTTCTAACGAGATGGTCAGGATTGAACAAAGGGATAACTCAAAGATACGTAAAGATTTTGGATCCTTGTATACGTTTCTCTACAATTGTAAGCCACTCATAAGGCAGATTTGAAAGTTGGTTACATGTGTCAAGTTCCACTATGAGAATATGAGTTTTATATATTTATTGATATGAGCTTTATAAGAAAAATGGGAGTTATCTTCTTCCTTTTATTCGAAAACACCATTGCTAACTTGCTTTGAAGTTGATTGAGAAACTTTCTTGCTAAGCTGAAACTAAGGATCGGAGTTCATGTAGAAGGTTGCTCCATATCCTGGATAAGTATTATGGACTTGCATGTTGATTTCTGAAAGAGTAAAGTCTGTTTTATGTGAGTAAATAGTAAGATAAGGGAATAAGGTGTTGCATAGAGGTTATCTGGGTTTCAAATGATAATAAAAGTTATATGAATGAATTTTAACGATATCCTTATGTCTTATAAGCAGTGATTATTGGGTTTTCATGTTGGATGTTCGGGATCTAGAGATCAGGCTGCTGTTCGTGGGTGTCAAGTGAGTCCCTAAGTCGACTTATGTATATTGTATGTTGTATGTTGTTTATTCTAGATACTTCTACAAAAGATCATATGAACTGTGATTTGAAACCAATCCGCAAATTGCTCTTATTTACATTAGAGCTCGCTCAGATAGAAAGATTTTCAAATTAATACCCAAAGTTACCATTGCAACTCAAGTTTTAAAATTTCCGGGTGTAACATTCGCAACAATATGGATATTTGATAGAAGACAAAACAACCGAAGTTATGCAGTTATTGTAGGAACCCAAGGCATACGAGGCCAACATGTCTACACTTGGGGGATACATTGAGGACAAGACCTCGTTAACAAATTTATTTATTTTTTATAGACAATTTGTTAATTTTTATAGACAATTTATTCATTTTTTTATAGATGATCTGTTAATTTATTCATTTTTATAAACAATTTTCTAAGTGCTTGAAAGATTGATTTGAAAGTTTATCTCTTACAACTATTTCAAACAAATTGTCACTTAAAATTTATCAATTTTGATTAAAAAATAATATTTATTTTAAAAAAATTTATTTGTAATATCAGTTAAAATTTATCAAATAGAGCTTAGCTTAACTATTATGATTTACATGAGAAGACCAAAAAAATCATCGACGTCGTCAGGTTGAATGTGAGATAGATTTCTTCTTCATACAAGTTGGGGTTTCAGCGCTTCCTCTTATTTATCTTCATCTTCATCTCCTTCTTTCGTGGTTGAGTGCCGTGTCATCCTAGGTTGCCATCATGTGTCCTCTACTCTATGAATAGGTGGCTGCGAAGATGAGCCACCTTGGTCGAACAATGATGTCGGGATGTTTGTGACATTACCAGTGTATAAGTGTATGGTATTGAGTACACCAGTTGCGGATAATATGGTAGAATTATCGGAGGTGGTTGATACGTCAGTGTTGTCGTCAATATTAGCATGTAATATGCTGGAGATTGAGGTGGTGCAAAAAACACACCTATAGAAGGTGTGGAAGCAGGGTATGGTGGTGCATAGTGTGATGCTTGTGTAAAAAATACGGGGTTAGTGAAAACACCAAAATAAGTCAAGTCATACTAACCAGGAGGTGCTGCAGCCATCAGTACCTTTTGGTGGGTTGGAGTCGATGATGAACTCGTCTTGGCACCTACTCCATACCTTGGATTCCGATGCAATTGTCGTGGCCACCTCGTGTAAAGTTACCTACCCCTCACCTCCTCCAACAGTAGATATGGTCTGCCGTAGTGTCTAAACCATGGCATGTACTTCGGAGCAATGGCCAATTCTGAAGTGATAATTGGTTCCTGAATAGGTATGAAATTGTATTTATACTCCCAAATGTTGATATCTTCATCGTGGGATTTAGGCCAATCTTCGTCGGTTCTCACCCGCAAGTCGACCTTGTGCAGTGCTCCGATGTCTTGGGGTAACGAGGGACTAGCTTACCTAAACTCGAACTATCGTATCACTCGATTGGATTCGTGCCTCTCCACCATGGCATAAACTATCAATGACACATTCATGTGTCAGATATTGGGATTGGCCAAGAATTTGGACGAGATGTATTGTTGAATTTTTGGATCGGAGTATGGTGTTCATTCAAACTATAGTACGAAATAATAAAGTTTATTATGTACTTAATATTAATTTTGAAATCCTTACACAAGTAATATATATTAAAATTTTAAAAACCTTACCTCGACTTTCGATCATTGCTCTAACAGTAGCAGGATATCTTCGAGATCCTTAGGTAATCCCACATAACTTGGGTCATGGTTTCACCTATTCAAATAATATATTTTTTCAAAAATATAGTAATTAAATAATATTATGATAATTATATTATCGAATTAATTTTACCTTGTTACGAGTGAGAAAGAATAAGGGTAATCGGCTCGAGGACGTAAAAATGGTAGTCAAAACTATGCCCATGACTGCAAAAGGAGTATGCAACCACCAATTTTAGTTTTTTTGTGGTTGTGTCGTCCGACACATCTCTTGATACAATGTCGCCAACACGGCTGATCTCCAACTGAGTCAGCCCGCTTCTTTCAAGTCGACAAGTTGTAGCAGTCATTTTAAATGTAAAGAGTTCGAGATTTATCAGGTATTAGAACACCTCTGATTAACCTCAGAATGTATGTTCGGGCATGTTGTTCTCTTTCAACGGGACTTGAACTCTCGTAGAGATATAGGAAATTTTCTTGCAACATTTCATCTTTATCCAGCTACTGAAAAACATGTTCGGCACCTTGTCTAATAGTTGCTTACAAATGTCGCTCCAATCCCCAACAACCACTGTTCCCGTAATGACTAGCTCATCCATCGATAAATTGAGCTGTAATTGAACGTCCTTGGATGTGAGTGTACATTCACAGCATAGAAGATGAAATGTATGTGTCTCGAGTTTCCATCCTTTGACCAACACACTGATAAGTGTGGGGTCCAATTTACACCCTCCGAGCATAGGGGACACGTGCAAGAATCCCACATATTCCAAATAGGGTTCAATCATAGGCGATGGCCTCGAAGATAGATTGTGTATATATGTCTCCAAAATCCGATCTTCAGGCTGATTATAAAACAACAAAAAAAATTAAATTTAATCTTTTTAGCAACTTGAGAACTAAAATCTTGAGAGAATTGATAGAATTGATAAAAATGGATTTGAATGAAAAAATGAGGAAAAGGTTTGAGTTTATGTAGAAATAAAACTAGTCGTTTTTATGGCCGTTGGGGAATTTGACCGTTAGAGGAAAACACGTCTAGTTGGGTGCATTTTGATGACTATGCAGAAAAACATGCCCCATTATACACATTTTTCTGTAAACTCAGCAGAAAACATGTCTAACTGAACGCATTTTTATATTCTCTCTAGTAAATATTATAGAAATCAACCTACTCCGTTAAATTAAAAAAAATGGTAACACTAGATACATTTGACAGAAAATAACTCTAGGTTTTAGCATAATATTTTTTTGGTAAATAGTATAAGCTTTATTTCAATACCTAGATGTATCTTCATTAGGAAGAAAAATGAAGGAATTATATATTTTTGATAAAAGCAAAATATATAGGAAAGGACCCCACATGTTCTCATTATTCTTATTATATTATTATATGAAAACTACTTTGCATTTTCTTTTCTCCATCCTTTTCACATTTTTGGATGCTCACCGACACACTACCGTTTATTCATTTCTTTAATTTATTAGTTTTTAGCTCAATTATTTGTTTTGTCAAATTATAAAATAATAATTTGAAGGCCGAGAATTTTAATTTTTTTTTTAAATTTACTTTTTATATTTTTAATTTAAAAATTCAGCTCTAGTTGTTATTGTTATTAAAATCCTTCTATTAAATTTATTAGAATAACATTTTAAAATTAAAAATAAATATTTACTTGGTAGTCATCTGACCATAAAAATAATGTTAAAAAATTAAGATTTTTTTCTTAAAAACATCCATTCAAAATTTTCATTTAAGAAAAATTCACATCAACATTATAATTGAAATAATTAACAATATTAACTAGACTAATTAGTGACATTATAAAGTAGAGAAACCAAATTGTATTCAAAATTAAAGCATATAGATTAAATATCAAGTTTCAATGTAGTATAGGAGCCAATACTGAAATTTGACCATTCTCTTATAATACAAAAAAAAAGTCAAACTCAAAAGAAATGAGAAGTTGTCGATAATATTTTAATAAAAAAAATTAGACTAATTAATAACATTATAAAAATATAGAGATCAAATAAAATTAGAAGCAAGCACAATGTGAGTGAAAAAAATTATGTAACAAATGTACTTATTAAATATTTATATAAAAACGAAATAATGCTTTAATTGAATTGATAAAACTAAAACCTTGATATGTATGCAAGTTCAAATCCCATCATAACACTTTAAGGAAAAAATAAAAAATCAGAACATATTAATTTGTGTTACTTTGAATGCAAAAAGATATCAAGTGACATCTTAAAAATTAATACAAATATAGAATATATATTAAAATTGATTTGTAATACATCAAATTAGATCCTTGCACAGATTAATGTAGTTGAACTGAAGCTGGACCCTGTAATAACTGAATAAAATAACCCGTTTATGCTTAATCACGACAAGATTTATTTTGATGCAATAATTCAGTTTGAATATTACTAAAACCTACTGTTTTGATGTTTGTCGAAAAGGTTAAAAAGCAGAAAATCATGTGAAAATGATGCAGTGATGCAGAAATAAATAAACAATGCATTAATTCATTCATTCATGGCAAAAATAATGTCAGATTTTTCCTCTTAAGCCTCAATAATTTATACTTGAACCCAAACTTTGTGGACCTCCCCACACATCATCTCACGTTTCTATACCGCTCTAATGTATGTCTATTTCTTCATTTTAATACTTGATTATTACTTTGTTAAAGTTCTTAATTCAAAAAGTTAATGGTATTAAAAAAATTAGGTGATACATTCAACTAATGAGTACGCACCATATGCCCAGCATTGATGGATGATGTGGTCATTGCTTGCTGACTTAATCATTGACAAGCATTGAGCATCGTTAATTGACAATAATGTATAGATATTAAAGTGAGAGAACGGGGTAATGAGGTAATTGTTAGTATCCTTAACAGGGGTAATGCCGATGGAAGTGGATCAGCACTCATTCGTAACATCACCAACTTATTGAGGAATGGTTGGGAGGTTCGTATGGTAAATATTTGCAGGGAGTCGAATGAAGTAGCTAAAGTGCAAGTTGCAGAGGATCTCAAATTTTATGTTTTTTTATCAACCTCCTGTTACCGTTTTATCTTTGTTGAATAAAGATGTGTTGAGCAATGGATATAATTCCAGCACATCTAAGTACATTCCCACTCTTTCACCGAGTCATTTATCTACCAACAAAAAAATGTGAGAAAATAGGTATAATTGAATAGCCAAACTTAAATCAAAATAAATTTGAATATGGAATTAATATAAAACAGAATCCAAACATATTATTTACTCATGATAAGACGTGCACTTGTGATTTCATACCTCAATTTTTATCAATATTATCAATGCCTCAATAGTAATTATTATTCAATATAAACAATTTCCAATCATTAAATATATAAATACCATATTTTCGAAATAGGATAAATTATCAAATTAATTACAGCATGAATACAATCTTATTACTAGATTCAACGTTGGGTTCTATAAAATAGTATTTATATAAAATAAATATAAAAGTACGCTTTTTTTTTCAAAAAAAGTTGGCATAAGCATATCGTCTCTCATCATATGATATATTCACTTGAGTTGGCTGCTTAATTATTGCTGTCTTTAGGTTTTTGGGTAAACATGTAATTGGACAACTCATAAGATGATAGTACAAACACAATATGGGTAAAAATTTTAATTTTTAAGTTAAAAAAGTTAAATTTTAAAAAATTTGATACATAGGTGGTGGAGATTTTTAAATACAACATAAAGTTATATGTCAAAATCTCAATTTCGCTCGTAGAGTTAAAAAATTTTACCATCTAATTATACCATCCACGTTCAGTGGAATATAAAAAACTCCACAAGTGGATTTAGGAAGGTGTCAAGTGTTTTCTCAATTATTTTATTATTATTTTAATACATTTTAAAAACAAGTGACATCAATCCAAACCCACTTGTGAAGTTTTGTTACTCCACTAGCAGTGTCTAGGATAATAATTCAAATACTTATCCAGCGTTAAGGATAATTATTTAGTATATAGGCGGTGAAGATTTTTAACTCCACAAGTGAAATTGAGATTTTGTCACATGTCCTTTTTAGTTTTATTTTTTAAATACAACATAAAGTCACACGTCAAAATCTCAACCTCATTTGTGAAGTTTAAAATTTTCTACCGCTTGCGTACCAAATACTTATCAAAAGGTTTAATACATCATTTGATATTCGAGTTTCACATTCTTTTTCTAGTATGGTACCCTTTTTAATCCAATAAATTACTTGTATTTGACAAAAGTTATACATTTTTTATATCCTAAGATAACAATGTCAATTGTTTAGTGTTTAATTTGGATTTTAAGGTTGATTTAATGAAAATCCATAATGAACTAATAATAACACAAATTAACTTTATCAAATGATCAAAGGTTAAAGTCCAAAAAATTGTAACCATCAAACCGTATTTAACAAATTAAGTATAAAATTAAACAAATTCAAAATTATCATTAAATTTATTTTATTAATAAATCATAAAAATTTAAATCTAAAAATATTAGTAATTAACTATCATTAAATCAACACTAAAACTCAAATTGGTACCAAAATGTATAACTTTATCAAATACCACATCAAATACCAAAATATAGTAATTAACATTTAATATTAGACAAAAAAACACAAATACCACATTAAAAAAATGTCAAACTTAAATGCACAATAAGGTAAAAAGAAAAGTTAAATCTATAATTTGGTAGTACTATTTAAAAAGTTAAAAAGAGATAAAGTTTAATTATTCGAAGTTGAATTTTAGATAAAGTAATTTTATTAGTTTCACATTTTTTATATTTTAATTTCTCATGAAAAAAATCTTGATTTGCTCTCCATTCCAATTATAATAATCTGATTATTGGTGGAACTAAAAAATTTGGTTAACAGTCATTTGAAAAATAGTTTCGTTCTAACTACTGTTAGAACAGATTCTAGGCAAAATTAGAGAGTTTGCACAATTAGTCCAATGCATAAGTGAGTCAAAGAAATAAAAAAGAGAGATCGACACACAATATTTGTTAACACAATTCAGATTCCCCAATCCTACATCTGTGAACCCTTATTCAGAGAATGATTTTATTCACCAATTGTCTAGATCACCTGTTGGCTTAAGTCCAATCTACCCTTACACAAAGAAGTAATTGTAGCCTCAATATCAACCCCAATTGTACATATTACTCTCCCCCAAATACCTCACTTTACATAATTTCTCTCCATCACAAGTCCTTACACAAAGGCGTATCAAAGACACCCCATACGGCTCACCAAGAATGTCGATCAGCAGCCTATTTATAGGCCTCTTTAAGGATCATCCAATAGCGTTTTAATAGGCTTGAAACACTCCTTTAAAGGCTGATTTTATCCATTAATTATATTTAGTATTTATCTCACAATAGCCTTCATAAACAAGTTCCCTAACAGCTTGAGATACTCCCTTGAATAAATCTGACATATATCTCTAAAAAATAGCACTTCAATGACCAAGAGATGAAATACTTTCATGCTTATCAAACCACCTTAAGGTACTCTCCATTGGGAGACTTAGCATTCAAGTTGACCCATGCTTCTGTTTTGTCAAATACGTCATACTCAAATGGACAGAATTCAGCTTAACTGAAACTTGTACAAGGCCCAAAACGATGAGCTAAGTAGAAAAACAGGTTCCTTATAACAAAACATGAACGAGCAGGTAAAAAAAAACCCAACATCTCACAACATATTTTATATCAATAACAAATACATCAAAATTTAAAAATCATATTTCCTACATAATTTTCAAAGGTCAGTTGTTCTAGCTTAATTGTTTTTTTTTTCTTCAATGCTTAATTATATAGTCAAATAACAATTTTTATTTTAATTCTCACTTTGGATGGAAATCAAATTTGCCCAAATTTTGATAGTAGCACTCTCTTTCCAATGTCATCTTTCATGGTTGAGCAAGACCCTACTTAAGTTATAGGCAGATGAACTTCTAAAAAGGTGCGCCAATGAGTAAACAAGCCCCCTACTATGGGGGAGATGATTATGGATCGACTAGAGGCCACCAAAATCTCTTTTTTATTACAAGTTAATGGAATCGTGGGCAAATGGGAAGTTTGAAGGAAAAAAAGTTGATAATGAGGATACTGATTTATTAGATGGTGATGTTTTAATGAATATGGTAAATGGTATCCCAACCATCTCTTTCTCTGAGTGAGTTTATTATTTGGTTGAACAGAGTATCTAAAAAATGGTTATGCTAAACCTTTTTAGAATGAATTAGTTTCAATACACTTTTAAGCAATCGATTCAACTTATGGACTTGGAAAATGATTACTTTATAATGAAATTTCAATTTGTTAGGATTAAGTGGCTCGAATCCTTATTTAAATAAAATACAGTGGTAAAATAAAATAAAAGTAAAATCTCTATAGAACTACACTTCTTTTATTCTATTTTAGAATAAGGTTTTCTAAACCTTATTAAACTCCATCTATTTGATATTGATTAAAATAAGGTGTTTCAATCTTACTACACTCCTATTAGAATATGGTTTTACAAGCCCATAAATAGATAGAGTCTATTCCTCTTGTAATTATTTGAATTCGATATAGTGAATTTTCTTCTCCTCTGCCGTGATTTTTTTCCCGAAAGGGTTTCCACGTAAAATCTGTGTGTTCTTTATTTTTTTTCTTTGCGATATATATTTTCATTACCAATATTTTTTTTACAAATTGGTATCCGAGCTTCCGAGTTGTTCATCTTGATCACGGTAATGACGTCTTTAAAGTATGAAATTCCACTGTTGGATCGTAACACCATATTTGTGTTGTGGCAGATTCAGATGCAAGCAGTTCTTGGGTAGATAGATCTGGAGGATGCCCTGCTAGGGATAGATAAGATGCCTTCGACATTAACAGATGAAGAGAAGAAGCGTAAGGATCCAAATGCGTTAAAACAATTACATCTGCATTTGTCTAAGGAAATTTTAAAGGATGTGATGAAGGAGAAGACAGCCGCTGCATTATGGAAGAAGCTGGACAAATATGTATGCAGAAAACTCTAACCAACAAGTTGCATATGAAATAGCGTCTTTATGCCCATCGTTTGGAGAAAGGTGCGTCTGTGCACGAACACTTAACTGTGTTTAAAGAAATCTCTCAAACTTGGAGGCCATGGAGGTTCAGTATGATAAGGAAGATCTAGGGTTAATTTTACTTTGTTCGTTGCCTCCGTCTTACTCTACCTTTAGAGACACGATTTTATATAGCCGCGAGTCTCTCACAATTGATAAGGTTTATGATTCTTTGACCTCATATGATAAGATGAAGCATCTTGTGGTTAAAATCGACTCTCAGGGAGAGGGTCTCATTGTTCGTGGAAGACAAGATTAGAATACTGATGAAGATCGTGGAAGGTCACAAGAACAAAATCCTCGCAGTAAATCTAAGGGTAGATCGAAATTTTCAAACAGAGGTAAAACTTGTAACTTCTGTAAGAAGAAAAGGCACATTAAATTTGAGTGTTATAAGCTGCAAAACAAGATCAAAAGAGAGGCTGCGAATCAAAAGGGAAAACAACCAGAAAATTTCGATGAAGCTAATGTTGTAGAAGACTACAGTAATGGTGAACTTCTAGTCGCTTCTGCCAACAATTCTAAAGTGAGTTAAGAGTGGATCCTTCATTCGAGCTGCACTTTCCACATGAGTCCCAATTGTGATTGGTTTACAACTTACGAAACAGTGTCTGAAGGTGTTGTTTTGATGAGAAATAATGTTTCGTGTAAAATTACAAGTGTTGGAACGATTAAAGTTAAGATGTTTGATGGAGTTGTCAGAACACTTAATGACGTGCGACATGTTCTAGAATTGAAGAGAAACTTAATTTTGTTGAGTACTCTTGATTCAAAAGGGTACAGATATACAGCTAAAAGTAGGGTTTTGAAGATTTCCAAAGTTTCCTCGTTGTGATGAAAGGGCAGAGAAAGATTGTCAAGTTATATTTTTTGCAAGGTTCTACTGTTACTGGTGATGCAGCTGTTGCTTCCTCTTCCTTGTCAGATGATGATATTACTAAACTTTGGCATTTGCACCTAGGGCATATGAGTGAGAATGACATGACAGAATTGAGCAAAAGAGGACTTCTTGATGGGCAAGGAATTTGCAAACTGAAGTTCTGTGAGCACTGCATTTTTGGGAAGCAAAAGAGAGGAATCCATAACACGAAGAGAACGTTAGAGTATATTCATTCTGATCTATAGGGGCCATCTATAGTGCTTTCGAGAAGTAGAGCTAATTATATGCTAACTTTTATTGATGATTTTTCTAGAAAAGTTTAGGCGTTCTTTCTGAAGCAGAAAAGCCATGTGTTTTCCGTATTTAATCTTGGAAAACTATGATTGAAAAACAGACGGGAAAACAAATAAAATACCTCTGCACAGAAAATAGCTTAGAGTTCTGTTCTGATAAGTTTAATAAATTGTGCAAGTCAGAAGGGATCGTGAGACACTTGACAGTTCGTCATACTCCACAGCAAAACGGCATTGCAGAACGAATGAATAGAATGATCATGGAGAAGGTTTGATGTATGTTGTCAAATTCCAACTTACCAAAGTCGTTTTCAGCCGAAGCAGCCTCTACTACATTTTTTTTATCAACCGATCTCCATCCGTTGCCATTGAGAAAAAGACTCCACAAGAGGTATGGTCTGGTAATCCTGCTGACTATTCTGATTTAAAGATCTTTGGGTGTCCTGCGTATGCTCATGTTAATAATGGAAAATTAGAACTGAGATCTATTAAATGTGTTTTTCTTCGTTATAAAGCTGGTGTAAAAGGGTATAAGTTATGATGTCCTGAAAATAGAAAAGTTGTGATTAGCAGAGATGTTGTTTTTGATGAAACTGATGTGCTACCTAACTTATCTCTTAAAAACTCTTCCAATAAAGAAAATCAAAAGCAGATGGAGCATCAGATTAATCCAGAATCTACAACAGAGTCAACTTCTCAAGCCAGTACAGAAATTCAGAATAGAGTTGCTTCTTCACCACAATACTCTATATCAGCAAAAACAGAACTAGAAGAGAAATTAAACCTCCAAAGAAGTATGCCGAGGCTGATCTAGTTGCTTATGCTTTAAATGTAACTGAAGATATAGATGCAAACTAAGAGCCATTTAATTATTCTGATACGATTAGCTGTGAAGACTTAGAAAAGTGGATGTATGTTATGCAAGAGGAGATGGAATCACTCCACAAAAATGAAACATGGGATTTTGTGAAACTTCCTAAAGGTAAAAGGGTTGTTCATTGTAAATGGGTGTTTAAAAAGAAAGAAGGGACTCCAAGAGTTGAATAACCCAGATATAAAGCAAGGCTTGTTACAAAAGGTTACAGTCAAATTCTAGGAGTAGACTTTACAGATGTGTTCTCCCTAGTTGTAAAGCATAGTTTTATTCGAGCTTTACTTGGTATTGTGGTTATGCATGATTTAGAGCTTGAGCAGTTAGATGTAGAAACTGCATTTTTGCATGGAGAACTTGAGAAGGATATTTACAGCAACAACCAGAGGGTTTTACAGTTTTAGAAAAAAAGACTATGTTTGCTTGCTGAAAAAGTCCCTTTACAGTTTGAAACAGTCACCAAGACAGTGGTACAAGAGGTTTGATTCCTTTATGACTTCTCATGATTTCAAAAGAAGTAGCTTTGACAGTTGTGTTTACTTTAAGAAAAATAGTGATGGTTCTTTTGTGTATCTACTCTTTTATGTTGATGACATGTTGATAGCAGCGAAAGATAAATGAGAGATAAGAAAGGTTAAAGCTCCACTAAGTGAAGAATTTGAGATGAAAGATTTGGGACCAGCAAAGAAAATACTTGGTTTGGAGATTCTCAGAGATAGAAAAGCAAATAAATTGTACCTAAGTCAGAAAGGGTACATTGAGAAAGTTCTTTACAGGTTCAATATGCATAGTGCTAAGTCTGTTAGTACTCCTTTAGCAGCCTATTTCAGACTTTCATCGGCTTTGTCTCCATAATCAGATGATGAGATTGAGTACATGTCACATGTTCCATACTGTAGTGCAGTGGGATCTCTCATGTATGCTATGGTTTGTTCACATCTAGATTTATCATATGCAGTCAGTGTAGTTAGCAGATACATGGCAAATCCCGGTAAAGAACACTAGAAAGCAGTTCAGTGGATTTTAAGATACTTACGAGGTACTACTGATGTTTGATTATAGTTTGGAAGAATTAGAGATAGAGTCATTGGGTATGTTGATGCTGATTTTGCTGGAGACCTTGATAGAAGAAGATCTTTCACAGATTATGTCTTTACAATCGGAGGTTGTGCAATTAGTTGGAAAGCCACTTTGCAAACTACAGTCGCTTTGTTTACCACTAAAGCTGAGTGCATGTCGATTACTGAGGCTTGTAAAGAAACTATTTAGTTGAAGGGACTCTTTAGTGAACTCAATGAAGACCTTCAAATCAGTACAGTATTTTGTAACAGTCAGAGTGTCATCTTCCTTACAAAAGATCAAATGTTTTATGAGAGAATAAAACACATTGATGTTCGATATTATTTTGTTCGTGATATTATTGCTCATGTTGATATTGTTGTGAGCAAAATTAGTACTCATGAAAATCCTACAGATATGATGACTAAGTCACTTCCTATAATCAAGTTTGAACATTGCTTAGACTTGGTTGGTGTTTATTGTTGAAGTTAAACCCTTAAAGGGGTTTTATGGAAGAGGTGGAGAACTTATTCGTTGAGAGTTCGCAATGAAGAACTTGTTCATTGAAAATTCGTGTCAAGGTGGGGATTGTTAGAATTAAGTGGCCCGAATCCTTATTTAAATAAAATACAGTGGTAAAATAAAATAAAAGTAAAATCCCTATAGAACTACACTTCTTTTATTTTATTTTAGAATAAGGTTTTCTAAACCTTGTCAAACTCCATCTATTTGATATTGATTAGAATAAGGTATTTCAATCTTACTACACTCCTATTAGAATATGGTTTTATAAGCCTAAAATAGACATAGTCTATTCCACTTGTAATTATTCAATTTTGACATAGCGAATTTTCTTCTACTTTGCCTGTGGTTTTTTCCCGAAAGGGTTTCCACGTAAAATCTGTGTGTTCTTTATTTTTATTTTCTTTGCGATATATATTGCCATTACCGACATTCTATTATTTTTTTTACACAATTGGATAAGGACTATTGGAAAGTTTTATGTGAAAGACCATGGGTTATCTTTGGGCAATATCTAACAATCCAATTGTGGTCGATGTCTTTATCTACATGCCAACCATATCCTTTGAGTGTGGTCGCTTGAATCCGCTTATAAGGGCTTTCGGGTTCTTGTATAAAAAAAGTCTCCTAAGGGTCATAAGAAGCACAATAGAAAATGTGATCAAGGTAGACTATAATATCAATATTGGGGTTCAAGGAAGATTCGCGAGAATGGTCATTATAATGGATTTGAGCAAACTTTTATTCTCAAAGATAAAGATATAGAAGACATAACTCAAATAGTAGAGTACGAATCGTTGCCAACTATGTGTTTTAGTTGTGGCAAATATGGTCATACTAAGGACTTATACCCGATGACAATTTGGGGAAGTGCCACTATAGAAGAAAAGGAGAACCCATTAATGCAATCGCTAAACAAGGTAACAATTGTTGAATCTAAAAATTTTAGACCTTGGATGATTATAGAAAGAGGAATAGAAGGCAATAACATAAAGTAGATGAATCAATGCATATAAGTTAAGACTACAACTTATTATCTTATTTAATCAAACAATGAGTTAAAGAGAGAAGCAAATTCGATATCGATTTATACTACAAACATAGCACAAATTGACTATGATACCAATTATTGAAAATATCGGTTTACAAAATAGTGTTATTAGGCACGGTGGAAATTATATTTTTTTCTTAAAATTGAGTCATGTGGTATTTATAACAATAAGCCTTAAACCAAATCATTATCTATGGTTTGTGTGAGACAGTTTAAGTCATTTCTCGGCTTTCTACCAAACAGTCTTCTTTACTATCCTCAAACCTAAAGTTGCTTTGAGTGTGAGCCCAAACTTTCAATGGAAAAATTAATTTCTCTATGGGAACCGAAAACTTTAAACTTTTCAGAAAATAAAAATTATTCTTGTAAATAAATTATCCCTACTTTTTGAAAAAATAACGACGCTCAATCACTTGTGTAATTAGGGTTTCCCATAGTTCCTATTTATAAGAAAATAATGCAAGGGTTTTACTTGAATAAGGGGTAATTAAATAATAATAATTTAATATAAAAATATAGTTTCCCCTATTAGGGAAACCTTAGGTGACGACAACCTTAAGGGATACTAGGGTTTGTCGCCCCCTCTCACAAGAGATGGGCTCACTAGGCCCATCTCATGTACTAAATACAATTATGTGTGTTATCTAGACTTTTATCCAACACTTACACCACGTTTGGTTCGTTGTAATGGAGTAGAGCTATAATGGAATAGAGCAGTAATCAGTAATTCAATTGTTTGGTTGAATGGAATGGAATAGAACTGTAATGGTATTCTTGTGTTTGGTTGAATGGAATGATGTTGTAATAGTATAAGAAAAAACTAAAATGACCAGAATACCCTTAATAGAATTTTTGTAAGATAATTTTTGTTATTAAATTTTACTAGGATTATTATTAAATTTAATAATAAATAATATTTTAATCATATTTTCATATAATTATTACCAAATATAATTTAATAAAAATAAAAATAAATAATTTAATAATATTCTTAATATAATCATTATTAAAATATGAATTAATAAAAACCAAAACATAATCTCATGGATCATAGTTGTCAAATTACAAATATTGATCCAAAAACAATAATTATTCTCATTTTTATATATGAAAAATATCAAACATCAATACACCAAACAAACCCAACAAGCAGACCCCTATTTTAACTTCTTTATATTTTTCCCCAACCTATTAACATCAATTCCACAAATATTCCCCCAAAAATATCAAAAAAAGAAGAAGGGTCCTGCTCTGCCATTGATGTATCTTCAATCTGAATCACTTTCCATGCTCCCCATAACCTTCAATCCTCTTGGTCTCTGCATCATGCCAAAACCCCACATCAAAAACATGAATAATAGCATAAAAAATTATTGCTTGTAGGAAATGTAAAAGAAGAGAAACCAAATCATATAATACCTTCTTAGAACTCTTCTTCTCCTTAATTGCAATCTTCCCATTCTATAGAAAAAAAATTGACAAATCTAGCAAGAATTGTTGTGACCGAAGATGTAATATCTTTGACATCAGCTACTTTCAAAGAAGTCAATGATAGTCTCACCGCGGCCTTGAGTAGTGCAATATAGTGATAACTTTCCTGCATCAAACGATGTATTTAGGCAACGTGAGAACTTCCTCAATACAGTGACAATGCAAGGAAAGAAAGATTGTTAAACTCACCTCATATGGGCAAAGCTTGTGGGAAATAAGCTCAGCATACTCCACAAAGTCACTTTTAGATTTGGGAATAAAATTATCAAGAGTCTTATCATCACCTTTCTTGGAATACAGTTTAGTCATTGATTTATAATCAGCTTATTCCATAAGCCTATAATAGAAAGCAAAATGTCAGATCATGGCACCTTATTGACAAAAAAGAAATGAAGGAAAAAAAATCACCTTTAGATATATACACATATATATACACACAAAAAATTAAAAAATAGGTGGAGGATAACAACAAGACTTCAGCTAATTTAGAAACAAACTACAACGAAATATTTCTAAATAGAAGTCAGCAAATTTAAGTTTTAGCAGTATTAAGATATTCATGCCAATGAGTTTATAACAAAAGATCTACGAAAACACTATGATTCTGTCAATATCCACAAAATTGTTATAAGTGACACAAGCAAATCCATACACCATGCTCAACACTTGTAACCAGGTTTTTCTTGCCTATGTTTAGTTGGTTTAAAAGGTTGCAATTTTGAACATGTTTTCTAGTGTAGAATTTTAAGAAGCACTAAAAAGATTCATAGGACCAAAGAGCCTCGACAACAAAATACTAGTAAATGTAATTAATACAAGTTACAATAAAGCCCATCATACTGGAGGTGGAGCAAGTTCATCTTCATCCTCCCATGTTCCTTGACATCAGAGTCATCAATATCTTCATCATCCCATTTGCTTTTAAGTTGTTCCTTTGCATGGAGAGGTGGAATCTCATCATCTACAACAATAGCATACAACCTCTTAAGCAAAAATGGGGGGTTTCAAGAAAAGGAAACCAAGAATAAAAAGAATGACATAATGCAATAGGTTCTCCAACTAAGATTGGAAACAGATCATAATCTTTAGCATTTATTAACAACTCAAAAACATATGAAATACAGAATAGAAATGAATCTACTTTAAGTCTCTTTACACTTTAAAATTCCTATACAAAACTACGAGGCGACCATCAAGTAATGTTTCAAGAAAAGAACTAGTGAATCCCAGCAAATGAAGCCATGACTAGATTCCCAAGATGTTGCCACAATTATTGATCTTCTATGCAGTTTTTTTTAATAAAAATAAAAAAAACTCTAAATTTCTCTTTTTGGTCTGGTAACACCATAGTCGATTTCCCAAGAAACTCAAAGCAAACACCTTTGAAACATCTCATCATAAATTCCAAAACCAAAAACAAGTAAAACCCTAAATTTCAATAAAACCCAATAAGCATTTAGCTCTAAAAAAAGAAATTTCCCACATTCAAGTTCATACATAATAAAAATACAAAAGAAAATAGAATCATTTATCAGTCAAAGAATTAACAACAAATTCGGGCCAAAATTAAAACTTATCCCAGTCTTCCATCTTCACTTAACAACAACTCACCTTGTTATCTTTCCAGTATTTGTGAAATCAAACAAGGGAAATCAGAAATGCAGTGAAAAGCTAAACAAAAAAAAAAGAAGGAAAAAAAGGGTTGCAACTTTGCAACCAAATGAAAAAAAAAACATGTAGAGATGGGAAGAAAAGAATGTTACAGTTTATTCATTCTTTGGGCAGAGGTGAGGGCAAAAAATGAAATTTGGAAAAGAAAATTTCTTATTCCACGGGTTGAATGACGATTTAGGGCCCGTTCGTTATTCCGTTTTTGATGAGCTTTTGCTCAAAAAAGTACTTTTGCTGTAGAAGCAATAGAGAACAAACAGCTTCTTGGCTGATATTTCTGGCTTAAGAAAAGTGCTTTTGCACAAATCGAGATGGAGAAATTTCTGGCTTTTCTCAGCCAAAAGTGCTTCTTGGCTGATATTTTACCATTTTATCCCTGCTTTTTCTAGACGTTAGAAGAATTTTTTCCCCTTTTTCTTGTTTGAACTTTACTTTTCTTCTCTGGTTTGTTCCTAAGAGCCACTACCGGTTTGTTCATACTTATTACTGTTATAGTAATTCTTTCCTGGTTTGTTCCAAACCTTTTACATTTGTTCATTTTCCTGAAAATATTAACTGAAGCTACCTATCTCAAAGACTACCATCCATCCTTCAGGTAAAAACTAAAAACCCAGCTCTGTTTTCTCCTTATCCTTTCTGTTAAACATGTATGTTTAAGGTTATATTTCATTTTTCAACAATGTAAATTTCTAGTGGTGTTCATGTTTTTTAGTTCCTTCATCAGAAAAGATTCTTTCTAAATGTGTTTAAGAGTGAGTAGGTTTTGCTTTATGTTAACAATTATATCTGTCTCTCTTGTTCTTCATACCCTTTTTTTTGGGTGTTTTCTTTGTTGTGATTGTTTCAATGGAGTTTTAATTCAATTTGGTTGATTTGTGGAAATGTTTTTAAACTTATTCGGTATTCATTTCGTGATCTGGTTTTTTGCACGATTTGATTTTCTTTTTTTGGTTCTGTGATTATGTTATGGTGATTTAATAAGTTTTTTTTTTTAACTAGAATCAAGTTTAAGCTTTCTTTAAGTGTAATAATATGTGATTTTAGGCAATTTATTAAAGGTTGAGTTGTTCCAGAATCAAGAATCTTTTTTCACTGTTGCTTGTGGTTAGATTTAGAAATTGAAGGTTTTCTTATTTATAGCTTGTTTCTTTTTTGGCACTTGGCAGTTCAGGATTCTAAGAATTGTCTTTGTTGATGAAACAGTGTTTATCAACATATATGGTTTCTTTGTTATTATATTCGCTATACCTTATTTACCCAGCAAACATATATGGTTTCTTCTTCAAGTTCATCTACCCCTTCATTTTGCATTAGTCATTTAATTCTTTCTTCCATGTTTTACTTTCAAAGTTATCAAGCAAAATTTGGGGAAGATAAACGAGATTTTTCATGGAGTTATAGAGCTTTTTGGTCTTAAATTTGCAGGAGAAAATGGAAATATAGGAAAAAGTAGTTTTATTGGATTGGTTGTTTGAATCAGGTAAAGATATTGTATGTAACTGTATTAAAGTTGTCGAGGGTGTGTGGATTAGCAGCTAGGGTATTGTTTGGTATGATGTTTTGAAGTTGGTGTATGTGATGTTTGCTGTTTATTGCTGCCTTTTAATCTTTTATGCTTGCCTATTACATTTTTTGCATAAGAAATAGATGGTGGGTGCTCACATTGCTTGTTACTGGAGATAGCCACTGCGCCATTTGAAGGAACTTCTAGATGAGCTAATTGCAATAGTTGTAAGTTCTTTTTCCATCATTGATGTGAATGGTTATGTTATACTGTTCCGGTATTTGCATGGTAATTTTTTCTCTTGAGCAATTTGAATTGTTTACAAGAAACTGATATTAAGATAGAACAGCTTTGGATAGCTTGAAGCTGTGGTGGGGATGTCCTTCCCAAGCTGGTTAATGAGTATTTTCTTAAAAATAAAATAGCGATTTTCAATCAAATCAACTCAAGTAAAAAAATGGCATTATAGGATCACTTCATTGATCAAATGTAACACCTTCGATTTAGTCAAAACTTCTAGATGAGTCATAGGTGTTACATAGCAGGAAAAACTAATATACCGAAACACAAATAATACTGATGTTATTTTACACTTTCTGTAGTATTTATGTTCAAAAAGTTACCTTTAGCAAAATACCAAATTGATTGGGCCATCCTTCTAACATTAAAATTGAGCTATGACTTGAAAAAGTTAAGCCCAAAACTTTAAACCATAAAACTGGTGGGGGAATGCTATCTAATTCCAAGCAGCTAATTTTATTTTATTGAAAAAGACAAATTCCAAAGCAAGTGTCAGAGAAAAAGTGAATGGTAATTTGATAAGACCAATATAGAAGAAAACAGAGCAGAGAAAAAGAAGAATTTGATATATTCATTCATGCTTTTTCTTGTACACTACGGTACTACATATATCTGTGTGCCATTAAATACTGCATACTGTGAAAGATTATCAAACATTTCTCAATGTTGTTTCTTGGCAACTCTATCGTGAGCATGATATAGAAGAAAAACCAGTGATATGGAAATATAGGAGAAAGTAGTTTTATTGGATGGAAATATTTCATCCTGCTTGAAATTTAATTAAAATATTATGTTTGTATTATGATCATAATCGATGCGTGTCACTTTATGATCCCTTGATGAGCTCATTTTTGGTTGTGAGAATTTTGGTATTTTAGATAGCATCTGCTGGGATGGTGTCTAAAATAATAATGTGATCCTTTGTTGAGTGGGGGTGAAAAGAATATAAATATTTTGATACACATGTTAACAAATATACGTATGTTACATTTGATTTTCTTGATTGCTTGGCTGAAATGAATCTGTTTGTATACATAATAGATGAGTACTTCGGCGATTGAAGTTAGTAGTGAAAAAGTGAAAGCAATGTGGGATAAGAGATTGACAGAAATATTTTGTGATATTTGTATTAAAGAGATATTGAAAGGCAATAGGCCTGGTACTCATTTCACAAAAGATGGATGGTTGAAAATAATGATCAACTTTGAGAAAGAAACGGGCAAGGGTTTTTCACAAAGACAACTTAAAAATAGGTGGGACGCCCTAAAAAAGAATGGAAAGCTTGGAAAAAACTTAAAGGCGAAGATACTGGTCTAGGGTGGAATCCTATAAAAAGAACCGTTGATGCATCGGATGATTGGTGGGAGAGTAGGCTAAAGGTACATTAATAATTCTGAATATTTTTGTTTTTCTTTTCATTTCAATGAGGTTATTGATAATTACTGTTATTAAACTATCATTTTATATGTAGGTTGTGCCTGAAGCTCAAAAATTTAAAACATCGGGCATTGATCCTGAATTCGAAGGGAAGTTGGACCAAATGTTCATGGGGATAGTTGCAACAGGTGATAAAGCATGGGCACCTTCTTCTGGTACACTCCGTACTGATTTTTTTGAGGATGTTAACAATGAAATACCTGAAGAGAATGAAGAAGAGAATGTGAGAAACGATGTTCGTATTTTAAATGATGTTCACATTTCGAATGATGTTCATATTTCAAATGATGTTCAAATTGATGGAAACGGGCAAAAAAGAAAAAACCCTGAGATATCAGTTCACATTTTAAACCTGGAAGAAAGAAATCCTCAAAGCAAATTGGAGGGGCTGCAAGATTGTCCAGTCAAATAGAAAAATTATGCAATGCAGCTGACAATATGAGTCAAGCCACAGCTAGTTTGACTCCTGTTATGGATCCATATGGTATTCCAGAAGCAGTCAAAGTGCTCAACAGCATGTCGGAAGAAGTTCCAGAAGCTAGTCCGCTATACTTTTTCGCACTTAGATTATTGCTTAATAAGGACAAGCGAATTATGTTTTTATCAATTAATCCCAAGATTAGAGCTTTGTGGCTTAAGACAGAAATGGATGATAGTTGAAACTTTTCTGATCTTCTAGTGTTTAGAGATATCTATTATGTGACTAAAAAAATGCTAAACTAGTTTTATCAATAGTTATTTATGTTTGGTTTTTGGATATTGAATTTATGTTTTATCAATGGTTGTTTATGTTTGGTTTTTAGATATTTAATTTATGTTCTACTTATTTATGTGCAATCTACTTTTATTAATAGTTATATATATTTGGTCTTTGGATATTTAATTTATGTTCTACTTATTTATACTAAATTAGTTTTATCAATAGTTGTTTATATATGATTTTGGATGTTCAATTTTTTTCACAAGTGATGAGTATAGTTGAGAATTACAGCGGTGATGAAAGTGATGATGAACGGGAAAAGAAAGAGATTTTACAACGGGTGGAATGTTTTAATTGATTATTTGTTGTTGCATCTTCTTCCGTGCAATTATATCATGAGAAGTATATATTGAAGCAACCATGCATGAATTCAAAACAGTCAGGTGAGACATGGATCTGAGAGATCCTTGACGGTCACGAATCACATTGTATGATTAATTTTAGGATGTCTAAAATGGTATTCACAAGTTTGTTGAGAGTTTTGGAGACAAGATACAACTTGCAAACTTCAAGAAACATATCTTCTACTGAAATGTTGGGAATTTTTTTATAGATCTTGGGCACCGGTGCAAAAGTTTCCCAATGTCGAGAAAGATTTCAAAGGTTTGGATCAACAATAAGTCGATACTTTGCAATTGTGCTTGAGAAAGTTTCAAGGATGGCCACTGATCTAATTGCACCCGAAGATCCTTTTTTTAGCTCAATACCCGAACAAATACGTAATGATTCTAGATATATGCCGCATTTTAAGGTTAAAATTTAATTTTATCTTATTATGTTTTTAATATTTTTGGTCGACTAAAAATATGCACGAGACTAATATGATTATTTGTTCAGGATTGCATAGGTGCAATTGATGGTACTCATATTGCCGCTATTCTTCCACCAAATGAACAAATTCCCTATATTGGAAGAAAATGTATCCCTACTCAAAATGTTATGGCAGTATGTGATTTTAATATGTGTTTCACCTTTGTCATGGCTGGATGGGAAGGATCGGCACATGACACTAGAATATTTTTTGATGCAATTCGAGATCCAAAATACAAATTTTCGCACCCACCAAATGGTTAGATATTTTATTTATATGTGATTTTTTAAAAAATAAAGTATAAGCTCTTTAATTGATAATTTTTATTATAAAAATTATTGAACTAATTGTTTATTATATTATGACATGTAGGAAAATATTATCTTGTTGATTCTGGATATCCTCAAATGAAAGGTTATCTTGGACCATATAGAGGTCAGCGATATCATTTACCTGACTTTCGTAGAGGTAGACCAGTATCTGGTAAAGAAGAGATATTCAATCATTCACATTCATCATTACGTAGTGTGATTGAACGAACTTTTGGTGTTTTGAAAAAAAATGGGTCATTTTAAGGGATATGCCAAGTTATAGTTTTGAAAAGCAAACGATGATCGTTGTTGCTACAATGACGATACACAATTTTATCTGAAAACATGTCGGTCAAAATGATGCAAATTTTATGGAATACGAAGATATTAACTGGGCATATGAGAATACTATTGATTCAGAAAATGTGCATGGTCGAGAAAGTGATGATGATGACGACGACGACGATGGTGGTGATGATGACGGTGAATCAAACAATTTAAGTGGTTCTGAAATGAAATTAACAAGAGATGTTATAGCTTCTAGTTTAATGAATTCACTTTAAATTGTAAATGCTATTGTAAAATTTTTTGTATTTATATTTGGTATATAAATATTATCCCTTTTTGAAAATTTAATCCAAATATATGTAATATTTTAATTTGATACGTTTATGTTTTCTATGTTGTGTTAATATCTAATATGAGTTTTACAAATGTGTTAAAAGCATTAAAAATAAAAAAATAATTTTTAAAATGATACAATTGTGTCAATATCTAATTATAAATATTTAATTATTATATTTAAATATTTAAATATAGTTTATATATTCTAATTAAATTTAATTAATAATTAATATTAATTACTTAGAAATATTTAAAATTAATATTATTTATTAAAATATTAACAATAAATTATAATAAATTATTTTTTATATTTTTTGCTAAAATATCATAATATTAACTAATTTGAACATTATTTAAATACATATTTGTTACTTTATAATATCATGTCTAAAATAGACATTTTACTTCTCAAAAGCACTTTTTGACAGCAATGCCAAACACTTAAAGTTTTCAAAAGCACTTCTGAAAAGCACTTCTCAAAAGCATTGCCAAACTGGCCCTTAGTGATGAGAGAAGGGAATGACTATTCGGCCACTTCCTGTAATAGTCCCTGAATCAATTCAGGCCCGTAATACCATTACAGTCAACTAAACTAATATTTGGTGGTGGACTCGTCAAATTAGGCTAGAATCTATTCATAAACCCCCCAATTAAACATGCTGTAATAATTTGTCAACCCAATAACTATTTTTCTATTTCCAAAATATTACTTAATTAAATTAAATTATTCAATTAAAATATTTTCTTAACCGAAATCTAATTCTATTAAATTCATGGCAACTTCAATTATTTAATTGTGACCAATAATTCAAAGTAATTAATTTAATTTTTATATCATCTTTTAAAATTAGCGAGAAAATGCATTTATTGTGAATAGTGATACATATTTTGACCATCATAAAAAGCCTAGTGTAGGAGAGCTACATGGTTAGGATCGCTAAACTAATAGTATAAAAAAAACTATTAGAGATGCACTGTAACATCCTGAAAAGGGCCTATGCATTTTCGGTTTAATTGTACGAAATGACATGTCTTATGTGTTATGAATATATTTTGAACATTTTTGGAAACCTGGAAATGTAAGGAAATGTTAAGTTTAAAGGAGGCAAACGAAAATTTTTGGAAATTTGGAAATGTAAAGAAATGTCAAGTTTTAAGGTTTAAAAAGAGGAAATTAAGGCAAGGTGGCCTTAAGAAAATTAATAGGAGGAATTTGACACACAAACAGGCTTGGAAAAGTGGCCTGAAGATATCACTTAAGGCCCAGGTAGGTGACGCCACCAGCTATGCAAGTGGGCCTGAGTTCGAGTCACTTGGGGAGCAAATAAAAGAAGTTTTATTTTTGCTTCCAGAAGCAGAGAGGTGGATGGCATTAAGGCTCTTAAAAGAGGAGTTTTATTCTCTTTAAATTTCGGCTAAATAGAAGGATAAATGATGATTTATCTTAAATTATTTTCAAGGAGATAATAAGGGATTATTCTTTTAATAAAGTGATAATTAAAAGGATAAAGCTATCAAATAGAAGAGTGGTGGCCAAGTAAGAGACTCTAGCCTAGTAATTTTGGCTATAAAAGGAAGAGTAAGGCTATTCTTCATTCATTCTTTTCTCTTCAAGAAAACCTCTGCCGAAATTCTCTAAAGTTTCTCCTCTTCTCTCTGCCGAATTCTCTCTGCCATATTCTCTTTTTCTCTTTTCTTTTCTTCTTCTATTACAAACACAATCAAAAGCCGAAGATACCAATAGCCCTAGTCGATTTCTCAATAAGCCTCAAGAGCCGAAATTGTTATCCACATCAAAGCCATAGCCGAATACTGCTAAGGGTTCAAGCAAGAGTTCCATCAAATTCTTCAGTAAGGGTAAGATTAGGTTAGATTCTCATTCTATTTCTTTTAAGGCTGTCAAAATTAAGATTCTAATACCATTAATATCTTGTTGCCGAAACTTTGAAGAGATCTTTCGGGACTTACTAAGTGTTGACTACAAGAAAGGAGAAGTTCTTTTCCCGAAGGTACACCATAGGCCGCGTGTTCCCTAGTTATTCGGTGAGTTTCAGGATTTAAAATCCACAAGGTAAGTGTCTATAGCATTCGGCCAAGGCTTATTTTGATATCTAGATCTATTTCATAAGTGTTTAAAAAGCCGAAACTAACCTGGGATGTGATTTAATGTTTGGCCGAATACAATAAGGAATACAATAAAGTTTCGGGACTTGATTCTTAAGTCAATCGGCAACAAGGTAAGTTTTAGTGTACTAATCCTACTAGGATTTGGATTTATGGCCGAATGGCTCTTTACTAAGTATTAAATGATTGATTAAATGTAGAGATCTAAGATCTAAGGCATTAGATCAAGCTTTTCGGGATTTGGATTGGAAACCTTAAGCGAATCAGGTGTGTACCCCACACTATCTTTAATACGTTTTATGGCAATATTTAATATAAGTATGTATAAGAATGTGAATATGCCTAAGGTACCCTAATGTGGTACAAAGTACTCAGGTACGTTTCCTACTCCTACTAGGATTATGAAATATGTTATATTTTAACATGTGAAAAGTGACATGAATGTGAATTTAAGTATGATATGCATGAATAAAATGGGGCATTCGGGTTATATGAGAAAGGGGAAGTGAATGTGATGACTTCGGTCATATTATCTGAATGTGGCAACTTCGGTTACATTATCTGAATGTGGTAACTTCGGTTACATTATTTGAATGTGGTGTCTCATGACACAATTATTTGGTGGCTATGCCACCAATTTTATATGGGCGATGAGCACGTCGACTGCAGCAACTGCCTTCGATGGAGTGTAGCGGATGGAGGGTTGACTTAGTAGTCCCCACGGTGTGCAGGTTGATACGGGGATGTGTAGCGGATGGCATCTAGGTATGGGTTTGGGATTGCATCATTATCTTGAATTATAATGTGAACATGATATGTATGGTATGCCTAAATCTATTAAATTTTAGTGTTGGTTACACATTGAGTCTGTTTGACTCACCCCGTTGGGGAATATTTTTTTTCAGGTGATGAGCATTAATGGACCGGGTTAGCAGGAGCTCAAAGGTGGCCATGCACAGCAAGCAAATTATTTAATCTGGACCTTTTATTTTATTTAAGTACTCTACAATTTTATTTTGGGTTTTGTTTTATGTAATAAGGCCATAGTGATGATTTCATTGTTGTTTTAATTACTATGTTACGACTTTATGTTAATTAAAGATTAAGTCAATTTTATTTAAAACGAACTTTAAATATTTTGTCACTTGAAATAAATGGGTTTCCAATACAAAAATAAACTTGTTTTCAACTCAAGCCCACCCCAATAATAGTTTCTCTTTCAAAACACACAGTTTTCCTAAGTCACAAAAGAATCTTGAACCGGTTTACATCGAGGAACAAACCAGATCCGGTCCAGGCTCGTAGGCCGGGTGTGGGGTGTTTCATGCACCATCGTGTTCAAGCATTGATAACAACATTCTAGCCCTGCTACCATTTGATGGAGTCGACAATGAACTTTGGTTAACAATAACAATACCAAAGGTCCCAAAAAATTCTTTAACATTGGTGATGCACAAAACCGATTTCCAAATGGCCCAACCTCCTTCAAAAGTTCCTGAAAACAAAACTTCCATAAACCAAACTAAAAGTAACAACTAAGAAAACCACTAAAACTATAACTACTAACATCGCCAAAGCTTTCAGAGAAAACAAAGTAGACTACAATCACAGCCATCACTTTTTGAAAAAGTAAAATGGTCTTTAATTATGAACATGCTTTCACCCAATAGCACCTATCGTCTGCCAAGAAAACTACCGTAAAAGTGAATAAAAAAAAACTAAAAGGAAATTGGAAAGAAAGTATAGTTAAAATATCGTGCAATACCATTAGATTAAAATATGTTATTTTGAAAATAAAATCTAAATGCAACTTATTTTGAGAATTGAAATTTTAAATTCTTTTATTCAAAGAAAACGAAGCCATAGCATTGTTGACAAATGTTAAAGCACATCTTGTGTACCTAGATTCAAATCTTATTATATGTAATTGACATATAAATTTTTAGATTCAAATCTTATTATCTGTAATTGACATATATAAATCTTTAACCCCATCATATGTTATGTGTAGAAATAATTCTAGTTTTGATTATTTTGACATATTTATGTTTGTACTATGATCACTTTATACGCACTGTAAATTCAATCTAGAATAAACTTCAAATAACAATATGTTTAGCTAAACTGAATTGAAAATTAATTTCAAGAAGAAGATTTTAGTCCGATGACTTGGTTAAGATTATTCTGGTTCTAGTTCAAATAACAATATATGTCAGCATTTAACAACCAAGAAATACGTTGATGTATCGCATAAATAATAATAATAATAATAATAATAATAATAATAATAATAATAATAATAATAATAATCTCTTGATATATTGTAATTTGCATGATTAAGGTAAGGGTTAAAATTCCAAGGAATTATTATTACAAATTTCTCTCTTCTTTTTTTTATGAAATCATTATAAAAAAAATAACCTGACAACTCAAACATAATGATACTATATGGGGCTTAAGAGCTTTGGTAAGTTCAGGGCTTGAAGGCAGCAATCTCATCTTCAAAGGTCTCCGAAAACAGCAAAAACATCACTACCAATGTAATCATTATCAACCAAACTCACCAAATAATAGCTGCTCTGAACCTGCAAAAATGGAAACCAACCCATTTCATTATTATGTTCATATGATTCTTGTCAATAATCCTATGAAAAATGAAGTTGCTTGAGTGAAGAATATAGGGTAGGCAACCGGAGGCCTTCTATAAGATCAGGTTAGGTGAAACCCTAGCAAGCATCAAAGTGATCAACTACTGTTCGAGATTGGATAAGTTCATTTGCTAACCTCTTCTAGCAATTTTTTCGACGGATCGCCTTCTGGGTACAATGCAGCCCATGCTCTTGACCAGATTTCGAATGCTTCATCCTTCCACACCATGAAGCTGGCAGGATCCACCACTGTTGGCTGGACTATTTCTTTGGCTGGGAACACTCCCCAAGTTACAGCATTAACATCTGTCGTGCCAATGTTCGATATCAAATTCCCTTTTTGGTTGACAGCAATGTAGGAAATAGATGACAAGGGCTTGCATTTATTGACAAGTGCATCTAGTTTCTCCTTTGAGCAAAAAAACTCAAGATAAGCCTTCTGGTAAACATACCCTCCAGGGCCACCCCAACCTGCAAGCAGCCAAGTTTGAACAAGTTAGAGCAAACACAGCACCAGCTTTTACTACAAAAACTGTAAGCTGAGAAACCATAGGCTCTTAATATTTTGAAGTTTAATTAGCAGTCTGTTTCTTTGGATAATCTTCCAATTGTATGCTCAATAAAATACATAATTCAGTTCCTTCTTTAAAGTCTAACACTTGTACTTACCGACAGATGGAGAATCAGAGCGTTCACCATTGACAGCAGGTTGGCTATTGATAGTAAGGAAACCCTTCAAATTGATCTTTCCCAGCTGTTCATGTATGATCTTTGTCTCAGGCTGAAGTGAATCCAGTTCAGACCAAGGACTACTTCTCAACTTACCCAGACAATAACTTTTAAATTTCTGACAAAAACCAGTTCGAGATGAACAATATCATAATTATATTCGACTGACATAAAACTAGAAAAGACTGAATAGATTCCAAGCTACAAATTCTAGTACCTCTTGAATATCATCAATGCTTTTCAATGGGGTAGCCCATTCTTCTTGAAGTTTCTTGTCACGTGCTCGAGGCCTCATGAACTGTTAAGAAATTAATCACTTTGGTCATACAAAAGAACTAATGACTAGTGGCAACAGTTCCCTGACCAAACTATAGTGCACGACAAAAACGAATAACTTCTTACATGAAAACAAATGTTTGAGTTGCAAGAATAAAAAAATAGAAAAAAAAATCAAACGTTTAACTAATTTATCAAATTCCTATGAGCATCTAGCATATACTACTTATAAATGTATTTGACATTTACTATTCAAATTGAGGTTTCATATAATCAATAGTAACTTCAAGAGAAATTTAATGCATCAAAGATGTTTTGATATGATTTATACGAAACAAAAGAAAAGGGCAAAGGTTCAACCACTTTGTGTACCTGATGGTCTGTTAGTGCACCATAGGACGGATTTCGAGAATCACCCCATCGCCCATTTGGGTACTGATCCCAACCAATAGTCCTGGTTATGTAACTCTTAGGACGGTTAGACCTGCCATCATTAGCTAGAAGCATCAGATATCCATGAATATTTATCATTATAACGCACTAAACTGAAGATATATAGCCAAAGACATTGAAGTTCAACATCTATCACACACCAAAATATTGGACGAACATCTTCTTTAACACGAAAAACATTTGCAGGACGTCTCCAAGGTAAGGACCTAGAAATTTTGGACTCTTCAATCAATCCAAGATTCTGCCAACATAAGCCTATTATTAGCATGGTGCAAATGAAGTGATAATACATTGGAAAACAAAGATAAATGTAGCTGACCCAAAACTATTGCCAAAATTCATTTATCATTTACTTTTAATAGAAGAAAAATAAGTTCCTTACAGTTTATCTTAAATTGAACAGCAAGTCATTTTAACGAAATTTGTGAGTGAACCACAATCTTATTCTGTACTTGCATGTCTTTGCTTTCCTTCATTATTTGAACTGATATTCACCTAATTATTTGAAAGTAAACGATGGGAAAGCTCGACACTGAAAATGCTAAGAGGCAGTTCAAGGTTTTCTAAAATAAGTGAAGAACAAAAATATGTAGTTTAAGAGTTCTTATTAACCCTGCAAGTGTTCAATTTGAGGGAGGAAGATATCTTGAACTACATATTTGTTCCAAGAATTTTCCTTTCTAAATTTCAAAGTTAATGAAGTAAATGCCATTCCATAATCACCTCTACATGCCAAAATAATGATATAATATGGGATAACAAAAACCAACCATTAGGATAGCTAATGCAGATTTCTCCATGTTTAATGTATAAAGGTGCAATGTCTTAATCCCATGAGCTAAAATCTTGCGGCACATTTCTGTTCCAAGGTGAACTCCATAGGCTTTGACAGCTTCTTCGTTGTCCTTGATAGCCTCTAAGGCAGCAGTAATCTCAGCTGGTATCTACAATGAGCCATGCAGGTGTTACATTTCAAAAATGTTAACAGAAATTGCCACCAAAAATAGTTTTTGTGGCCACTCTTTATAAGCGGTTGTAATAATTAGTTGCCAAGAAAAAACAAGCAAAGAGTGCATCCCAATGACGTGGGATGCCCTTCCAAATTAGAGGCCTTCAGAATCTTGTATCTTTTAGCCTTTTGAGAAGAAAGATGCTGTTTTCATCTCCTTTATGCAAAAACATCCAACTAGTACATGCACCATTTGAATAAATTTTACCAAATTGATACTATTTAATGCTCAAAAATATCATGTTATACCACATACCTTAGTTTTGCAAAAGCCAGTCATTCGCAAGAAACCCTTGTAGTTATTAATGGGCATAATACCCGGCACAATAGGACAGTTAATTCCAATTTGGCGACAGTCATTGACAAATTTGAGAAAGATATCGGTATCATAAAACAGTTGAGTAACAATCAGATCAGCTCCTGCATCAACCTATGTAGTAAAGAAGATTTTAGCACGAAAATTAACCAATATAAATTAAATTAAGACAATATTTTCAAATCAAGTAATGAGTTAAAGAGTAAAACCTTTCTCTTTAAGTAAGCAAGATCATTCTGATAAGCTTCAGGTGTGGCTACACCGTCATTTCCTATGGCATCGGGATGTGCCTCTGAGCAAAGAAAGCAAACTATTAATAATCAAAAGCCACATGAACAAGCCTCTTATATATGTATATATGTCTATGAAAAGCACCTGGATAACCAGCAACTGTGATGCCAAAGTAGTCACCATATTTAGATCTGATATGTTTCACCTAGAATAGGAATTAAAAGTTAGTAACATATGTATATTAAGGAATAAAAACAGGGCAGAATGAGCGATGGCTTTACCAGATCAAGGGCACAGGAGAAGCCACCTTCGACCTGGACAAACTTGTCCTGGCCGTGAGGGGGATCACCTCGGAGGGCGAGAACATTCTGAATGCCGTTGGACTTGATGGTCTGAAGAGCATGGTCAATCTTCTCTACGGGCATATTGGTGCAAGTAAGGTGCATCATCGTCTCCACACAGATGATATTCTGCATCTTGTTAGCAATGTCAAGGGTGAGATCAGCAGTGGAACCACCTGCACCCCATGTAATGTCACAGAAGGACGGGTTATGAGCAACCATACGATCCATTCTCTCGAACAGGTTGTCTACTCCATCCTCAGTCTTTGGAGGGAAGAACTCAAAGGAAAACACCACTTTCCCTTCTTGCAAAGATTGGATCTTCTCTATCACCTTCATCTTTAATTGGATCTTGAACTCTCAGTGTCACCAACACCAACTTCTGCAAGAATTCAATATGAAACTGAGGTGTTTGAAGAGATAAAACAAGAAAAGAACAACAGAAAGTCGCAACAAAACAAACCCAAGCCCGAATCTGAATCTAAAAGAATAACCGATGGTTCAGAGCAAAAACGATCACTTTGAACATCATAGAAGAAGATAAAAATGGGCAATCTTGAAATCAATCCTTTCTAAGTAAATCGTATAGGATAAAGCATGAATGATAAACTAAAAGTCATAGATCAGATGAGCTAAATTTTAAGCGGTCTACTGTTAAGTAATACATTGTGAAGAATCAACAAGGCACTAAACAAAGACTGAAAGTCCAAATCTAACATTTATAGTAGTACATTGTCAGAAATTCATGGAAACACAAAAATATCCCAGAAAAATAGGAAAAAGAGACTCACAAATGGGTTTGTGGTTGGTTAAGAGAGAGATGGGAGGTGGAGGCAGTGCAATGGGAGTATTTGTATTTGAGAGAGGAACGGAACGGATGGGGGTTGGTGTCTTTTGAAATGACGCTGTTGCCCACTCAACAACCCAATCGCCTTCTCCCATTCTCAATTCAGTATTTACCCATTAAATGGTCAATACCATACGGTTTAATTATTATGCCCCAGTTTTTTTAATTTAGTAAAACCAATCTCTTTAATTTGAAAATATATAATCAATTCAAATTTAACTAAAGCCGCTTAATAGTGTTTTGATTTCTAAATGAGAGATTAAATTTTTTAAATTAAAAAAAGTAGAGGGAGTGAGAGGAAATTAGACCACAAGATACCAATACGGTTGTCGTATGTATTGCTTACCAACCACAAACAGCGATGCCGACATGTTGGTGGCGTCAGCTTGTGGCGGTTTTATTTTGCTTTTCTTACCAAAACTCACTATTATTTTATTGTTTTAGTTTCATCCCTCTTTTTAGTTCCTACACTGAATCAGCTTTTCCCCTTTTCATTAGTCTTTTTATGGCCCAATTTATTAAAAAAATTACCATTTTTAAAAATGATTTGAGGTTTTGGGGCCATTTTTAGGAAAATAGATTAATTTTGTGTACATATTTTTTAGAATGCATTTTTAACTTTTTAACTGATTTTGTTTTTAAGTCTCATATTTAAACCTTTTCTTCCTCAAGCTTTATTTTTTCAATTATTATTTTTAACACATTAGCCTTCTGATTAATTAATTAATTAATAGTGATTTTATTTTGTGAATGCTCTTTTTAGTACATTTTTATTTTTTATTTCATATTGTTTCAAACTTTTTTTAATAATTAATTAATAGTGATTTTATTTTGTGAATGCTCTTTTTAGTACATTTTTATTTTTTATTTCATATTGTTTCAAACTTTTTTTAATGTAGTATTTCTAATTAATAAATATATTATTTTCAAGTCTTTTTTATTTTTTTTAAATTAATAATTTTTTATTTATAAAAATAATTATTACCAATTATATAATAAAAACATATTTTTGATAAAATTGATATTTTCATCAAAACGTTCAATAATATTTTATTTTGTAAAAAACATCAAACTAATTGTTTTTTTTATATATTTTTTTTATACATATAATATTATATATTAAATATTTGTTTTTCCTCCTATATTGTGGGTATGTTAATTTCTAATATTATAAAATAATTATTTTAAATATCATTATGTTTATTTATGAAATATTTCAAATAGTTATTTCAAATACACATGCAAAAATATATAATACTAAAATTTACTACACTAATGGTATAGATTGAAAAATAAATATTACACATAAAAATTATATTTACTAAAGATATTTTGGCAATATTTAATTGATTTTATAAATAAAAATTATTAATTAAAAAAAACCCTGAAATCTCAAGGATAAAATCACAATTAATTAATTAACCTCTTAACTAGAGAAAACTAGTTGCATAAGTTTTAGCATATAATTCGAATATAAATAACTGTATCATCAAATCTACTAGTTATAGGAACATGACTATGGAAAGATTTTAATGCGAGAGCCTAGTAACCAGCATCCCTACCGAAACTATCACCACCACGGAAACCACCATTACCACCATAAGCTCGAGGGCCACCACTAGGTCTTTCATTGGCATAACTTACTCGAATATTTCGGCCATTGAGTTCCTGTAATTTCAGTACCACAAAATAATCAAATACCAGATTCACCAGAAACATGTTCCATATACCAATGTCTTTTTTCCCTCACCTGACCATCCATGGCTGACAACGCATTGCTGGCAGATTCATCATCAGCAAAGTTTACAAAACCGAAACCCCTAGACCTCCCTGTGTCTCTATCGATGATAATCTTAGCTGACCAACATAAATCAGAGAATGAGAACGTGAATAGAAGCAGGCGTTATAAATCTGTACTAGATACCATCATTCATAAATGACATGAAAAAAAACGCAGAGTTCACTGGCCAAAATCATTAGCCAAGTAGACAAGCAACCTGGTTATAGTTTCAATTAAAACACAATGCTAAAAGCTCACCAGCAGTCATCATTATTCAACTTCTGCCATGAGAAATCTCTAGAGATAAACTACTAACCATTTCGAGAATGGACAACTCGTATGAATAGAGCCTAGACATGCCGAACTATGCGTTATGCATCCAAAACACACAATAAACAAACAACAGCAAACACCTAAGAAATACATTAAAATTCCTAGTCACACTTCGTGCACTACTACAAGTAACCTGTGCCCAAGGGAAGATAGAACAAAAGAACCTCATTCATCTGCTTGACAAGAAAAGGAAGCTACTATTTTTATACTAGACTACAATAGTCAAACTCATAAGAATACCAAAAACATAATATCATCAGCATTAGTGATACAACTCACCTTCTGTCACATCACCAAACCCGGAAAATGCTTCCTTGAGAGTTTGATCATCAGTTCCATATGAAAGGCCTAAGAAGCATAGATTCAAGTCAAATACACAATATAAATGATATCTGCATCTAATCTTCAGCCAAGAATCCAATGTGTCAATACCTCCAATAAAAAGCTTTTTGGTTGATGTGGACATGCAGCGAATAGAGCTAAGCATGGATGTAGCTGGGATTTGCCCAGTTAACCTCAGAAGGCTTCCAAGTTTGCTAGAAAATGCCATAATATGTTGCTGTATCTTTTTTTTTTTCACAGCACCACCAACAAGAAGCACAAACATAAACAAATGTCATGTTAGTAGCAAGAAAACCAAAACAACACATTGCAAATCCCAAAAACAAATCCTATTAGATTATAGCTGAATGGATTTAACATGTAAATCAATCTCACAAATATATCCATAATATACCTACAAAGAACATACAAGATCAATGTAATTCAGCGAAACAGGATGAAGATACAATGCATACACACACACACACATTCAAAAAAAAAAAAAAGACAAGATCACTGCAAAGAAGTTCAGTGAAGGCCAATATGAGTAGCAGAAGAGAAATTAAAATAATCCCAGTCGTTCAATATGAGAGCCAACATTTTACGCCATCATTGCATTAAATTAAGAATTCAAGGTTATGATTGAACTTATTAACTTTTTTATTCATAATAAACAGTTTTACATAGATATTTATTCCTTCTTCAAAAAGAAAGGGTTAAAAAACTTCCCAGTTATTCAAGTAGTAAAAACAATAGAAAATAAAACATGTTTCATATATCCCATGAACAAGAAAACTATTACACAAAAAAAAAGTAAAAAGTAAAAACCCAAAAAGAGAGATATGCTACATAAACATTAAAAACAATCAAAAAAGAAAAACCCTAAATAAAATCAACAAAACAAGATAAATTAACCCGAAAAAAAAATCAGAAAATTCATCATCTAAACTTCAAATTGATGCCAAGAATGAAACCCACAAGAGCTATAAAAACAAAATTACCTTTAAGAAGAAAAAAAAAAGGACAAAGAAATTTGTGAGAGAAACAGCAAGAAACGAATGAAGCTGCTAGGGTTTAAGAGCTTTGAGCCACAATGGAGAAAAATATCATCTCTTGCATCGTTTAATAGAGGGGAGGTTTAAGGAGTTTTGCTTAGATACGGTGTGGGTGTATTGTAATCTTTTCCTATTTTGTGCTTTGATTGGTTGTACCCGAGTGATAATTTGGTCGAGCGTTGGTCTTCAGTAGCGAAACGTACATTATGTAATGCGTAAAATTGAGGAACCGTAGAGAAAAAGACCGTACGTGGGTGAGGCTTTTCCTTTTTGTTATTGGTCGGCGGTATGATCAGTCCACGTCAGCAAAAATATCTTGAAATTGGGTTGGGCTCTAAACCTGGTTATTGCGTATACATTCTGTTGGTTGGGTTTTTTTGTATTAAAAACTGAATAAATTAAATTTATCACTTAAATTGAATAAATCGAACTTAAAGAAGTAAAATCGAATAAATTGAAATTTAAAATTTTTATTTTTATTTTTATTTTTACTTTTTGGTTTTTAATATGGAATTTTTTTAATTCAAGTATTTATAATTTTATTTCTTTTATTTTCTTACATAATTATCTTTTTTCTTCTTGTATCGCTTTTACTTTTTTAAAAAATATTATTAAAATATTAAATTAATTTTTAATGAACTCAAAAAATCAAAAAATATCTTATATTTTTTTTACATGGCCAACATATCATTACTTTCATATATGAAATTTATCATAAAAAATAAAATAATATCATAAAAACAATCGAGTATATGAAATTTATTATTTAATTTTTATGAATATTATAAATGAAATATTTATCATTTAATTTTTATGAACTTTATACATATAAAAAAGTGATAAAAGATTTCCCGGGAATATGCAATTTCAAATTATTGTATATATAAATTTCATAAAATTAAATGATAATTTTTTTTATTTTCTTGCATATAAATATTAAAATTAAATTAGTTTATATATAGTAAATGATAAAAATTAAAATGAATATCATAACAAAAAATTAAATTATGAATTTGGGTTTTAAATACTAATGGTATTAGATTTAATGAGTTTAGGTTTTAAGAGCATTAAATTATAATGTGATTTGGATTTAAAGTTTAAATTTGGACTTGGATATGTAAATGGTTATAGGCTTATAGGCTTATAGCCTTAGTCGGTTTATTCAGTTTAAAATATCAAAACTAAAAATCAGTCAAATGGATCAATTATACTGAACATGAAAATTGATTAAATTGAAAAAAAATATATTTTCGTTTTTTTCTTTTTTTTTTTTTCACACTCCTAATAGCTTGGCCCGATACTTTTATTATCAGGGTCTTCTATGGACTAATTAGGAAGTTAAAATTTTAGATTTTTATTTATATTTTTAATCAATTTTAGAGTAAATATGTGATTTAGTCTCAAAATTGGGAGTGATCGATTCAACCCAGTTTGGTTAGATTTTTTTGATTTTTTGAACTATACATTATAACTTAGTTCAATTTTGTTCTTGATTTTATATATTAATTTTTTATTTTGAATTTTTAAACTTATTTTAACAAATAAGTTTTTTTTATACTTCTACATATTATTGGTAAAGTTTCATAGTTTATTTTCATACATATTTCTAAAAAAAATTCAAGTAAATAAAAATAATTAGCAATTTTTATATGGTACTTTTTAAAAATATATTTTCATATAAAATTTTTAAGTTGGTTTCACTATTTTAAATATAAAATATTTATTTTTATATCATAAAAATTGAAACTAATTATAAATTAAATAAAAATAAAATTCGATTTAATTTTGAATAACCATAATTTTTAATTTGTGTTCCCTAAATTATTCAAACATCTCAATTCAATTCGATTTTAGTTTTCTTAATAAAAAAAAATTCGGGAAAATGCATTTTTTTAATCAAATCCAAATAACTTGTGACAAAAGTTCTCTATCATTTAATCTCCATTTAAAATTTCTCCAATTATTTTTTCATTTATTTTAAATTAAATTTAAAATACTTTTTATTTTACTTTTGGCAATGTCCTCGCAATGACATTTTAAAAGTTGTTGAGAAAGTTTTTGAAATGGCTATCTATGCATCAATGAAAGTGATCACTACACAAACTTTGTAATTTATCTTCTTTATTGACATGATTGACTAATATATTTTGATTATTTACTTGCATCTTTTTTAGGATCTTGTGCAACTGGTCTAGTGTTTATTATTGGAAAAGAGATTGAATAAAGTAATGTTACTTTTCAAAGGTTCTTATGCAATCTACTTACCTTATATACCGAGATGCAACTGAAGAAAATATGGGCTGATTTTATGATCTTTTGTATCCTTACAATAAGGATAATTGATTTGATGAAATTTAAATAGATCAAGATGAATTAAATGTTACTTACGGAAAGCTTGTTCAACCTTTATAAATGTATTATTGCTGAGGCAAGTTTTTTTTGGGGTGCTTGTCAAAATGCCAATAGTAGTAACCATTACATCTAGTACTTCAACAAGCAACATGACTTGCCATTTTTGGAGTTGATAATCTTTTCAACAAAATCAATTAGGCCATGACTTAGATGATTTTGTGAATGCGTGTTAGCTCATATTTGAATATACATCTCATGGAATAATAAATTTTTGAAGATTAAATGGAATTGAATCAAGCAAATTGGATCTCTTGTTTTGGGGAGATTGGCTTGTCTTATTTTGGAGATCTTTGATTCATTCAGGACTTTGTAAGGAATTTGTAAAGCCTTAAACTCTTATATTGTTGGGGATCGACCCAATTAAGCAACAAGTAAAAAATAGCGGAAGAAATTGAGAAATTGAACACACAAATTTAACATGGAAAAACTCCTCCAAAGAGGATAAAAAACTACGGATAAAGATAGTTTTACTATAATGACAAAAAAAAAAGAGTACAAAAGATTGAGATAAAAACTAAACCCCAAAAACCCAAAATCAAAGAACCTTCAAAACGTAAACACAAAATTCTTTAAATGTGTTATGAGTTCTAATCTCTAATGGGTGCATTTTCTAAGGTTGTAAAAGAGCCTATTTATAGGCTAAATTCATAGGTCAAATAATAATAAAATAATCTAGACTAATTAGAGTTTGATTGAAACAAATAAACAGTTTAATTTGAAGGATATTTCTCAAATTTAACTGAAATAGGAGTCATACTCAATATATATATTAGAGGCTTGTGTAAGTTAGAACTAAAGAGAGTTAATAGCACTTATTTGTTCATTAATGAACTTAAAGGTGCGTTATCTAGATCATTAAGTACAAAAGTAAAGATGTTATAGCTGATGTGATAGGACATAAATCACTTGTTGTATTAAAATTAAAGATGGTGAATTTTCTTACTAAATTAGACTTTGCAGATGTAGGGAAATCGAACTGTACAAAAAATTTTATTTATCCTATTTTTGTTGTGTTTATCATAATGCCATCTGAAGTGCCCACTTCTAACTTTGTCATCACTTTCATACTTCATGTTATGAAAGCAATTATTGATTGTAAATTTTAATAGAATAACTTTAAGTTATTGAAATATGACTTTATTTTTAAATTTGTTTAAGTCAATATTAGTGTCATGAGGTTAGAATTTTAATCCGGCAAATCACGTGGCTTTAGGCGATTTATTTGCTTTAAATCTTCCTAAGTCAACATAACTCTCGAAAAGTGATAATTCTTCCGAAAATTCTTTAAGGCATTGAAAATAAATCGAAAGCAACTCAAAATCAAATGAGCAACAAAAAAGCTTGTAAAGCTACAAAAAAGCAATGCACACCAAGTGTTTAAGTAGATGCTCTCAAATATATTCTTTTAACTCAATACAATGGGATGATTACAAATGAGGGGAAAGACCTCTATTTATAGTTGAGCTCCCTAGAGATTGAATTACATCAACGACTAAGATTAGTGTTTATCTACAAGATGAGAATCTTAAAGGATTTAAACTATATACATATTTATCTCATAGGATTTATAATAATTACCCTAGTAACTCAAATTTTACTAGAGTGTTTCATTAAGTCACCAAGGCAAGTAGATGAGATTTTTCATGTGTTCTATGAATCGAATCAGTTTAAGTGGGTCAAATGAGCTTCATTTAATCAGTTGACCTCTATGGGACATTCTTTGCGTATTCTTCACAAGTTTTATTCCGCGGCCCGTGACACTAGCTTATACGAATGCATACCGGTCCATATTGATTGGTAAAAAAATTTAATATTTTAAATCAAATTTTTTATATTTTTATATTAACTACTTTTATTTTTTATAATTACTTTTAGAAATAATATATAATCATTTATTTGAGTTATTTAACTTAATTACTAAATTTAAAAATTATATTAAAAATATTTTAAACGAAAACACACTAATACCAACACGTACAAGTATAAGAACAAAAACTATACATTCATTAGTATATTACTGACTACTACTAATATTCATAATAATGGTTCATAAAAATTCAATGTGTAAATATATTATCTAAACTTTTTATTCAATCAAATTTTTTATACTGTAAGGTAGGTTCCACTGAAATTTTTAAAAATCTATTAAAAATAGAAATCAAATAAATGATTGATGGAATAAGTTGATTACATTTTCTTAAGGAAAAAAACTAGATTAATTACATTTTGATATAATAACTTGTGATCATACATATGTAGTACGTTTGAGAATTAAACTACAAATAATTACATTCAAATAATTGTTCACATATAATTTAAGTTTAAAGAATTATTTTTATACCATAAAAATTTTAGTTTTAGTTTTAGCACGTGTATTTTATTTTTTAATTATATTTATTTTATTGATCTCATTTTAATAATTTAAAATTGGCTTAACGGTGTAAAAAACCCTCAAACTTAAAAAAATAAAAAAATTTAAGCTCCTCCTTTTTTTTTTTGCACTCAATTGGGCACTTGAACTTTCAAAATTCATAAAAAGGCTCTCAAACTTCTTCAAAAAAAAAAATGAAAGATGAAAGTATGTGTACATTCATTTTGAGATGGCTCAGGTATGTATGTAAAGCTTATGCTTATTAAATGTGTGAAATGATGAATATGAGGTAAGTTGTGTGATGGGTTAGATTGTGGTCATGAAACTATGGTAGGTTCACATTTAATTATGTTATGTTATTTGAATGTTTTGTGCATGGTAGGGTTGCTTATTTTTTGCATACGAGCTTACTAAGCTATATAGCTTACTCCGTTTATTTTCCATGTTTTCATAGTGTCGCCAAGCTAACTCGGAATCGGAGATCGTCGGAGATTCGAATCACACTATCAAACTCTTATTTTGGGGATTAATGGTCTTAGCATTTTGAATGAATGGCATGTATAGGGATTTAGTCATTTTGTTATATGTGTCATTGGTAATGTGGCCAAATGTATTGGCTTATATTGGTTAACGATTTCTTTTTGTATATGGCCATGTAAGTTGGCTAATGTTGGTTATGGGTATGTTGATATCATTCATGATATGGAAACTTACATGAATTGTGTTGATAAATTATGATGTTGAAGCATGTTAGATGTTAGCATGTGGATGTATTGTTAATACCTTGGTTGTGGATGTTTTGGTTGCCTAAGTATGTTATGAATTGAGTTATTGAATTGGTGTAAGTGTAGGAGTAAATGAGGGTGGCAAATGGCTTGGTAAATAGCCTTATTTTTGTCCACACGGGTAGACACACCGGCGTGTGTGACACACGGTTTGCCTCACGGGCATGTGTTTCAGCTGTGTGTCCCCTGCACCTTAATTGTTGCAAAACAGAATGTCCAGAATTGAGCACACGGGAGAAGACACAGGCATGTGTCTCGGCCGTGTGTGCTATACGACCTTAAACACGGGCATGTACCCCGGCCGTGTGAAGTTTGCACCTATTTTATGAAAAATTATGAAAATTAAATTGAGTACACGGCTTAGCACATGGGCGTGTGGGAAACGTTAGAGAGCATCCTAATTTTGAACACGGCTTGTAGCACGGACGTGTTTTAGGGTTACACGGGCGTGTTTCAGGGTTACACGGGTGTGTCCCTTGAACTACACGGACCCCTGTAACATGAAAAATTTTCTAAAGTTCTCGGTTTAGTCCCGAACTACTTCCAAAGCATGTTTTGGGCCTCGTAGGCTCGTATAAGGGACTTTGTGATTGAATGTGGATGGTTTTAATTTGGACACAACTTTTATGTCTTGGAATTGCTGGAATGCATGTGTGGTAAGTTCGGTAATACCTCGTGCCCTGTTCTGGTGTTGAATACGGGAAAGGAGTGTTACATTTAGTGTTATCAGAGCTACGATTTAGTCGGTTCTTAGACTAACATAGTGTGTGTAAGAGTCTAGCTATACATGCCATATATTTAATTTTGATAGTGTGATGACTCTTGACAATTTAAACTGTGTTTTCATATAATAAATGAATCCCGATCGAGAAGTGGCTGATGACGTTGAAAGTAATGCGATGGCTCCCGCTCAAGGGACCGCGTCATTCAAAAGTAGACCAGTGAAAATTGGTCAAGGAGGAGAGGCTAGGGAAGCTTTCTTCCAAAGGTTGAATGAGTTGCTTGCCGAGTTTGTTTGGACAAATCCAGTTGCTCAACATCCTCCACCCCCACCTAACCCTCAATCGGTTCCCGTAGCTCCTCAAGGTGTGGAATTGGTAAGACTGAATAAGCCTCCAATCGATAAGATTCGAAAGCAAGGGGCTGAAGAATTTAGAGCAAATGTCAATGATCCTGAGAGGGCAGAATTCTGGCTTGAGAACTCTATCCGGGTATTTGATGAGCTTTCTTGCACACCGGAGGAGTGCTTGAAATGTGCTATATCACTCTTGAGGGATTCGACATATCATTGGTGGAACACTTTAGTATCAGTAGTACCAAGGGAAAGAGTTACTTAGGACTTCTTCCAAGAGGAGTTCAGAAAGAAATATATCAATAAACGGTTTATTGATAAAAAATGCAAAGAGTTCTTGGAGCTGAAACAAGGTCGAATGACTGTGACTAAATACGAGCGAGAGTTTGTTAGACTCAGTAAGTATGCTCGGAAATGTGTTTCAACAGAGGCTATCATGTTTAAGAGATTCGAAGATGGTTTGAATGAGGATATCAGACTATTAGTTGAGATTCAGTAACTGAAAGAATTTGTTGTGCTAGTTGAGCGAGCTTGCAAAGCCGAAGAGTTGAGCAAAGAAAAGAGAAAAGCTGAGTTTGAGGCTAGAGACTCGAGAAAGAGGCCAATGAATAAGTCATTTTATTCTTCTTCAAAGAAATCGAGGGATATGCATACTCGTTCAAATGCTTCAGCTAGGTATCCTAACAGAGATCGTGGGAAAGAATATTTGGGTACTAAGGCCCGGACTATGTCTATAGCGAGCGTTGGTAATGCCAGGTCTAATAAGCCTGAATGCCAACACTATGGTAGGCGACACCCCGGTAAATGTAGGATGAACAACCGGGCTTGTTCTAAATGTGGCTCCCAAGATCACTTCATTCAGGATTGCCCTGAAATGATTGAAAAAGATAATTTTCAGAATGCAAGATCGAGTAACATTGCTGCTAGAGGGAGACCGGTGAGAAATACGGGAGATAGGACCAGTAGCAAAGGTGTATCCAAGGATTTAGCTGTGAGATCAGAAGCTAGAGCACTTGCTAGAGCTTATGCCATTCGTACTCGCGAGGATGCTTCCTCCCCTGATGTGATTACTGGTATATTTTCTCTTTATGATACTAATGTAGTTGCACTAATCGATCTGGATCGACTCATTCTTATATTTGCATGAATTTGGTATCTAGTAAGAATTTACCTGTTGAGTCTACTGAGTTTGTGGTTAAGGTGTCGAACCCCTTAGGCAAATATGTTCTAGTCGATAAAGTTTGCAAGGGTTGTCCTTTGATGATTCGGAGTCACTGTTTTCCAGCTGACTTAATGCTTTTGCCCCTTAATGAGTTTGATGTGATACTTGGAATAGATTGGTTGACTCTACATGATGTAGTAGTGAATTGTAGGTGAAAAGTTATTGAATTGAAATGTCAAAACAATGAAATTCTTCGGGTTGAATTAGATGAGTCGAGTGAATTTCCTATTGTGATTTCGTCGATGTTGGCTCAGAGGTATGTAAGGAGGGGTTGTGAAGCATTTCTTGCGTATGTACTGAATACGAAAGTGACTGAAATAAAGATTGAATTAGTACCGGTAGTTTGTGAATATTCGGATGTGTTCCCAAAAGAGTTGTGATAAACCATAAAAGTAAACATATTTTAATCCCACATTTATGATGCTTTTTGATGATTTATTCCTTGATTTATATAAAAAGGTGCTTGAAATCCTTTCTTTTCATGTCTTAGACCCAGGAAAACACCCGAGGATGAAAAGAACACAAATTGGGCCCAAAATAGAGTAAACATGCCTTAATGCGAAAGTGACACGGCCTGACCCAAAGTCCACACGGCCGTGCCTCGACGATTACCTAGAGAATGGCCTCAACTACGACTCATACAGCCGTGCCTCAAATTAGAAATCCGAACACGGTCTGGTCTCGATACACACGGGCGTGTGCCATGGCCGTGCCTCTGTCGCTGGAAAGAACAATTTCAATCGGAAAAGGATACTTAGGGAGAAAGAATCGCATTCCAAGAGCCTATATATATCCCCCAAGTACCACCTTTGAAAGGGATGGAAAGCTAGGTCAAGGAGCCAAGTTGAGAAGGTCAGAGTTAGGAAATAACACGAGGATAGCTAGTTGATCCATCCCAAGAAGCCGGAATTATACTCAAGACGGCGGAATTCTCCTTCAATTCTTTCAGGGGGTTTTAGGAATTTCTAATGTTTTGTCTTATCTTTTCTCTTGTGATGTTTTCTTTATTCATTATGAACTAAACCCCTCGGATACCTGAAGGGGATGAAACCTAGACGAATCTTGTTATGTGATTTTTAAGTTATATGATGCATTACTTAGTTTGTTCTTAATTATGTTGCTTAATCCAAATCTAATGTGCTTAGGTGGAGGAGGAATAGACCCTACTTAAGAGAAGATCTAACATAATTAAGCGGAGTTGATCGAACGCCTAGAGATATGGTTACAAGATTTTGCCGGATTAGGGTGAAACCTAATATGGGAGTCCATTGATCGATTTATTGCTATCCCAGGGGGTTATTATAAGCGAACGAGAGTTCCACTAATTAACCTAGGGTTAGACGTTATTCGCTTCGAGAGAGGGTTTAATATAGGTTAGGGAGTCTTACGGATCAAGCTAAGTAAAGAAATCATATAATTAAAGGTTAGATAACAAGTGAAGTCTAGGTGGATTCTTCCTGAGGGTGTCGTCGTGATCAATTGAGTTTTCTTCAAGCTATTTTCCAATTTATACTTTTTGTCTTTGTGTCCTTAGTTTAGTTCTTGACAATTTTAGTTTAGAGCAATCTTCACTTTAATTTTAAGGCTAAATAATAAAAAGAAAGTTAGTATTAATACTTTTAGTTCCTTTGGGTTCGATAATCCGGTCTTGCCTAAGCTATACTACTGTTCGATAGGTACATTTGCCTTTAATCGTTGTCAGAGTTAGTCTACAGGTTCGATCATTGTTTTATAAATTTTTAAAGCTCTAATTTCAGTGATCAAGTTTTTGGCGCCGTTGCCGGGGAACTAAAATATTAAAAAAACTCTATTTTTATTACTTTAGCCATAATTTTTATTTTACGCAATTTATTTTTGTTTCTATTTTTATTTTTATTTTGCTGAAAATTTCTTTCTTTCTTTTTCCAGCAAGTACCTCTAGTTTATGACTAGAAGGAACCCGAGAGGACCTTTGGTATACGACAGTGATATTGAAGCAACCGCTCGTAGAAATCGTCGGGAAACCAGGTGAGCCCTAAATTACATAGAAAGAGAAGAGGAAGATGAATCCAATCCTATTGAAAGGATGGACGAAAACAACCTACAACCACGCGATGTGGGGGAAAACAATGCTCCACGAACAATGTTTGATTATGCGAAACCACATTTGACAGGAGCAGAATCGAGTATTGTTATGCCTGCTATAGCCGCTAACAATTTTGAATTAAAGCCTAACACAATACAAATGATTCAACAGTTTGTTCAATTTGATGGTTTGCAGGACGAAGATCCAAACACGTATATAGCTAACTTTTTAGAGTTCTGTGATACCTTCAAAATAAATGGCGTTTCTAATGATGCCATACGCCTTCGGTTATTTCCTTTTTCATTAAGAAATAAAGCTAAACAATGGTTAAACTCGTTACAACGAGGGTCAATCACTACATGGGATCAGATGACCGAAAAGTTTTTAATGAAATATTTTCCACCAGCCAAAACGACCAAAATATGGAATGATATCTCTTCCTTTGTGCAAATGGATTTAGAAACACTATACGATGCATGGGAGAGATTCAAGGATCTCTTGAGGAGGTGCCTACACCATGGCTTACCATTGTGGCTACAAGTCCAAACCTTCTATAACGGTGTAAATCCCTCAACGAGGCAACTGATCGATTCAGCCGCCGGTGGAACTCTAAACAACAAAACTCCTGAAGCAGCCTACGAGTTCATCGAGGAGATGTCACTAAATAATTACTAATGGTAGGCTTCAAGGACTAAACCAACGAAATCAGCAGGAGTCTTCAACGTCGATGCCATGACCATGCTATCAACACAGATCGAGATGATGAACAAAAAGCTTGACTATTTATGCTCTTCACAGGTACATCCAGTCATGCAGTGCGACACAGGTGGAAACGTGGCGAATCTTGAGTACCCACCTTACCAACCAGGAGTAGAGGACAAACAGATGAACTATATAGGTAACAATTTCCGATCCAATAATAATCCTTATAGTAATACTTACAATCCAGGTTGGAGGAACCACCCAAATTTTTCGTGGGGAGGTCAAGGCAATCAAGGAAATCAAAGGCGACAACCTCCTAAAAACTTCCAAAATCAGCCATATCCACAAGAGAAGAAACCAACTCTCGAGGAGATGATGGCAAAATTCTCGGTAGGCACAGAGAAACGTATCTAAGAAACTGATAGAGCAACTAAAAGCAACGAGAGCCGAATCGATGAAATTGCTAAGTCGGTCAAGGAAGTGACTAACGTAGTAGAACAGCTCGCAAAGCTGATGTCAGAATGACCGCAAGGACTCTACCAAGTAATACCGAGATTAACCCCAAGGAGTAAATTCAAGCCATCACAGCTCAGGACAGTAAGGGGTTAGATGAACCCAATCCAACTCCAGAAAATAAGGTAGACGAAGGTAAATTAGAGGTAACACAGGAAAAGCCAAAATCGGTAATTAAAGAGTACCAACCACGCATACCTTATCCCGAAGCAATAAAAAGAGACGATTCTGAGGAACAGTTCGGTAAGTTTCTTAAACTTCTAAAGAAATTACATATTAACTTACCTCTTCTTGAAGCTCTTTTTCAGATTCTAGACTCGAGGAAATTTTTAAAACAGCTCTTGACCAACAAACGCAAAATAGATAAAGAGCACCACGTGGAACTAAACGCAACATGTTCGGCAATGCTACAGAATAGACTACCTCAGAAACTAAAAGATCCAGGGAGTTTTACAATTCCATGTTTAATTGGTAGTCTAAATATTGATAATGCGTTAGCTGATCTAGGGGCAAGCATAAATGTCATGCCTTATTCACTGTTTAAACGACTAGGTCTAGGGAAGCCCAAACAAACTAGGATGAGTATTTAGTTAGCTGATAAAACTGTTAGAATTCCTAGGGGCATTATCAAAGATGTTCTTGTAAAAATCGATAAATTTGTTTTCCCAGTAGACTTTGTTGTCTTAGACATGGACAAGGATAATTCAGTCCTCTTAATTTTAGGAAGGCCTTTTCTAGCAACTGCCAAAACAAAAATTGATGTTGCCACAAGCGAACTCATACTTCGTGTAGGAGATGAATCGATCAATCTTCAAGCTCTCGACTCGGCCAGGAAAACGGTCGATGAAGGTAAGAAAGTCACTTCAATAGATAATCAAATTGTTCAATCTTTATCGTAGGAAACATCACAAGGCCAAAAACCTGAGCCGATTCATAGACCCAAAATCGACAAAGAGGAATTACACAAGGAACAAAGCCTTAGGGTCGACAAATTAGAAGAGCAACAGACACACGTCAAAGAAAAGCCGGATCCACACGAAGTAAAACTAGAGGAACCACCAGAAGAGCTCGTAGGAACATCAAACCATTTCAGGATAGGAGATCGGGTACTGTTAGACAAAGTCGATCCACACAACGCTTCAACAGAACCGAGGGCAAAGGGAGAAATAATTTTTAAGGTACAAGATATCTTCCCACACGGAGTAGTCGAGGTAAGCAATCCAATATTTGGTAATTTCAAGATAACCGCTTCTCAACTCCAACTTTGTCAAGGAAAAAGAAATTTAAGCATGAGGGAAGATATTCAAACCTTCAAACCTCCCTAAAAATTTTACGAGGAAAGTCTAGCTTAAGACTATAAATGAGCACTTCTCGAGAGGCAACCCGAACACTAACCCTATTTCTTTTTAAAAGTTGTTTTCATTCCTTTTTATTTTTCTTGCTTTTTCTTTTCCTTTTAAACTAACAAACAATATAGGTTTCCCAGGTCACACGGCCTTATATACGGCTGTGTCCGTGACCGTGTGGACCACCTGAACCGCCACACTGACAGGGCAGAGGCCGTGCAACTCAGTCCAACCAACCACCAACGTCACGGACCCAACCACCCTCCCCACGGGCACCGACAGATAGGGCACGACCGTACCCTCAACCGTGTAAAGCTACTGACGTCCACACCACGGGCAGAACACGCCCGTGCCTCTAAACCGTGCGAAGCTACTGACTTGACGAACACGGGTGTACAAATCTGAAGCACGAGCATGGGGTAACAAACACACTCCACAACACGACTGTGCGAGATGGCCATGTAAATCGACACACCCTAGGACCACGGCCGTGGAGCAGCACCATATTTGAACCTCTATTTAAACCCCTCACATCTTCCCCGTCCTTCCATCTGATTTCTTCATTTTTTTTTCTTTGCTTTTCACTCTCCTCCATCTTAGATTCTCCACTTAGTAAGACTCTAGATCCTTGAGCAAGCCAACACCATGCCGAAGAAGCGGAAGAAGCTAAGCATAAGTCTCCCCAATGGAGAACGATCATCATGAGTTCATGCCGGCAGCTTCGACTAATCACCAAGCCAAGGGTCGTTGAGACCAATTTATTTTTCCTTTTTGTTTCTCTTCTTCTTTATTTTCCTTATCTAAGCTTCTCTACTGCTCTTTTCGTTTACTTCTCTTTTAGTTTCTTAGTGTCAGGTTCGCCAGGCTGCTAGGGAATCAAGCTGACCACCAAAATGACTACACCACTCTCACCACCGCCACCACCTTCATAGCCCTAGAAGTCACACCCACTTTGCGAACCATCCTTCAATAAGGACTTCATAGTCCATTAGTATTCTCTTTTCATTTCAGTTTTCTTCTTAGTCTCCTTCACTTTAGCTTGCTTTTCTTTAACTTTATCTTTAGTTTATTTATATTATGTCTTAATAACCCCTGGCTAATCCTTCACGAGTTCCCCAATTTCTTCATCTAGCGCAGAGCTCGGGAACCAACACCACCACCATATCGACACCTTCGCCGTAAGTACCACATCCTCTACCAAACCTGCCCAAGAATACAGGGAGTACCTCTCACCCTCACTTTTGATTTCTATAAAAATATCTATCTTTGTACATTGAGGACAATGTACATCTTAAGTGTAGGGGGTAAATATACCTAACTTTTTGCATTACTCTTAAATCCCTGAAGGTAAAAGTGGAATAAAAGTGGCAAACGTTTTTCATTATTCTCAAATCCCTGATTTAGTCTTGTTTTTATGCAAAGTTGTCATATTACTAATTAGAATAAAATTTCTGATGATTTGTGATTATTATTGACATGTTTTAGAATAAGTCATAATTAATTGTGCATTGATGATTAAGTTTGAAGAATACTAGAGAATTAAGCATGATAAGTCCCTTTTTCACGAATTAAAATTTTGCTATGTTGTTAACCTAAATTTGAATATTACCTTGAAATTTAAAATTCATAAGGATGATATCAAAACACCCATAATGTTTGTGAAGTATTTGAACCTTATAGAGCATACATTCTTTTTCGTGCTCATTCTTTGATTATGAGTGTGTCAACTATGAACTGTTATTCTAAAACTTGCCTCATTTATACATGTTGAGACCACAGTTATGATTTGATATATAGAGATGATAAAGGCACCTAGGTTTTAACCCATTAACTCCACTAAATAGCCTACCTTTACAATTAACCCCTAGTGAACCCCGTTGATCTTAACAAACCCTTTTTATTGACTCACCTACTAATATTAACTCAAAGCCTCTTTGTATTCACCCTTTCTTTTGACTACCCCGTAATCGAGATTTGATTTGATCAAGTTACCTAGGTATATTATTCTGGTAATTAAATTTATCTTGTATTACTTAGGTTGTTCTTAAAAAAAAAAAATCCAAAGTACTCAATTTTAGTAGTTTGAAAAGTGAGCTTACACAATCACAGTACTATTCTCGAAAGAAAAGCTCGTATTAGTAAAAGCTCAGTTGGTGATATTTCAGTATGTTTAGGGAGGTACTTGTCAATTCAATCTCGATTCTAACCTTCTAATTTCAGCCTTTAACCACACCTTTTAACCTAGCCCCGTTACAACCCTAACAAAGACCTTTTGATCTGTTTATCATCTCATATTTCAGTGGTGGAGATTTGATTTTCAAGCAAGCCTATGGGATTAACTTTTTAGGTTAGACTTATGAGCGATCTTTTCCTAAACCTTAAACACTTTAGAGTGATTTGAGTGAATCCTTAGTGAGGACATCAATCCTTATCGGTTTTGAATTGAAAAGGTAGTCATTTAAATAAAGGGAGATACCTATGTTTTCGAAGTACAAATTCATGACTTATCTCGTTTGAATCTTTAGGACTCTTTGAATTAAATTGTCCATGTATGAATTATCTATGAATTGTGATAAAGCATTGTTTATAAGAATTATAAATCATGGAAAGTTCGTTTTAATTGTAAGATGAGAATTTTGCTTGAGGGCAAGCAAAACTTAAGTGTGGGGGTATTTGATAAACCGTAAAAGTAACATATTTTAATCCCACATTTATGATGCTTTTTGATGATTTATTCATTGATTTATATAAAAAGGTGCTTGAAATCCTTTCTTTTCATGTCTTAGACCCAGGAAAGCACCCGAGGATGAAAAGAACACAAATTTGGCCCAAAACAGAGTAAACAGGCCTTAATGCGAAAGTGACACGGCTTGACCCAAAGTCCACACGGCCGTGCCTCAACGATTACCTAAAGCACGGCCTCAACTACGACTCACACGGTCGTGCCTCAAATTAGAAATTCGAACACGGTCTGTCGCTGGAAAGAGTAATTTCAATCGGAAAAGGATGCTTAGGGAGAAAGAATCGCATTCCAAGAGCCTATATATATCCTCCAAGTACCACATTTGAAAGGGATGGAAAGCTAGGCCAAGGAGCCAAGCCGAGAAGGTCAGAGTTAGGAAATAACACGAGGAGCCAGTTGATCCATCCCAAGAAGCCGGAATTACACTCAAGACGGGGGAATTCTCCTTCAATTCCTTTAGGGGGTTTTAGGAATTTCTTATGTTTTGTCTTATCTTTTCTCTTGCAATGTTTTCTTTATTCGTTATGAACTAAACCCCTCAGATACCTGAAGGGGATGAAACCTAGACGAATCTTGTTATGTGATTTTTAAGTTATATGATGAATGACTTAGTTTGTTCTTAATTATGTTGCTTAATCCAAATCTAATGTGCTTAGGTGGAGGAGGAATAGGCCCTGCTTAAGAGAAGATCTAACATAATTAAGCGGAGTTGATCGAACGCCTAGAGATAGGGTTACGAGATTTTACCGGATTAGGGTGAAACCTAATATGGGAGTCCATTGATTGATTTACTACTATCCTAGTGGGTTATTATAAGCGAACGAGAGTTCCACTAATTAACCTAGGGTTAGACATTATTCGCCTCGAGAGAGGGTTTAATATAGGTTAGGGAGTCTTACGGATCAAGCTAAGTAAAGAGATCATATAATTAAAGGTTAGATAACAAGTGAAGTGTAGGTGGATTCTTCCTGAGGGTGTCGTCGTGATCAATTGAGTTTTCTTCAAGTTATTTTCCAATTTATACTTTTTGTCTTTGTGTCCTTAGTTTAGTTCTTGACAATTTTAGTTTAGAGCAATCTTCACTTTAATTTTAAGGCTAAATAATAAAAAGAAAGTTAGTATTAATACTTTGAGTTCCTTTGGGTTCGATAATCCGGTCTTGCCTAAGCTATACTACTGTTCGATAGGTACACTTGCCTTTAATCGTTGTCAGAGTTAGTCTCCAGGTTCGATCATTCTTTTATAAATTTTTAAAGCTCTGATTTCAGCGATCAAGTTGCCAGGATTACCGCCGGTCAGAGAAGTGGAGTTTGGTATTGATTTAATACAAGGGACTTAACCAATATCAATTGCTCCATATAGAATGGCTCCGACCGAATTGAAAGAATTAAAAGCTCAGTTGCAAGAGTTGATAGATAAAGATTTTTCGAGATCGAGTTTTTCTCCCTGGGGTGCACCAGTATTATTTGTGAAGAAGAAAGACGGATCTATGAGACTTTGTATCGATTATCGACAGCTCAATAAGGTAACAGTAAAGAACAAGTATCATTTTCCAAGAATTGATGACTTGTTTGATCAGTTGAAAGGGGCAACAATGTTCTCGAAGATTGATTTGAGGTCTGGCTACTACCAGTTGAGAGTTAAAGAGTCGGATGTACCAAAAACTACTATCAGAATAAGGTACGGGCATTATGAATTTCTTTTCATGCCTTTCGGACTAACTAATGCTCCTGTTATTTTTATGGACTTGATGAATCGAATCTTCTAACCATACTTAGACAAGTTCATGGTTTGTTTATTGACGATATCCTGATTTGTTCTCGGGATGAGTCTGAGCATGCCGAACATTTAAGAATTATGTTGCAGACTTTGAGAGATAAGAAATTGTTTGCTAAGTTCAGCAAAATTGAGTTTTGGCTCTAAGAAGTCAGATTTTTGGGACATTGTTCCAAGAGATGGTATTCGGGTTGATCCGAGTAAGATTTCGGCAATTGTTGATTGGAAACAGCCGAGAAATGCATCAGAGGTTAGAAGCTTCTTGGGCTTAGCCAGCTATTATAGACGTTTTATTAAGGGTTTTTTTAATGATTGCTACTCCTATGACTAAGCTGCTGCAAAAAGATGTTAAGTTTGAATGGTCTGAAAAATGTCAGCAAAGCTTTGAGAAGTTGAAAGCATTATTGACTGAGGCACCGGTTTTAGTGCAACATGAACCGAGAAAAGAGTTTGTGATTTTTAGCAATGTGTCATTGAAAGGATTAGGATGTGTATTGATGCAAGAGGGAAAAGTGATAGCCTATGCCTCGAGATAGTTGAAACCGCATGAGAAGAATTACCCGACGCACGATCTAGAATTGGCTGCCATAGTGTTTGCTTTGAAGATTTGGAGGCATCATTTGTATGGTGAAAAATGTCATGTCTTTTTGGGTCATAAAAGTTTAAAGTACTTGATGACTCAGAAGGATTTGAATTTGCGACAACGGAGATGACTTGAGCTACTGAAAGATTATGAGCTAGTGATTGACGACCATCCCGGAAAGGCGAACGTAGTCGCAGATGCTTTGAGTAGAAAGCCTTTGTTTTCCTTGAGAGCTATGAATACGAGGTTAACTTTATCCGATGATGGTTCGGTTCTAGCTAAGTTGAGAGCTAGACCAGTGTTTCTTCCGCAAATTTGTGAAGCTCAGAAAAGTGATAGTGAATTGCAAGCCAAAAGAGCTCTTTGTGAATCGAGTAGTGATTCAGGCTTTCGGATCAGTTCTGATGATTGCTTAATGTTTTGAGATAGAGTATGTGTAACACCCCTTACCCGAGACCGTCGCCAAAGTCGAGTACGAGGCATTACTATACTTAATTTACTAGTTCGGGGCATAAAAATTTGCTTTTAAAATTATTTCCTTATTCATAATGAAACTGTCCATCTGCATCATGGTTATTAAATTGACTATAACTTGAGTTACAAAACTCAAAATTTAGATCTGTAAATTTTCCTTGAAACTAGACTCATATATATTTTTACTATAATTTTTCCAGAAATTTTGGCGTGGCCAATTAGTACAGTTTATTAGTTAAAGTCTCCCCTGTTACACTGACTGACAGTTTTGACCCCTCTACACTAAAAATCAATTATCTCATAATATACAATTCTTTTTCCTACACCGTTTCTTTCATATAAAAATAGACTCAATAAGCTTTAATTCTATACCTCATTCACACCCTAATTACATTTCTACTATCATTAGTGATTTTTCAAAATCACGTCACTGTTGCTGTCCAAAACTGTTCCTAAGCAAACTAATTTCACATTCTGAGATATTTGAATTTTGGTGAGACAAAGTCAGAATGATTTTGGAATCCCCTATTCTAAATTTGGAAATTCATTAAAAATTGTACAAAAATAATCATGGGATAAAATTTATATCATTGAATTTCTTAATGAGTCTATTTTCAAGAAAAACAAACGGTAACATCATTCGAGTTCTGTACAATGAGATAATTAATTTTTAGTAAAGAAAGGTCAAAACTATCAAACAACAGAACAGTGGATACTTTAAAGAATAAACTGTACTTATTGGCTAAACCAAAAATTCTGAAAATTTATGGTAAGAAGATATGTGAGTATTGTTTCAGGGAAAATGAACGGATCTTAATTTGGAGTTCTGTAGCTCAACATATAAACAATTTAGTGACTGTGACTCGAGTAGACAGCTTAAGTGAACATGAGTAAATGGTGGAACAATGTGTAATTATAATTGTATTATGTTCTCAATTTAGTGACCATGACGCAAATGGACAGTTTCATTATTAATAAGGAAATAATTTTAAAAGTAAATTTTTATGCCCCGAACTAGTAAGTTAAGTCTAGTAATGCCTCGTACTCAACTCTGGCGACGGTCTCGTGTAAGGGGTGTTACAGTATGTGTACCGAAAGATGATGAGATTATTCAGAAAATTCTTCATGAGACGCATAATGGTTGTCTGTCTGTTCATCTGGGAAGTACGAAGATGTATAATGATTTGAAGAAACTGTATTGGTGGTCAGGTATGAAACGAGATATCTCTGAATTTGTATCGAAATGTTTGATTTGTCAACAAGTAAAAGCTGAACACGAAATACCTTCGGGTTTACTTCGGCCAGTAATGGTACCCGAGTGGAAATGGGACAAAATTACGATGGATTTTGTAATGGGTTTGCCTCTAACTCCGAAAAAGAAAGATGTCATTTAGGTAATTGTTGATAGATTGACGAAATCGGCTCATTTTATTCCAATACGTACCAACTATTCACTTGATAAGCTACCTGAATTGTATGTTGCTGAAATTATTAGATTGCACGGAGTGCCTATTTCTATTATTTCGGATAGAGACCTGAGATTTACGTCTCAATTTTGGAAAAAGTTGCAAGAATCTTTGGGTACAAATTTGAATTTTTGCACCGTATTTCATCCGCAAAAGGACGGTCAATCTGAGAGAACGATTCAGGTACTCAAAGATATGCTTCGCTGTTGTGTATTAGAGTTCGAAGGTAGTTGGGAAAGATATCTACTTTTAGCCTAATTTGCTTATAACAATAGTTTTCAGTCGAGTATAAAGATGGCACCGTATGAGGCATTGTATGGCCGCAAGTGTCGAACTCTGTTGTACTGGACCGAGCTCAGTGAGAAATAGATTCATGGGGTTGACTTGGTTAGAGAAACCGAAGAAAAGGTAAAGGTAATTCGTGCTTCAAACTGTGTTCAAATTAGGGTGCTCTCTGACTTGTGCCACACTCCGTGTCACACGCTCGTGTAGCATACACAGCTGGGACACACGCTCGTGTCTCTGTCCGTGTGCTCAATTCTGGACATTCTGTTTTACAACAATTAAGGTGCAGGGGACACACGGCCAGAACACATGCCCGTGGGGCAGACCGTGTGTCATACACGACTTAGACACACGCCCGTGTGTCTACCCGTGTGGACAAAAACAAGGCTATTTACCAAGCCATTTGCCACCCTTGTTCACACATAAACTTACACCAATTCAAGGCACAAACATAACATACTTAGGCAACCAAAACATCCACAATTATGGCCAACACAATAGCAACATCTATCACACTCACAACAATTATTAAGCCACAATTGACTACTTTCAAGGTACCTAATTGTACACCAATTTGTCATCTCATCAATAAACTACATTGCCAAAAATCATACAATCATGCCATAAATCACAATTCCAAACATTTCACATTCACCAAGCATACCATGATCATATCATTATAAACATTGACACATATATGAATATACTTAGGCTTACAACCATGGTAGCCAATATAAGCCAACTTACATGGCTATATACAAAAAATGAACCATAAACCATTATAAGCTAACACATATGGCCAAATTAATCATGACACATATAACAAATTGACCTAGTCCCTATACATGCCATAAACTCAAAATACTTGAATTTATCAATACCCAAAATGATAGTTTGATAGTGTGATAGGATCTCTGGCGATCTCCAATCCGAGCTAGCTCAATGACACTATAAAACATGGGAAAGGAAGGGGGTAAGCTATATAGCTTAGTAAGTTTATATGCAAATAATACAAAGCATTATTCATACATTTGACATATAAATAAATTAACATATATCAACATAAATGTCATTAAAACTTCATAAATGTCATATGAACATAAATGTCATTTAATATCAACATAACACATATCAACATAATTGTCATATACTAATAGCTCATCATATGAATTACATAACACATATCAACATAATTGTCATATACCAATAGCTCATCATATGAATAACATAACACATATCAACATAAATGTCATTTAAGCTTCATAAGCACAACTTATTCAATCACAATCTTACCAATTGTTCATCTTATACTGAGTTCATTTTCTTTGAGTTTTACGTATATACCTATACCATCTCATAACATATTCACGTACTTTCTCATCTTTGACATACCCGTTGAACCACTTGGAATACTATCGGATACACAGAAATCTTTGCACATAAGTGCCACATATGTAGCCAATGCTACTTCAAATCTCATAACACATATAAGCTCGCTCTCGAGCTATCCTCGAGCCTGTTTACACAACCTGTCAGGTATCCGCAACATATGCCGGTATACCTAGCCACTGGTAGTACGTACAGGACCAGCACCTGGGACACATAAATCACATAATTACATGGGTTCCTAGTGACATGTCACTTGTATCCTAATTTATTCCTAAGGTTCAATCGAGATTTCTCTCTTGGCGGAACTTCATCGAATATGCTCATAGAATCAATCATACATTCTATGCAATATCAAAACATTAAAATACAAATATAACATTGCATTATTTACATACGAACTTACCTCGGCATAAAAACGGTAAAAAAGACTAAATCGTCAAATATTCGTTTTTCCCCCGTTCTAACTCTGAACCTCATTTTTCTCGATCTATAATATCACATTTAAATTATTTAATCATTATCCTATTCACATCAGCCCCAAATCACATTGTGGTAAAAATTACATTATTTCCCCAAAACTTTTAACATTTTACAATTTAGTCCCTAGGCTCGTAAAATGATTTTCATTCATTTTTTTCAAAACCCAAGCCTAGCCGAACCATTTTCATACTTATAACAGCCCTATTTTTATTTATTCATACTTTTACTACTCATTTTATACCTTTTACAAATAAGTCTTTTTTAACATTTTTATTGAAAATCACTTAGCAAAAGTCGTTTAACAAACAACAAACATGCGTTTTCTACCATCAAACATCAAAATACACACGTATAATATGGGTCAAACCATATACCTTGATCATTTCTTAAATTAGTGGTAGAAATAGATAGATCATGTTACAAAGATTTCGAAAACATAAAAATCATTAAAAACGGGGCTAGAACAGACTTACAATCGAGCTTGGAAGCTTGAAAAACCCTAGCCATGGTTTCCCCTTGTAAAATTCGGCCATGGGAGGAAGATGGACAAAAATTGGCTTTTAATTTGGCTTTTTAATTCATTTAATTACCAAATTACTAAAATGCCCTTAATGAAAAACTTTAGAAACATACCAAACCATGTCCATTTTTGTCCACCAACTTAACCAACGGTCTAATTACCATTTAAGGACCTCTAGTTTAAAATTTCATAGCAATTGAACACCTTTAACATATAGAATTCAATTTTTACACTTTTTGCAATTTAGTCCTTTTAACTAAATTGAGTGCCCAAATGCCAAAATTTTCGAACGAAATTTTCGTAAAATCATTCCATAAAATTGTAGACCATAAAATATATAATAAAAATGAATTTTTCTACGTCGAATTTGTGGTCTCGAAACCACCGTTCTGACTAGACCCAAAATTGGGCTGTTACAAATTATGTGATATGAGACTTAGGTAGCTTTGGCTACACATGTGGCACTTAGTGTGCAAAGTTTCCCGAGTATCCGACATTGTTATTCCGAGTGGTTCACGGGTATGTCAAAAATGAAAGTATGTGTAACATTCATTTTGAGATGGCTCATGTATGTATGTAAAGCTTATGCTTATTAAATTGTGAAATGATGAATATAAGGTAAGTTGTATGATGGGTTAGATTGTGATTATGAAACTATGGTAGGTTCACATTTAATTATGTTATGTTATTTGAATGTTATGTGCATGGTAGGGTTGCTTATTTCTTGCATACGAGGTTACTAAGATATATAGCTTACTCCGTTTATTTTCCATGTTTTTATAGTGTCGCCAAGCTAACTCGGAATCGAAGATCATCGGAGATTCGGATCACACTATCAAACTCTTATTTTGGGTATTAATGGTCTTAGCATTTTGAATGTATGTCATGTATAGGGATTTGGTCATTTTGTTATATGTGTCATTGGTAATGTGGCCAAATGTATTGGTTTATAATGGTTAATGATTTCTTTTTGTATATGGCCATATAAGCTGGCTAATGTTGGTTATGATTATATTCATATGTTGATATCATTCATGTTATGGAAACTTACATGAATTGTGTCGATAAATTATGATGTTGAAGCATGTTTGATGTTAACATGTGGATGTGATGTTAATACCTTGGTTGTGGATGTTTTGGTTGCCTAAGTATGCTATGAATTGTGTTATTGAACTGGTGTAAGTGTAGGTGTAAATTAGGGTGGCAAATAGCTTGGTAAATAGCCTTATTTTTGTCCACATGGGTAGACACACAGGCGTGTGTGACACACGGTCTGCCCCACGGGCATGTGTTTCATCCGTGTGTCCTCTGTACCTTAATTGTTGCAAAACAGAATGTCCATAATTGAGCACACGGGATGAGACACGGGCGTGTGAAGTTTGCACCTATTTTATGAAAAATTATGAAAATTAAATTGACCATACGGCCTAGCAGACGGGCTTGTGGCACGGCCGTGTGGCATAAGTCAGAGAGCACCATAATTTTGAACATGACCTGTAGCACGAGTGTGTCTCAGGGTCACACGGGTGTGTCCCTTGAACTACACGGACGTGTGACCCCTTTAACATGAATTTTTTTCTAAGTTTTGTAAAATTTTCTAAAGTTCTCGATTTAGTCCCGAACTACTTCCAAAGCATGTTTTGGGCCTCGTAGGCTCGTATAAGGGACTTTATGATTGAATGTGGATTGTTTTAATTTGGTTGCAATTTTTATGTCTCAAAATTGCGGGAATGCTTGTGTGATAAGTCCGGTAATGCCTCAATCCCTGTTCTGGTGTTGAATATGGGTAAGGGGTGTTACACTTTGTTAATTGTTTGAAGAAATTTTTTCGTCAAGTATTATTGATATTTTTTATTATATTTAATATTTTTTTTAGAATTTAAAATTATGTAGTTGTGTAATTACAGTTTTACTATCAAACATGAAATAGGGAATGATGATATAATTACACCCTATCAATCAAACATGGATAGGGAATTAGAATCCCTTGATAATTACATTTATATTCAATTATTATGTGGTGTCTAAGCACACCCTAAATTTTTTAGGGTAAAGTATAGAAATGGTCAATAAATTATTGACTTCGATCTATTTTGGTCACTCAATTATTAATTTTTTTTATTTACTTACTAAACTTTTCAAAATTAAATATTTTGGTCATTGAAGGTTAATTGTGATTTAATTTTAAACAGAAAATTGACATAGAATTTTGATAATTTCCACGTAATTGTCTCGAATTTTCACATGGATAAGTTTTTTTTTTCAATTTTAGCTTTGACTATTTGATCTCTCTTTGTTTTCTTTTTGTTGTATTTTATTCTTTCTTTCTCTTCAGTGAGGTGAGTAAAATTCGAATTGACTTAAAAAATTGAATTTTTTGAATTAATCGAATTGAGTTATTTGGGTTTTTTCGAGTTTACTTGAATTAGTAATTTGAGTTTCGAGTTCGAGTCGAGTTAAATTTTACAATTTGAATAATTCGAATAGCTCAAATAACAAATTAGTGTAAATACACATTTGGTCCTTGTTAATTTTGAAAATGAGCAAATTGGTCTCTCTCTTAACAAAAATTACAAAAAAAAAGATAAAATAATTTTTAAAATTTAAAATATTTATTATAATTCCAAAATTTATTTTTTTAAAAAATATATATAAATTTAAAAAATCTAAATAATATATTAAATTTTTTTAAAATATAAAATAATAATTTTTGAGATCTAAATAAGTAAGTTAATTATTCAAGTTTATGATACAAAATATCTTTTTTTTTTCTCTTATTTTCTTTTGAAAGAGTTTTCAAAAATATATGGTTTCAAGTAACATGGAATTAATTATATTGTAACAAAATTTTAATTCAACATGTTTAACTTTTTAATTTAATTCAAAAGCATTTCATTCGATTCAACTCGACTTAAATTTCATTTTACTCGATTCGATTCGTTCAAAATTTGAAGGGTTGAAGTATAAAAATGAGAAAAAATGAATGACCAAAAGTGAAAATAACCCAATTTATTATAACATGAAATTGTGTGTAGGGACTAAATTGAATAAGTGGAGAAATATGAAGAACTAAATTAGAATTTTACCAAAATTGAGTAGTGACTCAAGAAATGAATTTTAAAGAAACATGAAGGGTAAAATGATCATTACCCAAATTAAATAATTATCTAAAGTAATAATTAAGGGAGAAAGGTGTTGAATTATTATTGGTTAAATATTTTATTATATAAGATATTTTAGCATTTAATTAATTAAATGAGATATTTTTAAGGAAAAATCTAGAAACGACTTTTGAATTCTCTTCATGTTTCTCACGCGGGTTTTCACTTTCTTACAATCTAATCTTTATTATGAAATCTCATTTTTTCTTATAAACTTATTGATAATTTTTTCACAAAAATTTCGCAAAAATATTTCAAAAAAAATTACCAGTCACAACTTCTCTAAACTTTTGGGTCAAGTTGTAAATAAAAAAAAATCTCTCTAAAAATTTTCTGAAATAATTTCTTCTGAGAATTTTCTCTTAACAACTTTCTCTTGACTTCAAGTGTGTGTAAATAATTACCCAAGACTCTGTTAATATAGAGAGAGTTTATAGAGTTCAACTATAATTAAACTTAATCACTTTAATATTAAATTAATATAATATTTATCTACAAGATAAACATTAAATTAAATTCAATATTAAAATAATCACTTTAATATTAAATTAATAAACTACTATTAAGGTAAGTAATAAATTAAATTTAATATTAAATCTATTAAAAAATATTATTTTTGGAATAGTTAATCTGAAATCAAATTCTCTGGTAGAGTCTCAGTAGAAGTGTATTTCTTCTACTGCTCAACCATTGAAGACCCACCGCTAACGACCATTTTTCGGCCACTGTAATGCCGCCATCGCAGTCCTGGCACCCCGAGTAGGTTCGATTGCTGCCAGTTCAATCTAGGCTAGTGACGACCCGACCGGTCTAGTCCAGCCACTGTTTGGATTGTCAGCTCGGTTTCACATACCAGACCTGATTCGACCACTTGGTGTCAGTTTTGGGCTCCCGAACTCAATTTATGATCTCAAGTCTAATTTTCAAGTTCAATTACCCATTAGGCCAATTGTCTGACTTGAAAATTAATTTTCAAAAATATCATATTAATTTTAATTAATTTGATTAATTTAATTTCATTTAATCAAAATTAATTTTTTCAAAATTCACTTAGATTTTTCAAATTAATTTTTCAAGAAAATTCTAATCAAATTCTCTAGTTGAACAATTCTTATGACTGCCCAATTTAATTCCACATCGAATAAATCGACTCAATTAAATTATTTCCAAACTCTTAGAATTTTCTTCTGATTCAAATGCAGACCGATCAAGCTTTTGTTGAGCTAGCGGAGAGACCAATTAGACATATACAATTAGGTTATAGTAATTGTAATTATGTCTAGAAGTATCGTTCTGATAATTCGCAATTACTTAATCATGGAGTCAGTCCACAAGAAGTACCATGATTGAAACTCCTTATTGTATACTCTTTATGAAAACAATTCATCCAATTGCTTTATCCAATGATCTCATCATGTGTGTGTTACCCTCATTTGGTATCCTTGATTCTTTTGAGTTAAATCCATTCACTCAATACAATCCTATTCTATCTCATTGTCATCATTGTGTCTTCTTAATGATTAATATGATCACCGCCAACAAATGACTGATAAATTGCTCATTCGAGAATTAGCAACCTGTGGCCACGTTCCATATTTATCAATCAATACAATATTGATAAACCGTAATTGTAACATATTTTAACCCACATTTAATATGCTTTTCGATGATTTATTCCTTGATTTTTATAAAAAGGTGCTTGTAATCCTTTCGTTTCATGTCTTATACCCAGGAAAGCACCCGAGGATGAAAAGAACACAAATCAGGCCCAAAACGGAGTAAATGGGCCTAAGCACGAAATTGACACGGCCTGGCCCAAAGTCCACACGGCGCCTCGACGATCACCTAGAGCACGGTCTCAACTTTGCCTCACACGGCCGTGCCCTAAATTAAAAGTCCGAACACGGTCTAAACTCGATCCACACGGGCGTGTGCCATGGCCGTGCCTCTGTCGCTGGAAAGAACAATTTCAGTCAGAAAAGGATACTTAGGGAGAAAGAATCGCATTCCAAGAGCCTATATATATCCCCTAAGTGCCACCTTTGAAAAGGCATCAAAGCTAGGCTAAGGAGCCAAGCCGAGAAGGTCAGAATTAGGGAATAACGAGAGGATAGCCAATTGATCCATCCCAAGAAGCTGAAGTTATACTCAAGACGGCAGAATTCTCCTTCAATTCCTTCAGGGGGTTTTAGGGATTATGTTTTGTTTTATCTTTTCTCTTGCGATGTTTTCTTTATTTATTATGAACTAAACCCCTCAGATACCTGAAGGGGATGAAACCTAGACAAATCTTATTATTTGGTTTTTAAGTTATATGATGAATTACTTAGTTTGTTCTTAATTATGTTGCTTAATCCAAATCTAATGTGCTTAGGTGAAGGAGGAATAGACCCTGCCTAAGAGTAGATCTAACATAATTAAGCGGAGTTGATCGAATGCCTAGAGATAGGGTTACGAGATTTTGCCGGATTAGGGTGAAACCTAATATGGGAGTCCATTGATCAATTTACTGCTATCCTAGGGGGTTATTATAAGCGAACGAGAGTTCCACTAATTAACTTAGGGTTAGACGTTATTTGCCTCGAGAGAGGGTTTAATATAGGTTAGGGAGTCTTACGGATCAAGCTAAGTAAAGAAATCGTATAATTTAGGGTTAGATAACAAGTGAAGTCTAGGTGGATTCTTCCTGAGGGTATCGTCGTGATCAATTGAGTTTTCTTCAAGTTATTTTCCAAATCATCCTTTTTGTTCTTGTGTCCTTAGTTTAGTTCTTGTCAATATTAGTTTAAAAGCAACTTCACTTCGTCTCTAAGGCTAAATAATAAAAAGAAAGTTAGTATTAGTACTTTTAGTTCCTTTGGGTTCGATAATCTGGTCTTGCCTAAGCTATACTACTGTTCGATAGGTACACTTTCCTTTAATCGTTGTCAGAGCTAGTCTCTAGGTTCGATCATTCTTTTATAAATTTTTAAAGCTCTGATTTCAGCGATCAAATTTTTGGCGCCGTTGCCGGGGAACTAAAATATTAAAAAAACTCTATTTTTATTACTTTAGCCATACTTTTTATTTTTTTAATTTTTTGCAATTTATTTTTGTTTTTATTTCTATTTTTACTTTTTGCTGAAATTTTATTTCTTTCTTTTTCTAGTAGGTACCTCTAGTTTATGACTAGAAGGAACCCGAGAGGTCCTTTGGTATACGATAGGGAAATCGAAGCCACCGCTCACAGGAATCGTCGAGAAACCAGGCGAGCTTTAGATTACATAGAAAGGGAGGAAGAAGGCAGATCCAATCCTACTGAAGGGATGGACGAGAATAACCCACCACCACACGATGTGGGGGAAAATAATGCTCCACGTACAATGTTTGATTATGCGAAACCGCATTTGACAGGAGCAGAATCGAGTATTGTTAGGCCTACTATAGCTGCTAAAAATTTTGAATTAAAGCCTAACACAATACAAATGATTCAACAGTTTGTTCAATTTGATGGTTTGCAGGATGAAGATCCAAACACGCATATAGCTAACTTTTTAGAGTTCTGTGATACTTTCAAAATAAATGGCGTTTCTGATGATGCCATACGTCTTCGGTTATTTCCTTTTTCATTGAGAAATAAAGCTAAACAGTGGTTAAACTCATTACAACGAGGGTCAATCACTACATGGGATCAAATGACCAAAAAGTTTTTAATGAAATATTTTCCACCGGCGAAAACGGCCAAATTACGGAATGATATCTCTTCTTTTGTGCAGATGGATTTAGAGACACTATACAATGCATGGGAGAGATTTAAGGATCTCTTGAGAAGGTGCCCACACCATGGTTTGTCCTTGTGGCTGCAAGTCCAAACCTTCTACAACGGTGTAAACCCTTCAACGAGGCAACTGATTGATTCAGCCGTCGGTGGAACCCTGAACAACAAAACTCTAGAAGCAGCCTACGAGTTCATTGAGGAAATGTCACTGAATAATTATCAATGGCAGGCTTCAAGAAACAATCCAACAAAATCAGCAGGAGTTTTCAACGTCGATGCAGTGACCATGCTATCAACACAGCTAGAGATGATGAATAAAAAGCTTGATAGTTTGTTTTCTTCGCAGGCACATCCAGTCATGCAGTGCGACGCAAGTGGAACCATGGCGAATCCTGAGTACCCACCCTACCAACCAGAAGCAGAGAGTGACCAGATTAATTATATAGGTAATCATTTTTGATCCAATAATAATCCTTATAGTAACAATTACAATCCAGGTTGGAGGAACCACCCGAACTTTTCATGGGGAGGACAAGGAAATCAAGGAAATCAAAAGCAACAACCGCATCAAAATTTCCAAAATCAGCCTTATCTAAGAGAAGAAAGCAACCCATGAGGAGGTGCTAATAAAATCGGCAAACACAGAAAAACGCCTACAAGACATCGAGAGAACCCTTAAAGATCAACAAGCGTCAATTGAAAAAATTACTGAGTCATGTGGGGAACTCACTAAGACGGTTGTATTACTTACTAAGATGATCTGTGCAATACGAGCAGAAATTTTTCCAAAAGGGACAGAACAGGTAAAAGCAGTCACACTAAGAAGTGGAAAGGAATTAGGCGACCCAAAGAAACAAACCCCAAACGAAGATAACAAGGCAAGCGATGAGGAGATTGAGGATGTAACTCCAGTACGCAATGAGAACAAACCACTAATCCCATATCCAGCAAAGTTAAAAAAGGAACGAATTAATGCCCAATACGGTAAGTTTCTTGAACTTTTTAAACAAATACATATTAACTTACCTTTTGTTGAAGCCATTTCACAGATGCCGAAGTATGCAAAATTCTTAAAGGACCTTCTGACGAATAAACGAAAGCTTGAAGAAGTGTCAAAGGTGGAACTTAATGAAGAGTGCTCAGCCATCCTCCAAAATAAGCTACCAACCAAATTAAAAGACCCAGGAAGTTTTACTATCCCTTGTTTGATTGGTAACTTGAACATTAAGAAAGCATTAGCTGATCTAGGTGCTAGTATAAATTTAATGCCTTACAAAATGTTTAAACAATTAGATCTTGGGGAACCAACACCCACTAGGATGAGTATTCAGCTAGCAGATAGATCCATTAAATATCCTAGAGAAGTTATCGAAGATGTTTTGGTAAAAATTGATAAATTTATTTTCCCTGTTGATTTTATTGTGTTAGACATGGATGAAGACATTAATGTTCCTTTAATCCTAGGGCGTCCTTTTTTAGCCACTACTAGAGCTCTTATTGATGTAGGTGATGGTAAACTCGCTCTAAGGATAGGTGATGAAGAAATCATTTTTCAAATTTATGATGCCATGCGATATTCTAAAGAACAAGATGATTCCTGTTATTTTGTTGATACTACTGACCATATTATTCAAAATTCATTACAGGAACTCATACATGACGACACGATGGAACTGTGCCTGACTTAAGAAGAGGGGGAAGAAGATGAAGACGATGAGTTGAATCTGAATACATTGTCATCCAGACAAATGAAAGAAGAAAGCATTGAAAATGATGACGAAATAAAACAGAAACCCTCCATCAAAGAGCCACCCAAATTGGAATTCAAACAGCTACCAAAACACTTAGAATACGCATTCCTCGGGGATAATTTTATGCTACCAGTAATCATCTCTTCAGAATTAGAACCCAAGGAAAAAGAAGAGCTGATAAAAGTACTAAGAGAATACAAGAAAGCCATAGCTTGGAAAACTTCTGACATCAAGGGAATAAGCCCTACGTTCTGCACCTGCAAAATTTTAATTGAAGAAGAATACAAGCCGTGTGTGCAACCCCAGAGACGGTTAAACCCCAACATGAAAGAAGTGGTCAAAGCTGAGGTAATTAAACTTCTAGATGCAGGAATAATTTATCCTATTTCTGACAGCACTTGGGTGAGTCCTGTGCAGGTAGTTCCAAAGAAAGGAGGAATGACGGTAGTACCCAATGAAAAGAATGAGTTAATTCCCACAAGAACAGTTACAGGTTGGAGAGTCTGTATAGACTATAGAAAGCTGAATGATGTCACCAGAAAAGATCACTTCCCTTTGCCCTTCATAGATCAAATGTTGGAAAGATTATCCGGGCACATGTACTACTACTTCTTAGACGGACTCTCCGGCTACTTCTAAATCCCCATAGCTCTTGAAGATCAAGAGAAGACGACATTTACATGCCCATATGGTACGTTTGCTTATCGTAGAATGCCTTTTGGATTATGTAATGCTCCTGCTACTTTTCAGCGTTGCATATTGGCAATCTTTGACGAACTCGTGGAAGACATCATGGAGGTATTTATGGATGATTTCTCGGTATTCGGTAATTCTTTCCATCTTTGCCTTAAAAATTTAAAACGAGTTCTAATGAGATGTGAGGAAACAAACCTTGTTTTGAATTGGGAAAATGTCACTTTATGGTTAGAGAAGGAATTGTGTTGGGACATAAGATTTCTAGTAAAGGGATTGAGGTAGATAAAGCAAAGGTTGACACCATAAAAAAACTACCTCCCCCTAGTTCTGTTAAGGCTATTAGAAGCTTTTTAGGACATGCAGGGTTCTATAGAAGATTTATTAAGGATTTTTCTAAAATAGCTAAGCCTTTGACAAAATTACTAGAAAAAGATGTTCCTTTTAATTTCAATCAGGAATGTTTAGATGCATTTAATATCCTTAAGGATAAATTAATAAATGCACCGATTATAATTGCACCTGATTGGAACTTACCCTTTGAACTAATGTGTGATGCAAGTGATTTTGCAGTAGGTGCAGTTTTGGGACAACGAAGAGACAGCATTTTCAGCCAATTTACTACGCTAGCAGAACATTAACACTCGTACAAGAAAACTACACCACCATAGAAAAAGAATTGCTAGCTGTAGTTTTTGCTTTTGATAAGTTTAGACAATATTTAATATTGTCTAAAGTCATCGTTTACACTGACCATTCAGCTCTTCGTTATCTTTTAAACAAACCTGATGCAAAACCCAGACTCATACAATGGATTTTACTTTTACAGGAATTTGACTTGGAAATACAAGATAAGAAGGGAGCCGAGAATCTTGCAGCAGATCACCTTTCTACCCTTGAAAATCCACACACCAAAGAGCTCGACGAAAGTGAAATAAATGATTCGTTTCCCGAAGAACAACTCTTTTCTATAACACATTCTGAGGTACCATGGTTTGCAAATATTGCGAATTATTTAGCAGCTAACATCTTGCCAAGAAAATTAACACATCACCAAAAGAAGCGATTCTTTGCTGATGTAAAAAATTATTTTTGGGAAGATCCCTTTCTTTTCCGCATATGTGCAGATCAGGTAATTCGAAGATGTGTTACAAAGACAGAAGCAAGAAAAATCTTGGAGCACTGCCAATCTGGACCGTCAGGAGGACACTACAGTGGGATTAAGACAGCACACAAAATACTTGAATCAGGTTTTTATTGGTCCATCCTATTTAAAGATGCCAAAAAGTACGTTACCTCGTGTGATAGATGTCAAAGAATAGGTAATATTTCTAAACGTGATGAAATGCCTCAAACATATATGTTATCATGTGAAATATTTGATGTATGGGGTATTGATTTCATGGGACCATTCCCTAGTTCGTTTGGAAACAAGTACATTCTAGTAGTAGTTGATTACATGTCAAAATGGGTAGAAGCGGAAGCCTTACCTACCAATGATGCTAGGGTAGTATTCAATTTTCTTAAGAAACTATTTTCCCGATTTGGCACACCAAGAGCCATCATTAGTGATAGAGGTACTCATTTCTGTAATACTCAGTTTGAAAAAGTGCTAAAAAAATATGGAGTATACCACAGGACAGCCACCCCATATCATCCTCAAACCAGTGGGCAAGTTGAGGTAGCAAACCGAGAACTTAAGCGCATTCTAGAAAAAACGGTTGAATCAAATAGAAAAGACTGGGCAGTTAAAGTGGATGATGCTTTATGGGCCTATAGAACAGCTTTCAAAACACAGCTAGGGACATCCCTTTACAAACTTGTATACGGGAAAAGCTATCATCTACCATTTGAATTAGAACACAAAGCTTTTTAGGCAATAAAATTTTTGAATTCTGACCTCAAAATTGCAGGAAAGAGAAGAATGATGCACATAAACGAGCTGGACGAATGGAGAACGGAAGCTTATGAGAACTCAAAACTATACAAAGAAGCAACAAAGTGACACCACGATGCTCGTCTCAAGAGTTCAAAACAATTCGAAGTAGGAGACCTAGTCCTACTATACAACTCAAGGCTTAAACTATTCTCGGGAAAGCTGAAATCAAGATGGTCAGGCCCATTTATGATCAAAACAATTTTCCCATATGGCACCATCGAGGTAACTCATCCCACTAAAGGCACATTCAAGGTAAATGGTCACCGACTTAAAATTTATAATGGTGCAGATTTTGGAGATATGAGAGAGGAGCTTATGCTCCATGAGCCTTCTTTTAGAATTGAAAACAGGGAAAGTCTAGCTTAAGACTATAAACAAGCGCTTTTCGGGAGGCAACCCGAGCACTAACCCACTAACATTTTATTTTCATTTTCTAACACCATACTAAAATAGCCAAAAGAAGTGCATTTTTTTACAGGGCTTGAACACGGGCGTGTCCATGGCCGTGTGAAAGACAGGGGACAACCCACGGGCGTGCCAAGAGCTGTACCCAAACAAGGAAAAATTTCTATCGATTAAACACGGGTTGCAATACCAGAACACGCCCGTGCCATCTAAGTGTGCAAGGACACTGACTTATCGAGCACTAGAAGCACACACCCATGTGCCACAACCGTGCGAAGCTACTGACTTGCCATACACGGGCTACACACGACCGTGCATCCTCACCGTGCCAACACACTGATTTATCGAGCACGGGCGTTCCCAATAGATACACGACCGTGCGAAGAAACCTGAACGCGCCCAATCTTGAAAATTGCAAAAAACACGGGCGATTTCAAATTGACACAGACGTGGCGATGGACCGTGCCCCCTCCCCTATATATAAAACTTAATCGTCATCTCCCTTAAAACCTAACCCTAAATCAGTTTTAGCCCCCCTCCTCCCCAAATCCGACCGCACAACCAACTCTCTCCACCCAAAACCACCTCCCTCGCCGTTTTTCTCCAAAAACGACCTAAACCAGCCACAGCCCGCACCACAACCGTGCCACCAAGCACCACGCCCACGCCACCGCCGTGTTCGAGCAACAGAGCCTCCACCACCATCATGCTCCATTCGTGTTGATCGTTTCACACCATCCCTGGTTCCCTTTTCTTGACTAAATCTTTGATAAACATTATGGCATTCCTGTTCTTGTTTATTTTCTGATTTTGTTTCATTTTAGTTTAAAAAAGCATGATTTATTTTTAGGAAATTTGTTTTAGTCCACATAATATTGGTTGTTAGATTTTATTCTCATTCTATTCCTGAATTTAAAACTCATGAAATTGATACATTGCTCTTCCCACTATTGTTCGAGAATTTTTTTCTTGCGAATTAACATGCTCACAATCATAACCTCTCAAAATTTTTCTTGCCTTAGTATGGCATATGATGGCTGCAAACTGCTTTATGTTTGATCACAAATTTTAGGTACCATGTCAACATCCCGAACCAAAATATCAACCCCAAGCAAGAAACGAAAGGGGCCCGGATCATCCTCCGCTAGTGCCTCTATTGAGCTTCGACACCAATTTCTCAGATTCCCGCAAGCAACTGAGGACGAATGGTACAAAGTAATCCGGGGTAGACCCCTAGGCACCGACAGGCGAATTGATTGGAACACAGTGCAGCAAGTTGGGCTCACAACCGATATTCAAGCATTACTCTCAACCGACCCGTGGAAGAACTTCTTCTCAATCGATGAGCCCACATATTTGGAGCTCACATTGGAATTTTGCACCACCTTCATATTGCAAACGGTGACGACTCAGTTCGACGACCCGGGTGTTATCCAATTTTATCTAGGGGCTCAGTGCGTCGATTAAGTGTACCACAATTCGGCACGGCTCTCAGACTTTACACGCCGGAATTCATAGAAGAAAACCCACTTGCTGAATTAAATCGAGAACTCCACTACAGCTCGAATGTTGGTGAAATCTACGCCCCACTACAAGCCACTACAACCCCAGTCGCTCCAAGGCGACGGCACTTCCCCTAGCCCTAAGGTATATGCACGCCATTCTCGCGTACACCATCACAGGTCGTAGAGAAAGCACAGGCGTCCTAAACAAGCAAGACATTTACTTCCTATCATGCATGTCGGAAGGACATGTTTTCAACTTGGCCTATTTTATCGCATGCGCGATTCAATATCAGACAGAGCCACATAGGAAGGGGATTTTGTCAATGGGGCCATGCATTACGAGGTTGGCTCGATACTTCAACCTCCTCAACACCGACGATCAAATCACCTCTCTCACACTGATGGGCAAAATGGTACCTCAAGGCATCCAGACGATGCTACACATGAGAATGATCAAACAACGCTGAGGGACGAACCCCCCTCAGTACATTCTAAAGAACCCTCTCAGTACATTCTAAAGACACCCACAAACGAGGGGGAGGACGAGGACATTCCTGATGATGTCCCACCACCATCAGAGGAGGCACCGAATCTGAGCCAGCATCAATACCAAGCAGTAACATCATTGGCAGACATCTCTGCACGACTCGATCAGTTCGAGCTACATTTAGCTGAAAACACTCGCCGCTTCGACGGGATAGAGGCGACGCTTCAACAAATATGCCAGCACCTTCACATTTCATCATCAGCACCACCACCGGATCCAACCAATGATGAGGACTTCTGAGTCCTTTTAAATTGTTATCTTATATTATATTTTCTTTATTTCAAGTTTTTTCTTTTGAGTTGTTTTCAATTTGAACTTTTATCATTGCAAACTTCCACCATTGGCTATCTAACTATTCAAGTAGTCTTAACCACATATCTATTACATCATCGATAACTAGTGATTTTGCAGAATAAAGTACACACTCCACATACACAAACGCATAACTAGGAGAAATACAAAAAGTCACCTGATGCCACATACTTTCCACATCCTCCAAGGATCTCATCCGTAAATCCAGGAAGTAACACTTCCCCTCCTATATTTTGAATGACCACTAATTATCATTATTCATCTTTGTACATTGAAGAAAATGTACATCTTAAGTGTGGGGGGTAAAAATGTCTAACCTTTTTCATTATTCTCAAATCCCTGATTTAGTCTTGTTTTTATGCAAAGTTGTCATATTACTAATTAGGATGAAATTTCTGATGGTTTGTGATTATTATTGACATGTTTTAAAAATAAGTCATAGTTAATTGTACACTGATGATTGAATTTGAAGAATACTAGTGAATTAAGCATGATAAGTCTCTTTTTCAAGAATTAAAATTTTGCTAGGTTGTTGACCTAATTTTAAATACTACCTTGAAATTTGAAAATTGCAAGGATGATGTCAAAACACCCATAATTTTTGTGAGATTTTGAACCTTATAAAGTATACATTCTTTTTCGTGCTCATTCTTTGATTATGAGTGTGTCAACTATGAACTGTTATTCTAGAACTTGCCTCGTTTATGCATGTCGAGACCACACTTTTTGAGTTGATATTACAGAAATGATAAAGGCTCATAGGTTTTAACCCACTTACACCACTAAAAAGCCTACCATTAACAAATAACCCCTAGTGAACCCCGTTGATCCTAACAATTCTTTTTATTGACTCACCTACTAATATTAACCCAAAGCCTCTTTGTATTCACCCTTCCTTTTGACTACCCCTAAATCAAGAATTGAGTTGATCAAGTTACCTAAGTTTATGATTCTAGTAGTTAAATCGATCTTGTATTACTTAGTTTGTTTTTAAAAAAAAAAAATATCAAAATCAAAGTATTCAAATCTTAGTAGTATGAAAAGTGAGCTTACACAATCAAAATCTATTCTCAAAAGAGAAGCTCGTATTAGTATGTTTATTACTTTTCAGTTGATGATATTTCAGTATGTTTAGGTAGGTACACATCAATTCAATCTCGATTCTAACCCTCTAATTTCAGCCTATAACCACACTTTTAAACCCTAGCTCCGTTACAACCCTAACAAAGATCTTTTGATCTGTTTATCATCTCATATTATAGTGGTGGAGATTTGATTTTCGGGCAAGCCTATGGGATTAACTTTTCAGGTTCGACTTATGAGCGATCTTTTCCTGAACCTTAAGCACTTTAGAGTGATTTGAGTGAATCCTTAGTGAGGACATCAATCCTTTTTGGTTTTGAATTGAAAAGGTAGTTATTTAAATAAGGGGAGACACTTATGTTTTCGAAGTACAAACTCATGACTTATCTCGTTTAATTCTTTAGGACTCTTTAAATTGAATTATCCATGTATGAATTATCTATGAATTATGATAAGGCATTGTTGATAAGAATGGTAGACCATGGAAAGTTTGTTTTAATTGTAAGTTGAGAATTTTGCTTGAGGACAAGCAAAAGCTTAAGTGTGGGGGTATTTAATAAACCGTAATTGTAACATATTTTAACCCACATTTAATATGCTCTTCGATGATTTATTCCTTGATTTTTATAAAAAGGTGCTTGTAATCCTTTCTTTCCATGTCTTATACCCAGGAAAGCACCCGAGGATGAAAACAACACAAATCGGGCCCAAAACGGAGTAAGTGGGCCTAAGCACGAAATCGACACGGCCTGGCCCAAAGTCCACACGACCGTGCCTCGATGATTTCCCAGAGCACGGTCTCAACTCTGCCTCACACGGCCGTGCCCCAAATTAGAAGTCCGAACACGGTCTAAACTCGATCCACACGGGCGTGTGCCATGGCCGTGCCTCTGTCACTGGAAAGAGCAATTTCAGTCAGAAAAGGATACTTAGGGAGAAAGAATCGCATTCAAAGAGCCTATATATATATCCCCTAAGTGCCACCTTTGAAAAGGCATCAAAGCTAGGCCAAGGAGCCAAGCCGAGAAGGTCAGAATTAGGGAATAACGTAAGGATAGCCAATTGATCCATCCCAAGAAGCCGGAGTTATACTCAAGACGGCGAAATTCTCCTTCAATTCCTTCAGGGGGTTTTAGGGATTTCTTATGTTTTGTTTTATCTTTTCTCTTGCGATGTTTTCTTTATTTATTATGAACTATACCCCTCAGATACCTGAAGGGGATGAAACCTAGACAAATATTGTTATTTGGTTTTTAAGTTATATGATGAATTACTTAGTTTGTTCTTAATTATGTTGTTTAATCCAAATCTAATATGCTTAGGTGGAGGAGGAATAGACCCTGCCTAAGAGTAGGTCTAACATAATTAAGCGGAGTTGATCGAACGCCTAGAGATAGGGTTACGAGATTTTGCCGGATTAGGGTGAAACCTAGTATGGGAGTCCATTGATCGATTTACTGCTATCCTAGGGGGCTATTATAAGTGAACGAGAGTTCCACTAATTAACTTAAGGTTAGATGTTATTCGCCTCGAGAGAGGGTTTAATATAGGTTAGGGAGTCTTACGGATCAAGCTAAGTAAAGAAATCGTATAATTTAGGGTTAAATAACAAGTGAAGTCTAGGTGGATTCTTCCTGAGGGTATCGTCGTGATCAATTGAGTTTTCTTCAAGTTATTTTCCAAATCATCCTTTTTGTTCTTGTGTCCTTAGTTTAGTTCTTGTCAATATTAGTTTAAAAGCAACTTCACTTCGTCTCTAAGGCTAAATAATAAAAAGAAAGTTAGTATTAGTACTTTTAGTTCCTTTGGGTTCGATAATCCGGTCTTGCCTAAGCTATACTACTGTTCGATAGGTACACTTGCCTTTAATCATTGTCAGAGTTAATTTCCAGGTTCGATCATTCTTTTATAAATTTTTAAAGCTCAAATTTCAGCGATCAAATACCAATGAGAAAATATCGTTAACTCTTTAATTGACTTCAAGTGTATGTAAATAATTACCCAAGACTTTATTAATATAGAGAGAGTTTATAGAGTTCAACTATAATTAAACTTAATCACTTTAATATTAAATTAATATAATATTTATCTACAAGATAAACATTAAATTAAATTCAATATTAAGATAATCACTTTAATATTGAATTAATAAACTACTATCAAGGTAAGTAAGAAATTAAATTTAATATTAAATCTATTAAAAAATATTATTTTTGGAATAGTTAATTTGAAATCAAATTCTTTGGTAGAGTCCCAATAAGAGTGTAATTTTTCTGTTGCTCAAACACTGAAGACCCACCGCCGCCGACTATTTTTTAGCCACCGTAATGTTTCCATCGCAGCAGTCGGCACCCCGAGTAGGTTCGATTACTGCCGGTTCGACCAAGGCTAGTGACGACTCGACCGGTCTAGTCCAGCCACCATTTGGACTGTCAGCCCGGTTTTACATACCAGACCTGATTCGACCAATTTTTGGGTCTTAGTCTCAATTTTGGGCTCCTGGACCCAATTTACGATCTCAAGTCCAATTTTCAAGTTCAATTACCCATTGGGCCAATTGTCTAACTTGAAAATTAATTTCCAAAAATATCATATTTGTAACGCCCTAAAAATCCTTTATGATTATTCTCGTATGTTTGTGACACCAATATCTGTCTGCTTCAGTGGTTAAGTGTTCTGGGAATGTCTGAGAAGTCTTAGGTTCAAGCCTTAGCTTGGGCAAAATTTTGTTTTTATTTGAGCAAACCCTATCTTTAGCCAGTAGGCTTATAAATAAATATTGGAAAAACATGTCAGAATGGGCCTACTAGTCTAGTGGTTAAGTAGAGTGGCAAAGCGTTGGTGGTCTTGAGTTCGAGTCCTGGTATGCACAAAGGAGTGTTTTATTTTGCTACTTGTGCCGTGTGTATGTGTTCTAGTTTGATCGAAATTCTGAGAGTTTGAAGGCGGTAGGAGTGTGTTAGACGGCTTGGGAGGGAAATAAGGGATTTGGGGAGAAAAGTAAGGACTAGAGGCGTTTGAGATGGACTGAGATACTGAGTGGGTGGAATGGATGTGGTTCAGTGAGTAAATCAAGGAGTTTGGGGAGTTACCCTTTGATTCCGAAAATCTCTGGAGAATTCTCCTCTACCATCTTTCATTTTTATTTTATTTTTTCTCTATCTCCGTAGCCGAATTCTGTCCCTTTCTCCCCCACTCCCTTTTCATTTTCTCTTGACTTCAATCTCCCTGTGTTGCTGTGAGATTTCAAATGCTTTCCCTCTACCTACCGAACTTTTCCCTCTCCACCTTTTCCTTTTCTTTTGTTTTCAGCTGAAATCCCCCATTGCTGTCATTTTCCCCTGCAATTCTCTCTTTTTGTTGCCGAAATTTCAAGTGTTTCCCCTTATCTTTCGTTTTTGGTGTATCTTGCTCTTCGATTTTTTTTTCCATGCTACAACGATATGTAGTGTTGTTGTGTTCTTTTAGTTTTCGTTTCGAAAGATTTTGATTCTGTTGTTTGTGCATAAGGGACGATCGTGAAGCGGGTTTTTCTTCCCAACGAATTGATTAGTGCGAGTAGTCGGGGGTGATTGCGGTAAGTGAGTGCATTTGGCTTATAAACCCTAATTTTCTTAATTTCGGCTTTTGTAAAATTCACACAAATGTCTATCTGCTTTAGTGGTTATGTGTTCTGGGTGTGTCTGAGAGGTCCCAAGTTCAAGTCACAACTTGGGTAAATTTTGGCATTTTTATGAATAAGCTCTCACAGGGCCAGTAGGCTTTTAGTTTAAAGTTGGTAAAAATATATCAGAATGAGTGTTGGAGGTCCTATGTTCGATTCCCTACTTTGGCTTTATTTTTGTGTGATTAGGGGGAAGAGTTTGAAGTATAGTAAAATGCTGAGTTTTTGAGGGATAGTGGGAGTGTAGTGGACGGTTTTTAGGAGAAAAATAAGGGATTAAGGGTGGTTATCGTATATTCTGTCAGTCTTTTCTTTTTCCCAAAAATCTACACTTTTTTCCCTTCCATTCTCCCTGCCAAAATTCTCCTCTCTACTTCCCTATCATTACCGTTTCTTTTATTTTTATTTTTATTCGTTCTTTCTGCAAGCAAGTGTCTGAGGATCATAGTTTTCGTGCTTTTGATTTTGTTGGTAAGTTATTTATGTGTGTTTCGTATTGGTAACAAATATTCTGTTAATAGGGGGTTGTTTTTTGGTATTTAGGTGGAAGTTAAGAGGCGGTGGTCAGCCAATCAAGGCTTGAGTGTTGCGGAATTACCACTACTTGCTCGAGGTAAGGACTTCGTTAGATTAAATGGAGGGTTCCTTCTGATGGTAGCTTTTAGAATCACGAATTAAGTGATTAATTAAATGGTATTTTGGTCGAATATAGGTTCTGGAGTGTTCAGGTTTGGGTTCAGCATCAAACCATAACAGGTGTGTACCCGAATCGTAAGAAAACGTGTTTTCGGCAAAAGCCAAAACCTGTCTATCGACGCCACATGGCCGTGTGGTAGGTCTGTGGTAGGCTGTGTGCAAGGCTGTGAGCCACAACACGACCGTGTGATAGACGAGCCAGGCCGTGCGCAAGTGACACGTCTGTGTGATGGCAGGGCAAGGCCATATGCGACATATGGGCTCGACTTATTGGGCCATGTGGGCCTCAAGAGTGTGTGGGCCCATACGAGTGAACCATACGGGGGTGTGGAATTCTGGGCCAGGCCGTGTGATCCACACGGCTAAGGCTAATTTGGGTTGTGTAGGCGACATGAGCGTGTGGGCCCACACGAGCAGGCCACATGGGCATGTGAGCCATTTTTTTGAAATGATCTGTAAGGTTACACGAGTCACCCAAGTCGACTGTTGACCTACTGTAGGGTTGGTAAGTATTACTTAGACCCTTAATTACGTGATCCGATTATGTGATATATGCATTATGCATGTTGCAGTTAGCATGTATACCGATTTGAATGTGTGATCCGTTAATTGCATTATAGCATGTCATCGATTGTATGCTGCATTACATTGGGGTGGGTTGATGATATTGGAGGAAGTATCTGAAAGGCTATTAAGCCTGTTATCTAGCAGCTCAGCTGTAAATATCTGATTATGTGCCGCATTTCGGTGCAGCATGATGTGTAGGGATTGGTGGGTTGATTTTATCCCCACATGGTGTAGGGTTGGACCGAGATGGTGTGTAGAGGCTGGTGGGTAGGATTCTGATATTCTATTTTATTTTGCTCTGTTCTGTTCTATATATTCTGTATCTGAGTGGGCTAAGGTCCACACCAATTCTGTAATGGGCTCAGACCCGAACTGTAAATATATGAATGTTTTCTTATATGATGCTGTATGCATATTTTCTGTGGGGATTACACATTGAGTTGCGAAAACTCATCCTTTTTCTGTTAAATCTATTCAGGAGAACCCCATCATTAGACGGGTCGATGCAGTAGAGGACTCGACGGTAACCACGGTTATGGACTTTCATGGTTTTATTCCATTTTACGATTATGGGTTGATTTTGATGTATCTCGCGGACTTTTTGGGACTTTTGCTTAAATGTGGTTTATTTATTATTTTTATGGATTCATAACTGCTAAACGTAGGAAGACTCAGTTTTCAAAAGCTTAAGTATTTTCTGTACTCTCTATCCCTTAGACGGTTTTCTCGAAAACAAAGGGGTTTCTCTAAAATGGACGAACTCTCTTAATTAACTCTATTTTCATAAAATAAACGATTTCTAAAACTTCCGCAACGAATTACATTTTAAGCAATTGACTAGGTGAGTAAGCGTTTTCCGGAATCAATAAGAGTAATAAGATTAACACGATTTTATCATAATACATTATTTTCAAAATGCCATCCGATGTGACATCGCCAAATTCGGCCATAACGTCTAGCTGGGTTTGGGGTGTTACATGGCTCATTTTGGTGTTGATTAAATTGTGTTTTAGTTGTTAAATTCAAGATTGGGTACGCTGCTTGTAGGTTCCAAAAGGGGAGGAAATGCTTAAGCATAGAGAACGACCCAGGTGTGTAAACACAACCCTACAAATGGAAATCAGTGAAAAGCCGAAAAGGGAAACTGTCGACACCACACGGGCATGTGGCCACCCGTGTGGTAGGCCGTGTGATCGAACACGGGCGTGTGATCAATGAGGCAGGCCATGTGCGATTCATGGGCCGGGCTAAATTGGGTCGTGTGGGCCCCACGGGCATGAACTACACGGGTGTGTGGGCCCACATGGGCAAATTATATGGGCTTGTGGGCCTATTTTCATTGCTTTGACTACTAAGGTTGCACGGGTCGCCCGAGTCGACTGTGGACCTACTGTAAGGTCGGTAAGATTTCTTAGATCCTTAATTGACTGAATGACTGTTATATCCATGTGCTTTATATATATACATGTACGACTGTATTGTGAGCATGCTGTTAAAACTGTACTGAATACATATACGATACCATGTTTTGGCATGACATGATTGTATGATGCATTGCATGGGGATGGGTTTATATGGATCGGAGGAAGTGTACTGAAAGGCTTTGATCCTAACTTACTGGCAGCTCAGCTGCACACAACTATCTGGTGCCGCAATCGGTACTACTTGGAGTATAGGAATGGGTGGGTTGATTATATCCCCACATGGAGTGTAGGGTTGGACGGAGATGGAGTGTAGATGCTGGCTGGGTAGGACTTGTATACTGCATATCGTGATACTGTACTGATTATTGATACTGTCATAGGCCAAGGCCCAACTGCATGACTATCTCTGTATTGAGATGGGCTAAAGCCCAAACTGATACTGTCACTGATTCTGAATAGGGCTTAGGCCCAGACTGTGATTGCCATCCGTCTGTTTGTTTGTGCTACTTGGGATTACACACTGAGTTTTCGTAAACTCACCTTTTTGTTTTAACTGTACAGGTAATCCCCAAACATAGGCAGATCAGTACGGCGGAGGACTCAGCGGTGGCCACATGACCCATTTCGTTCTATTTTAGTACTTAATTGTAATTTTGATTTTATTTTTGGGGTATTTTACTGTAATTGTGGCCTTTTTGGATTTTCATGGTTAATTTGGAATTTCTATTATTTTGATTTACAACTACTAGTAGTAGGGTTAATAGAGTTTTCAAAACGAATAAAATGTTTTAACAAAATACACTCAAATACGCAAACTGATTTAAAAAGCTTCCGCGATAAGTGACGTTTTGAAAATTAATATCGTTTTGAAAGAGAATACTTTTGTGATTGTGAACTACGTTTTGAAAATAAACGACGCATCCTAGAATTAACATAAGATTTTGTAATGAGGCTAATTCAAAAAGATATTTTTACGACAACTCATTTATTTCCAAAACACTACCATGTGACATCGTCAAGATTCGGCCATAACATCTAGGCCGGGTTTGGGTTGTTACAATATTAATTTTAATTAATTTGATTAATTTAATTTCATTTGATCAAAATTAAAATTCACTTAGATTTTCCAAATTAATTTTTCAAGAAAATTCTAATCAAATTCTCTTGTTGAACAATTCTTACGACTACCCAATTTAATTTCACATTGAATAAATCGACTCAATTAAATTATTTCCAAACTTGTAGCATTTTCTTCAGATTCAAATACAGACCGATCGAGCTTTTGTTGAGCTAGCGGAGAGACCAAATAGACATATACAATTAGGTTATAGTAATTGCAATTATGTCTAGAAGCATCATTCCGATAATTCACAATTACTTAATCATGGAGTTAGTCCACAAGAAGTACCATCACTGAAAACTCCTTATTGTATACTCTTTACGAAAACAATTCATCCAATTGCTTTGTCCAATGATCTCATCATGTGTGTGTTACCCTCATATGGTATCCTTGATTCCTTTGAGTTAAATTCGTTCACTCAATTCAATCCTATTTTATCTCATTCTCACCATTGTGTCTTCTTAATGATTAATATGATCATTGTTAACAAATGACTATGATAAATTGCTCGTTCGAGAATAAGCAACCTGTGGGCATGTTCTATATCTATCAATCAACACAATGCCAATAAGAGAATATCCTTAACTCTTTAATTGAGCTATGAATTCCACTGTTGCTAGTAAAGTCATGTCATACACAAGTCATGGACTTAACATATCGACTATTGGCTCGATCATCTTTAGAGCATTAGCCTCCACTTATATCAAAGCACATGAGCTACATGCGTATGGTCAGTGACTAACTCAGGATTTAGGTAAATCACACCATGAATGTCACAAGTGAATTAATTCACAAACAAATTCATAATTAATTCATCTTGGGTCCAATGCAATGTACTATTATGCTAATGAATACATCTATATCTCTACTCGTGCAGTTAACTGTTCCGATAGCCAAGACTAGCCATCTCCTCAATTGGAATTGTAGACGACATAATAATCCTTCTTAGTCTTTGAATCAAATGCTCAATTTGATTCTTTTACAGGATTAAGGACTCGTTTACATTTTCTACTGAAGCAAGTTGTCTTTCTCGCAATGCAAATGTTCTTACAATGCCACTTATTATTAGTTTGAACTTAGAAAATCAATAAAGTAATATTTTCTTGTCACAATTTTGCTATGCATGCAAAATATGAAAGACGGAAATACAAAAGACATAAATTTGAAATGTGAAACTTATTTATTCATCGTTCAAATACATTGAAAACAATTAAATGTTTACTACAATTTGAACACATTTCCCAACATAAGCCGTATAACAAACTAGGACCATTTGTAAACCAAAACTACATCTACAGAAACTCGCTCGGGCATGTGGCCAACCCGACAAGGCCGTGTGCCAGGCCATGTGTAGCAACAATGTGTCTTTGTAAATAAGCTACGAATTCAACCATACCAAAACTTATACAAATGCTAAACCCAATGATACACCTATTCAAACATGCAAAAACACAACTTAAACTGTCTTGATCAACTAACCAATATGCCTCAATGTCTCCATTTCACAACAAAACTTTTCAAACTATTGCACATAATTTCAGTACCACAACATAGAATTAAGAATCATTCAAACCTTTATAAACTTGTAACAACCCGATTTTGGGGCTAATCAAAATGGTGGTTTTGGAACCACTAATTCAAGGTAGGATAAAATATTTTTAATATTATTTTATGTGTTATGGCATAATTATATGGGTGTATGAAAATTTTGGTGCATTAATTTTGGTGATTGCATGCTTAATTGCGAAAAAGGACTAAATCGCATAAAGTGCGAAAGTTTTATTTTACAAGCTAAAGGTGTCTAATAGCTATAGAATATTAAATTAGAGGTCCTTAAAGTGCAATTAGGCCATTGGGGAAGTGATGGTCAGCCATAGGGGACAAATTAGAGACATGGTCAATGTTAGGTGAGGTGATAAACCATAATTTATACATATTTTTACCCCATGCTTGGCTTATTTTTGGATGAATTTTCATTAGATTTGATGAATTAGATGCTCCTAATCCTTTAATTTCATGTTTTACACTCAGGAGAGCTTAGGGAGTCGAAAAGAATGAGAAACGAGTCAAAAAGGGGCAAAATGGGCCTACATAGGAAATCAACACGGCCTGGACCATCGAACACGACCGTGTGTTACGAGCAGGATCAAACACGGCCTGGAACGTCAGACACAGGCAGACCACACGGCCGTGTATGGCGAGCAGAAGCGAGCACAGCCTAAGGCCATCAAACACGGGCGTGTCCTTGCCATACCTAGGTTTAATTCTATTCGAAAAAGGGCTACATCTGGGCCAAGAAAGGCATCCTAAAGCCTATATAAACACCCTAGGGGGCAACCTAAAAGTGGACGTCGAGTAGGAAGCAAAAAATACTTGAAGACAACCATAGGGAGCAGCTTAGGAGAAGGATCTCCATCAAGATTGAAGATCTCCTATTAATTTCTCTTGAAGTTTTTGGGTTTTCTTATGTTTTGTTGTTTTCCTTATTCTAAGATGTTTTCCTCTATTAGTATGAACTAAATCCCTCAAATACTTGAGGGGATGAAACCTAAGACAGATCTTATTATTATTTGATTTATAAGATAAATACTTGTTCTTATTCTTAATTGTGACCTCATATTTTTGTTTTGATAAATCAGGTTATTGATTCAAGTCGAATGTGCTTATTCAGTGGAGCAAAAGTCCCTCTTTGAGAGTAGATCAACACAATTAAGCGGAGTTGATTGCAACCCTAGAAATAGGGCGACATAAATCTGCCGGATTAGAGTCAAATCTAATAAGGGGATCCATAGATCGAGTTAATGCGACAATAAGGGTTTTAATTAGAAAGAGATTTCAATTAATCAACCTAGAGTCAGTTGTTTTTAGTCTTGAAAGAGATATTAACATAAATCAGGGATTTTTACGGATTAAATCAAGTGAATAAATCATATGAATCAAAAGTAATAAGTGAAGTCTAGGTGGATTCTTCCTTAGGTATTGCCTTTATCGTATAATTTGTCTAAAAGTATTTTCCCAATTCTTTCGTTGTCGTGTTTTTAATTAAGTTTTAGTTTAAAAAGAAACCACTCCAATTCTTAGGCTAGATAATAAAAAGATAGTAATTACTAGTACACTTGGTCCTTGTGGATACGATATTACCGGTCTTACCATAACTATACTATTGAACGATAGGTGCGCTTGCCTTTACTGTGACCATAGTTAGTTTTAGACACATCAAGTTTTTGGTGCCGTTGCCGGGGACTAAGATATTAGGAACACTAAATTTTTAGTACTTTAGAAATTTTTATTTTATTGCAATTTAATTTTACTTTTTATTTTTTTCTACTTTTCTAACTTTTCTTTCTTTGCTTCTGGCAGGAACTTTTAGTTTATGGCTAGAAAGAACCCGTCAGAACCCTTGATTTTTGAAAGTGAGATAGAACATACCGCTCGCAGAAATAGAAGAGAAATAAGGCGAAGTCTACAATACATAGAAGATGAGCAAGAAGACGAAACCGATACTACCAAGGAGATGGCTGACAATAATTCGCTACCTCCTGTGGTTCCCGCAAATCCGGTGAATCAAAATCCTGCTCCTCGCACTATGTATGATTATGATAAACCTAATTTAACAGGAACTGAATCAAGTATTGTTAGACCTGCTATTGCTGCCAATAATTTTGAACTGAAACCTAACACTATTCAGATGATTCAACAATTTGTTCAGTTTGATGGTTTGCAGGATGAGGATCCAAACAATCACTTGGCAAATTTTCTGGATTTTTGTGACACTTTCAAGATTAATGGCGTTTCTTATGATGCCATTCACCTTCGATTATTTTCGTTCTCGTTGAGGAACAATGCTAAACAGTGGTTGAACTCATTACCACGAGGATCGATCACTACATGGGAACAAATGACCGAAAAATTTTTACTTAAATATTTTCTGTCGGCTAAAACGGCTAAGTTGAGGAATGATATTTCTTCTTTTGTGCAGATGGATTTAGAAACAATTTACGATGCATGGGAGAGATACAAGGATCTACTAAGAAGGTGCCCACACCATGGTTTACCTTTATGGCTACAGGTTCAAACCTTTTACAACGGTGTGAACCCCTCAACTAGGTAGTTGATTGATTCAACCGCCGGTGGAACCCTAAATAAAAAGACCCCTGAAGTGGCTTATGAGTTTATAGAAGAGATGTCACTGAATAACTATCAGTGGCAAGTTACAAGGACAAAGCCAACAAAAGCCGCCAGTGTTTTTGTCCTCGACGCAGTGACTATGCTATCAAACCAGGTAGAACTTTTAAGTAAAAAGATCGATGGTTTGTATGGTTCTTCGCAGGTACATCCAATGATGCAGTGCGATACAAATAGAGGAGGGACGAACAACATAGAATATCCATCCTACAACCCTGGCATAGAAAGCGAACAGATCAACTATATGGATAACAATTCTAGACCTCAAAATAACCCTTATAGTAACACTTACAATCCAAGTTGGAGGAACCACCCAAACTTCTCATTGGGTGGTCAAGGAAATCAGAGACAACAACCCCCTTCAGGCTTTCAACAGCAACCCTACCCACAAGAGAAGAAGCCGAACCTTGAGGAGATGCTAACAAAATTCATCGCAGTGTTAGAAACTCGTTTCCAAAACACCGAAACAATACTCAAAAATCAGCAAGCATCGATTTAAGGGCTTGAAAACCAATTAGGACAACTTGTTAAGCTGATCTCTGAACGACCACAAGGAAGCTTGCCAAGCAACACTGAAACTAACCCAAAGGAGCAACTTCATGCCATAACTGCTCACAAAAGTGAAGGGTTAGACGAACCAAACCCAAGGCAAGAGAACGTGGTAGATAAAGGTAAGGTTGAGGTAAGCCATGATAGACCAAAACTGGTAAGTACAGAGTACCAACCTCGTGTGCCATATCCCAATGCGACGAAGAAAGACCGCATAGATAAACAATTCGGTAAATTTCTTAAACTTCTGAAGAAATTACATATTAACTTACCGTTTCTTGAAGCTCTTTCGCAGATGCCCAATTCAAGGAAATTTTTAAAAGAGCTTTTGGCAAACAAACGGAAGATAGACGATGCATCGTATGTAGAGCTAAATGCAGAGTGCTCAGCAATTTTACAAAATAAACTACCACGAAAGTTAAAAGATCCAGGGACTTTTACAATTCCTTACTTAATTGGTGGTTTATCTATTAATAATGCTTTAGCTGATTTAGGAGCAAGTATCAATGTTATGCCTTATAAATTGTTTAAACAATTAGGTCTTGGGAAACCCAAACAAACTAGGATGAACATTCAATTAGCTGATAAAACCATTAGAGTTCCTAGGGGTATAATTGAAGATGTGCTAGTGAAAATTGATAAATTCATATTCCCAGTAGACTTTGTTGTTTTAGATATGAAAGAGGATAATGATGTTTCTTTAGTATTAGGATGACCCTTTTTAGCAACTGTTAGGACCATTATCGATGTTGATACAGGGGAAGTAATATTTTGTGTAAGTGATGACATGATTAAAATCAAAGAACATGATTCTGATAGAATATCTAGTGATCAAGATAATAGAAGTCCTGTTAATATAAATAAACTTAACATTCAATATTCTTTGCAGGAAATCTCTCGGGAAAAGATAATAGAGCCATGGTCTAGCGTTCATATTGAGAATAAAACTGTTCATGAGGAACAAAGATTACAAATCGATGAACTAGATGAATGGCAGACACACGTCAAGGAAAAACAGAAAAAACACGATGAACCAAAACAAATCCATGCTAAACTTAAGGATGGGACAACCCAATTTATGATCGGGGATCAGGTATTGTTGGATAAGAAAGACCCTCGAATCACCACTTCAAAGCTTAATACAAACGAAGAGATCCCTTTCACGAAACTAAATGTCTTCCCATACGGAACAGTCGAGGTAACTAATCCTAAGTTCGGCACTTTCAAGGTAACACTACTCGACTCAAACTATATATTGATAATAGAATCGATAGCAGGAGAGAGGAGTATCAACTCCTCGAACCACCATGAAGTATGCAAATGAGAGGTAAGTCTGGCTTAAGACTTTAAACAAGCGCTTCTCGGGAGGCAACCCGAGCACTAACTTCACTAATGTCATTATTTCTAATTTTTAGCACCTAACTAAAAACTAACTAAATTATTAGGCACAGGTTTCCCCACCACACGGCCTTGCACACGGGCGTGGCTGTGGCCGTGTGGACACCACGAATACGCACATCGACGTGGACCAAGGACGACAATTTTCCCCAAAATATGGGCTCTGACTAAATGCCACGACCGTGCGATACGGCCGTGGTCGACACTGAGAAAGTAACACGGGCATGCAACACGCCCGTGTCCCTAAACCGTGGTTGAAACTGAGAAATCTACACGGGTGTTTGACATGCCCGTGTCTGTAAGACGTGGTCAATACTGATCAAACAACATGGGCGTGGAAACCTCTACACGGCCGTAGGAGAAATTTCTATTTAAACCCCCTTCTTCTGATCATTTCCTCTCCCAAACCCCTCCTCTTCCAAACCCTAAACCAACACTCTTCTCCTCCACCTTCTCCCTTATTTCCCCATTTCCCCTTTTACTTATTCTTTCTTTAAACCATCACCACACCAACCATCATCCTTGCCACCATCCCCATGTCAAAAAAGCGAAAGGATCCTGGCACAGTCTCCCCGTGCGCGACCACTCTACATAAGTTCATGCCGACTGCTTCATTAACTCGACAAGCAAGGACCTTTGAGTCCATTTATTTTTTCTTTTTCTTTTATTTTCATTTTTAAATTCTTTCCTTTTATCTTTTTTGTCTTTAATTTATATTAATATTTTGATTTCTTTAATTTAGGTTCAAGAGGCTATTAAAGAACGACCACACCACCAACGGAGTACCCACTTTCACCTCTGCCTAGTTCTTCATGCTTCTCATTGGCCCCATTTCTACAATTTTCATTTTCTAAGGATTTCATACATGATTCAGGAAGTTTCACTCCGCTCCATTTCTTATGATTTTCTTACTATATTATCTATCTTTGTAATTGAGGACAATGTACATCTTAAGTGTGGGGAGGTTAACCATAGTATTATTAGAAAATCTCTGAATTATGTCTTGTTTTTAAGTAATTTTCTCATATTACTATTAGAATGAAACTTCTATTGATTTATGGATTTCATTGATATATTTTGGATTAAGTCATAGGTAATTATGCATTGATAATCTAAACTTTAAGACATTAGAGAATCAAGCATGATAAGTCGATTTTCAGAATTAAAAATTTATTAGGTTGTTTCCCTAAATTTAAATGTTACTTTGAAGTTTGAAATCTGCAAGGATGACATCAAAAACCATAAATTTTGTGAGTCTTTGAGCCTTTTAGAGCATATATATTTCCTGCTCACTTTATTCATTATGAGTGTGTCAATATTGATTTGTTATTCTAGAACTTGCTTCGATTATACATGTCGAGACCACACTTTTGATTTGATATACTGAGATGATAAAGGCACCTAAGATTTAACCCACTTACTCCACAAAAAGCCTACCTTCATAATTAACCGCTAGTGAACCCATTTGAGCCCAATAAAAAGTTTCTTAACTCACACATTAATATTAACCCAAAACCAAATTTTTACTTCTCCTACTTTGACTCCCCTTATGTCGAGATTTGACTTGATCAGCTGCCTAACTATTTTCTTTATTTCAGTTGTTAAATTCTCTCTTATTATTTTATGCTCTTATTCTAAAAAAAAAGTTGAAAATTTATTCATTATTAGTGTTATTAGCTTAAACAGTTAATTTCACATCTTTAGAAGAAGCTCGTGTTATTAGTTTTCAACCAATGTAATTATTCAGCATTAGTTATTTTTCTAGCTAGGTAAATGATCAATTCAATCTTGATTCTAACCTTCTAATTCAGCCTTGATCCACACCTTTAACCTAAGCCCTATTACAACCCTTTTAACACCTTTTGATTTGTGTATTATCTCATTTTATAGTGGTGGAGATTTGATTTTCTTGCAAGTTTATGGGATTAACTTTTCATGTTTAACTATTGAGTGCTTAATCTGAACCTTGAAAAACTTTGAGTGATTTGAGTGAACCTTTAGTGATGATGTCAATCCTTGTTAGTTTTAGATTAATTATTTAGGTAAGGGGAAACACCAATGTTTTTGTGCTATAAAAATTTGTGACTTAGATTGTTTGAATCTTTAGGACTCTTTAATGTTAAATTATCAATGTATGAATTATCTATGAGTTATGATGAGACATTATTAATGAGAATTATGAATTAAGGGAGTTAACTTTTAATTGTGAGTTGAGGATTTTGCTTGAGGACAAGCAAAGGCTTAAGTGTGGGGATATTTGATAAACCATAATTTATACATATTTTTACCCCATGTTTGGCTTATTTTTGGATGAATTTTCATTAGATTTGATGAATTAGATGCTCTTAATCCTTTAATTTCATATTTTACACTCAGGAGAGCTTAAGGAGTCGAAAAGAACGAGAAACGGGCCAAAAAGGGGCAAAATGGGCCTACCTAGGAAATCAACACGGCCTGGACCATTGAACACGGCCGTGTGTTACGAGCAGTATCAAACACGGCCTGGAATGTCAGACCTGGGCAGACCACACGACCGTGTATGGGAAGCAAAAGCGAGCACGACCTAAGGCCATCAAACACTGGTGTGTCCCTGTCGTACCTAGGTTTAATTCTATTTTGAAAAGGGCTACTTGTGGGCCAAGAAAGGCATCCCAAAGCTATATAAACACCCTAGGGGGCAACCTAAAAGTGGACGTCGAGTAGACACCGAGTAGGAAGCAGAAAATACTCGAAGACAGCCATAGGGAGCAGCTTAGGAGAATGATCTCCATCAAGACTGAAGATCTCCTATTAATTTCTCTTGAAGTTTTTGGGTTTTCTTATATTTTGTTGTTTTCCTTATTCTAAGATGTTTTCCTCTATTAGTATGAACTAAATCCCTCAAATACCTAAGGGGATGAAACCTAAGATAGATTTTATTATTATTTGATTTATAAGATAAATACTTGTTCTTATTCTTAATTGTGAGCTCTTATTCTTGTTTTGATAATTCAGGTTATTGATTCAAGTCGGATGTGCTTATTCAGTAGAGCAAAAGTCCCTCTTTAAGAGTAGATCAACACAATTAAGCGGAGTTGATTGCAACCCTAGAAATAGGGCGACATAAATCTGCCGGATTAGAGTCAAATCTAATAAGGGGATCCATAGATCGAGTTAATGCGACAATAGGGGTTTTAATTAGAAAGAGATTTCAATTAATCAACCTAGAGTCAGTTGTTTTTAGTCTTGAAAGAGATATTAACATAAATTAGGGATTTCTACGGATTAAATCAAGTGAATAAATCATATGAATCAAAAGTAATAAGTGAAGTCTAGGTGGATTCTTCCTTAGGTATTGCCTTTATCATATAATTTGTCTAAAAGTATTTTCCCAATTCTTTCGCTGCTGTGTTTTTAATTAAGTTTTAGTTTAAAAAGAAACCACTCCAATTCATAGGCTAGATAATAAAAAGATAGTAATTACTGTACTCTTGGTCCTTGTGGATACGATAATACCGGTCTTACCATAACTATACTATTGAACGATAGGTGCGCTTGCCTTTATTGTGATCATAGTTAGTTTTAGACATATCATGAGGTTTTGGTGACTTAATTGATAAATAAAATAAAATAAAGAAGTTATCATCTTTTACTATTTTCATGTCTTCTTCCATCAAAAATTCAAGCAAGAATAGGGGTTTTTGAAGCTCAAACTTTTAGCAAAGCTATCCTCTTGCAATTAAGTGATTTTAGAGGTCTTTCTTGATAATTTTTGTACTTTTGGAACCCCTATAGCTTAAGCTAGCTAATGAGGGGACTATTTTGCAAAATGGTTGAAAGTTTAGAGATTTTCCATGAGAGTGCTTATGTTGTTTGCTGAGTTTTTATGGAAGAAAATGAACCTTAGTGGGTTAAAGAACAACTTTTGTGAAAGGACTTTGCATGAAAAACTCCTAATAGGACTATTTTGTTAAAGTTATAAAATAGATGATAAAGGTGTGAAATTGTTGAAATTGTGAGTTTCTATAAGAGAAAATATGAATCAGCTAGGCTTGGGTGTGTGAGAAATGAACACTTTTCATTTTACGAGCCTACGCGCAAAATCATAATTTTGTCAAAGTATAAGGGCAAAACGATAAATTTTGCCAAAGTAGAAATATTGAAGTGTCTTGATTTATGTAGTGATTAAATGAGTAAATTTTTTTACTATAGATCAAGAAGAACGTGGAATAAACCTTGACCGGGGAAAAGGCAAGGTTTCGGGCTAAACCTCAAATTGACATATTTTGCACCGAGGTAAGTTTATGTGTAAACGATACATCCCTATTACATATGTTTTAATTATTAATGCATTGTGTGGATGTAATTTATTATTGGTGAGAATTATTGAAATAGTAGAAAATGTGAAAATTCTCGGATGAACCTTCGACAGAGATATATGGGTACGGATAAATATCTGTAAATATGTAAATTTTGGTGCCACTTTATTGTTTATTAACGATGGGCTGAGTGCGATACCATTGTATATATTATCATTTTGGTGGGCTGTGTGCGATACAACCCTATTATTGATTAATGGTGGGCTGTGTGCGAAACCACCGGGTATCTTGTATCATTCCGAAGGGTTCATTGAGAAACTTGACTAAGTGAAATTTCATGTGGCTTTGTGGTGATAAGTGCAGGGTATATGTGCAAGTAATTGTGAGCAATGTTTATGATATGTGTTTGGGATATGGTAAGATTTGAAATGAGTAAGCATGATTATGAGGATATGGTTTGTTTTTACAAAGCATGTAATGTTTGACTGATGATGATGTGGTATGATGTTTATTGTTTACATATAGGCTTACTAAGCTTAAAGCTTACTCCTTTCTCTTTTCCCTTGTTCTATAGTGTCGAAGAGCCAGCTCGTGATACGGAGATAAGCAAAGGATGACCCACACTATCAGCACATCTTGGTACTGTTAGACTTAGTGAAAAGATGAGGTTATTCATGAATATGCAAGTTGCATGATTGGCTTACTTAGTTTGATTATGCATGAATGGGTTGAAGGTTTGATGTGATTTATGTTTGTATGAGTTGGGGTGATAGAAAGAGCTTGGCAAATAACCTTGTTCTTGTCCACAGGGGTAGACACACGGGCGTGTGTCTAGGCCGCGTGTGACACATGGTCAGCCTCATGTGCGTGTGGTTAGGCCATGTGTCCCCTTGCATGCTAGGTTTGCAAGTCAATATGCTCAGTAGTAAACACACGGGCAGAGACACGGCCGTGTGTCTCAACCGTGTGGAAGACACGGCCATGGACATGGGCGTGTGCCCAGGCCGTGTGAAGTCAACACCTGAATTAGGAATTTAATTTGCCACACGGTCGACAGATATGGGTGCGTCGTGGCCGTGTGAGGGACACGGGCCAGGGACACGGGCGTGTGTCCGGCCTTGTGAAAATCCCTACAGGTTCGAATTGGGAAGCAAATCCACACAGGTGTGGAACACGGGCGTGTCCCTTCCTCCACACGGGCATGTGGACTGTTTGATGAAATTTTTTTAAGTTTTTTTTATAAATCTTTTTAAGGGTCCGATTTGATCTCAAACCATTCCTAAAGAGTGATTTAAGCCTCGTAGGCTTGTTTAAGTGGTGTTACGAAAAGTTTTAATTTGGAGTGGAAAGTTAGGTATCAGTATTGTATAATTGTTTGTGTATATGTCTAGTAATGCCTCGTACCCTGTTCTGGCGTCGAATTCGGGTAAGGAGTGTTACAATACTTACCAAACACACCAAACATATACAATCCAAACTTCATTTCATTCTAGCCATTTAAAACTTCATTTATGCTACCACATCAAGGCATTATACCATACCTTTACCACTTTGATCGCTGTAAAATCAGAGCTTTAAATATTTATAAAAGAATGATCAAACCTGGAGACTAACTCTGACAACGATATTAAGGCAAGTGTACCTATCGAACAGTAGTATAGCTTAGGCAAGACCGGTTATCGAACCCAAAGGAACTAAAAGTATTAATACTCACTTTCTTTTTATTATTTAGCCTTAGAGTTAGAGCGAAGATTACCTTTTAAACTAAATCGACGACAGCTAAACTAAGGACACAAAGACAAGAATGACGAATAGGAAAATAACTTTGAGGGAAAACTCAGTTGATTACGACGATACCCTCAGGAAGGATCCACCTAGACTTCACTTATTAATTAACCCTAAATTATATGATTTCTTTTACTTAGCTTGATCCGTAAGACTCCCTAACCAATATTAAACCCTCTCTCGAGGTGAATAACGTCTAACCCTAGGTTAATTAGTGGAACTCTCGTTCGCTTATAATAACCCCCTAGGATAGCAGTAAATCGATCAATGGACTCCCATATTAGGTTTCACCCTAATCTGGCAAAATCTCATAACCCTATCTCTAGGCGCCCGATCAACTCCGCTTAATTATGTTAGATCTTCTCTTAAGCAGGGTCTATTCCTCCTCTACCTAAGCACATTAGATTTGGATTAAGCAACATAATTAAGAACAAACTAAGTAATTTATCATATAACTTAAAAATCAAATAATAAAATCCATCTAGGTTTCATCCCCTTCAGGTATCTGAAGGGTTTAGTTCATAATGAATAAAGAAAACATCACAAGAGAAAAGATAAAACAAAACATAGGAAAAATCCTAAAACCCCCTGAAGGAACCGAAGGAGAATTTCGCCGTCTTGAGTATAACTCCGGCTTATTGAGATGGATCAACTGGCTATCCTCGCGTTATTCCCTAACTCTGACCTTCTCGGCTTGGCTCCTTGGCTTCACTTTCGCCCCCTTAAACAGGTGATACTTGGGGCTTATTTATAGGCTCTTGGAACGTGATTCTTTCTCCCTAAATATCCTTTTCCGACTAAAATTGCCCTTTCCAGCGTCCGTGTGAATCGAGACCTGACCGTGTTCGGATTTCTCTTGAGGCACGCCGTGTGTGACTGAGTTGAGGCCGTGCTCTAGGTGTTCGTCAAGGCACGGCCGTGTGTACTTTGGTCCAGGCCGTGTCGATTTCGTGTTAAGGCCTATTTACTCCGTTTTAGGCCCGTTTTGTGTTCTTTTCATCCTTGGGTGCTTTCCTGGGTATAAGACATGAAAAGAAAGGATTAAAAGCACCTTTTTATATAAAACAAGGGATAAATCATCCAAAAGCATACTAAATGTGGGTCTAAAATATGTTACTTTTACGGTTTATCAAATACCCCCACACTTAAGCTTTTGCTTGTCCTCAAGCAAAATTCTCAACTTACAATTAAAATGAACTTTCCATGATCTATAATTCTTATCAACAATGTCTTATCCTAATTCATAGAAAATTCATACATGGATAGTTTGATTCAAAGCGTCCTAAAGATTCAAACGAGATAAGTCATAATTTTGTACCTTGAAAACATAGGTGTCTCCCCTCTTTTAAATAACTACCTTTTCAATTCAGAACCGACAAGGATTGACATCCTCACAAAAGATTCACTCCAATCACTCAAAAAGTGTTTAAGGGTCAACATTAAGCACTCATAAGTCGAACATGAAAAGTTAATCCCATAGGCTTGCCTGAAAATCAAATCTCCACCACTGTAATATAAGATGACAAACAGATCAAAAGGTCTTTGACAGGGTTGTAACGGGGCTAGGGTTAAAGGTGTGGATAAAGGCTGAATTAGAAGGTTAGAATCGAGATTGTCTTGATAAATTTCCTAACTAGAAAAAAAATGAACTTAATCTTTCATTAATTAAAAACTAATAATACGAGCTTTTTCCTTGAGAATTGGAATTTGAACATGCAAGCTCACTTAATCATAGAACTAATAATGAATATACTTCGTTATTTTTAAGAACAAACTAACATAATAATAAGGAAGAATTTTTACAACTGAAATATAGAACATAGTTAGGAAACTTGTTCAAAATCAAATCTCGACAAAAAGGGTAATTAAAAAAATTGGTGATAACAAATACAAAGGGTTTTTGGTTACAATTAGTAGGTGAGTTAATAAATAGGGTTGTTAGGCTCAACAGGGTTCACTAGGGGTTAATTATGAAGGTAGGATTTTAAGTGGAGTAAGTGGGTTAAAACCTAAGTGCCTTTATCATCTCGGTATATCAAAGCATAACTGTGGTCTCGACATGTATAATCAAGGCAAGTTCTAGAATAACAGTTCATAGTTGACACACTCATAATCAAAAAATGAGCATGAAAAAGAATGTATGCTCTATAAGGTTAAATACTCACAAAAATTATGGGTGTTTTGACATCATCCTTATAAAATTCGAATTTCAGGGTGATATTCAAAATTGGATCAACAACCTAGCAAAAATTTTAATTCCTGAAAAATAGACTTATCATGCTTGATTCTATAATATTCTTTAAATTTAATCATCAATGTACAATTAACTATGACTTATTCTAAAACATGTTAATAGTCATCACAAGTCATCAGAAATTTCATCCTAATTAGTAATATGACAACTTTGCATAAAAACAAGACTAAATCAGGGATTTGAGAATAATGAAAAAAGTTAGGTTCTTTTATTCCACTTTTACCCTCAGGGATTTGAGAATAATAAAAATGGTTAGGTCTTTTGACCCCCACACTTAAGATGTACATTGTCCTCAATGTACAAAGATAGATGATGCATTTAAAATCAAAACGGAGGGGATAGAATACTCCCTGAGGTGTGGGCTGTTTCCTTAGAGGAGAGTAGGGGTCGTGGAGGATACGGTGAAGGTGTCGGTGTGGTGGTGATTGTGGTTCCCGAGCTCTGCGCTAGATGAAAAAATTGGGGAACTCGTAAAGGATTAGCCAGGGGTTATTAAGACATAATATAAATAAACTAAAGATGAAACTAAAGAAAAACAAGCTAAAGTGAAGGAGATTAAGAAGAAAACTGAAATGACAAGAAAATACTAATGGACTATGGAGCACTTATTGAAGGATGGTTCGCAAGGTGGGAATCAATACTCAGATTGGGGATGTGGTGGCGGTGTCGGAAGTGAAGAGGTTCTTGTGGTGGTCGGCGTGATTCCCAAGTAGCGTGGCGAACCTGACATTAAGAAACTAAAAGAAAATTAAACGAAAATAGAAATAGAGAAGCTTAGATGAGAAAAATAAAGGAGAAGAGCAGGAAATTGAAACAAAAGAGAAAGCAAAAATAAAAACTAATTGGTCCCAAAAACCCTTGGCTTGGTGTTGAGACGAAGCTGCCGGTATGAACTCATGTTGATCATTCTTTGTTAAGGAGTCTATGCGTAGCTTCTTCTGTTTCTTCGGCATGGTGTTGATTTGCTCAATGGTCTAGTGTCTTGAAGGGTCTGAGACTGAAGAGAGTGAAAATGAGAGAAAAAAATTAGATGGAGGGAAGGAGAAGAAGTGAGGGGTTTAAATAGAATTTCAGATTTTGTGCTCCCCCACGGTCGTGGTCACAGAGTGTGTCGAATTACACGGCCACCTCACAGGGCTGTGTTATAGGGGGTGTTGTCACCCTTTTGCCCGTGCTTGGTCCTCCCATGCCCGTGCTTGTGAATTATTTCTTTTGGCACGGTCATTATGCACGGGCGTGTCTCCCCCGTGTTTTACAAGTCAGTAACCTCAGTAATTTCACACGGTTATGAAGCACGGGCGTGTTATGGCCGTGGTGTGCAAGTCAGTAGCTTTAGTAATTTCACATGGTTGTGGGCACGGGCGTGCGCTTTCTGCCGGTGCCCGTGGGGAGGGTTTGTTGGATCCGTGACGTTGGGGAAGGTGGTTGGGTTGACTGCACGGCCTGTGTCCTGTCAGTGTGGTGGTTTAGGTAGTCCACACGGCCACGCACACGACCGTGTGTAAGGTCGTGTGGCCTGGAAAACCTGCATTTTTGGTTAGTTTAAAAAGGAAAAGGAGAAGAAAAAGGAAAAGATAAATAAAAACAAAGGAAAAAAAATAAGGTTAGTGCTCGGGTTGCCTCCCGAGAAGCACTCGTTTATAGTCTTTAGCTAGACTTCCTCGTTGTTTGAAAATTTTAGGGAGGTTTAAAGGTTTGAATATCTTCCCTCATGCTTACAGTTTTGTTTTCTTGATAATGTTGAAGTCGAGAAGCGTTTTCTTTGGAAGTGCCGAACATTGGATTGCTTACCTCGACTATGCCGTTTGGGAAGATATCATGTACTTTGAGAAGGATCTCTCTCTTTGCTTTCAGGTCCGTGATACTGATTTGGGGATCAGTTTTGTCTAACAATACTTGATCTCCTATTTTGAAGTGATTTGATGTCCCCATGGGCTCTTCTTGTGGTTCCTCGGGTTTTTCTTCTTGTGAATCTAGCTCTCTTTTGATTTCTGTCTTCTGATTCTCTAAATTGTCTTCATCGACTGTTGTCCTGGCCGAGTCGAGAGCTTGAAGATTAATTGATTCATCGCCTACATGAAGTATGAGCTCACCTGTAGCAACATTAATTTTAGTTCTGGCGGTTGCTAGAAAAGGTCTTCATAAAATTAAAGGGATTGAATTATCCTCATCCACGTCTAAGACAACAACGTCTACTGGGAAAACAAATTTATCGATTTTTATAAGAACATCTTCGATAATGCCCCTAGGAATTCTAACAGTTTTATTAGCTAATTGAATACTCATCCTAGTTTGTTTGGGCTTCCCTAGATCTAGTCGTTTAAACAGTGAGTAAGGCATGACGTTTATGCTTGCCCCTAGATCAGCTAACGCAATGTTAATATGTAGGCTACCAATTAAACATGGAATTGTAAAAGTCCCTGGATCTTTTAGTTTCTGTGGTAGTATATTTTGTAATATTGCTGAGCATGTTGCGTTTAGTTCCACAAGGTGTTCTTCATCTATTCTGCGTTTGTTGGTCAAGAGTTGTCTTAAAAATTTTCTCGAATCTGGCATCTGAAAAAGAGCTTCGAGAAGGGGTAAGTTAATATGTAATTTCTTTAAAAGTTTAAGAAACTTACTGAATTGTTCCTCTGAATTGTCTCTTTTTATGGCTTCAGGATAAGGTATGCGAGGTCGGTTTTGGCTTCTCTTGTGGTACCTCTATTTTACCTTCGTCTACTTTCTTTTCCGGTATTGAATTCGGTTCAGCTAATTCGTTATTGTCCTGAGCTGTGATTGCTTGAATTTGCTCCTTAGGATTAACTTCAGTGTTGCTTGGTAGACGTCCTTGCGGTCGTTCTGACATTAGTTTTGTGAGTTGTTCGACTGCATTAGTCACCTCCTTGACTGACTTAGCAATTTCATCGAGTCATCTCTCGTTACTTTTGATTGCTCTATCAGTTTCTTGAAGATGTTCCTCGAAGGATGGTTTCTTTTCTTGTGGATAGGGCTAATTTCAGAAGTTTTGATGAGGTTGTTGCCTTTGATTTCCTTGGTTTCCTTGTCCTCCCCACGAAAAATTTGGGTGGTTCCTCCAACCTGGATTGTAAGTGTTACTATAAGGATTATTATTAGATCGGAAATTATTACCTATATAGTTCATCTATTCATCTTCTGCTCCTGGTTGGTAGGGTGGGTACTCAGGATTCGCCACAGTTCCACTTGCATCGCACTGCATGACTGGATGTACCTGTGATGAACACAAATTATCAAGCTTTTTATTCATCATCTCTAGCTGTGTTGATAGCATGGTCATGGCATCGATGTTGAAAACTCCTGCCGATTTTGTCAGTTTGGTCCTTGAAGCTTGCCACTGATAATTGTTTAATGACATCTCCTCAATGAACTCGTAGGCTGCTTCTGGGGTTTTGTTGTTCAGTGTTCCACCAGCGGCTGAATCTATAAGTTGTCTCGTTGAGGGGTTTACACTGTTGCAAAAGGTTTGGACTTATAGCCACAAGGGTAGGCCATGGTGTGGGCACCTTCTCAAGAGATCTTTGAATCTCTCCCATGCATCGTATAGCGTCTCTACATCCATCTGCACAAAAGAAGAGATATCATTCTGTAATTTGGCCGTTTTGGCCGGTGGGAAATATTTCATCAAACACTTTTCGGTCATCTGATACCATGTAGTGATTGACCCTCATTGTAACGAGTTTAATCATTGTTTAGCTTTATTTCTTAATGAAAAAGGGAATAACCGAAGATGTATGGCATCATCAGAAACGCCATTTATTTTGAAGGTATCACAGAACTCTAAGAAGTTAGCTATATGCGTGTTTGGATCTTCGTCCTGCAAACCATAAAATTGAACAAACTGTTGAATCATTTGTATTGTGTTAGGCTTTAATTCAAAATTGTTAGCAGATATAGCAGGCCTAACAATACTAGATTCTACTCCTATTAAATGTGGTTTCGCATAATCGAACATTGTGCGTGGAACGTTGTTGTCACCCATATCGCGCGGTGGTGGGTTGTTTTCGTCCATCCCTTCAGTAGGATTGGATTTATCTTCTTCCTCTCTGTCCGTGTAATCTAGGGCTCGCCTGGTTTCCCGGCGATTCCTACGAGCGATAGCTTCGATTTCGTTGTCGAATACCAAAGGTCCCCTCGGGTTCCTTCTAGTCATAAACTAGAGGTACCTGTTTGAAAAGAAAGAGAGAAAATTTCAGTAAACAAAAATAAAAACAAAAAGAAGAATAAATTGCGAAAAATAAAAATTAGGGCTAAAGTAATAAAAATAGAGTTTTCTTAATATTTTAGTTCCCCGACAACGGCGCCAAAAACTTGATCATTGTAAAATCAGAGCTTTAAATATTTATAAAAGAATGATCAAACCTGGAGACTAACTCTGACAACGATATTAAGGCAAGTGTACCTACCGAACAGTAGTATAGCTTAGACAAGACCGGTTATCGAACCCAAAGGAACTAACTCACTTTCTTTTTATTATTTAGCCTTAAAGTTAGAGCGAAGATTACATTTTAAACTAAATCGACGACAGCTAAACTAAGGACACAAAGACAAGAAGGACGAATAGGAAAATAACTTTGAGGGAAAACTCAGTTGATTACGACGATACCCTCAGAAAGAATCCACCTAGACTTCACTTATTAATTAACCCTAAATTATATGATTTCTTTTACTTAGCTTGATCCGTAAGACTCCCTAACCTATATTAAACCCTCTCTCAAGGCGAATAACGTCTAACCCTAGGTTAATTAGTGGAACTCTCGTTCACTTATAATAACCCCCTAGGATAGCAGTAAATCGATCAATGGACTCCCATATTAGGTTTCACCCTAATCCGGAAAAATCTCGTAACCCTATCTCTAGGCGCCCGATCAACTCCGCTTAATTATGTTAGATCTTCTCTTAGGCAGGGTCTATTCCTCCTCCACCTAAGCACATTAGATTTGGATTAAGCAACATAATTAAGAACAAACTAAGTAATTTATCATATAACTTAAAAATCAAATAATAAAATCCATCTAGGTTTCATCCCCTTCAGGTATCTGAAGGGTTTAGTTCATAATGAATAAAGAAAACATCGCAAGAGAAAAGATAAAACAAAACATAGGAAAAATCCTAAAACACCCTGAAGGAATCGAAGGAGAATTCTGCCGTCTTGAGTATAACTCCGGCTTCTTGAGATGGATCAACTGGCTATCCTCGCGTTATTCCCTAACTCTGACCTTCTCGGCTTGGCTCCTTGGCCTTGCTTTTGCCCCCTTAAACAGGTGATACTTAGGGCTTATTTATAGGCTCTTGGAACGCGATTCTTTCTCCCTAAGTATCCTTTTCTGACTAAAATTGCTCTTTCCAGCGTTAGAGGCATGGCCATGTCACACGCCCGTATGAATCGAGACATGACCGTGTTCGGATTTCTCTTGAGGCACGGCCGTGTGTGACTGAGTTGAGGCCGTGCTTTAGGTGTTCGTCAAGGCACGACCGTGTGTACTTTGGGCCAGGCCATGTCGATTTCGTGTTAAGGCCCATTTACTCCGTTTTAGGCCCGTTTTGTGTTCTTTTCATCCTTGGGTGCTTTCCTGGGTATAAGACATGAAAAGAAAGGATTAAAAGCACCTTTTTATATAAAACAAGGGATAAATCATCCAAAAACATACTAAATGTGGCTCTAAAATATGTTACTTTTACGGTTTATCACACTCCAAAGTATTAAGACATAACTTTTAGAACCTGCTCAAAGTACTACATAACACATACATTTACATGGCTTAACTGGCCCAAATCCACAACAAGAGAACCATCTCAAAAGCATCAAGTCCCACACATGTACACCTATCCATTTAACCTATTTACATGCCTATTATAACCGGTCCAAAATGACCAAAAGTCTACTGAGTAATTAGGTAGATAGTGTGAGCTCTGGTGAGATCCAACCAGTTGCACGGTTTCCGAAAATCTACAAGAAAGAAAAAAGAACAAAAGTAAGCATACTTAATGCTTAGTAAGTTCATACAAAATTAACATAACTTACCCGACATTAACATAAGTTAAGAATTGAACACATAAGTATATAAATATCAAACATGGTAGTCCTTGATACCCTAAGCAAATCCATAATCCAACAAGTTTAGTTCACCTTCACAAATTAAGCATAGAATGCAATTCATGCCATTGCATCATAAACATATTAAGCATACTTGTTTTGTGTGAAAACATTCATATCATTATTAGATTATACTTTCATTTCCATACCATAAACCTTGTTTTCGCCCGAAGAATGATAGTGAAATAACCACGGATACTTGGGATAGAATTGCTCACACAAGTTGTGAATATGAATGCTCACATGAGTTATGAATATGGGCCTACTTACATGAGTTTCGAATCGGGATGATAACTTTACTCGATGCTCCTCACATGAGCTGTGAAGGATCTGCAACACATGCTAGACCTTAACCTTCGGCAAAACATCCAAGACCATCACCTGGTATGTAACGCCCCAAAATTTTAGTTTTTAAATTGTTTGAATTTGTCAAAGGAATTAATTTGGTTTAGTGGTTAAGTGTTATGCTTGTGTGAGGGAGGTTTTGGGTTCGAATCCTTTCCTTTGTATTTTTTGTTAATTTTTTCTAAACGTCTAACTTTGAGTATCTGGTTTAAAAACTATTTGTTTGCATCTGTTGACAAGAATGAGCCTATTGGTTCAGTGGTAAGGCTTCAACTTACCCTTTAGTCTTATGTTCGAATCCCCGCATATACAAGGTGGAAATATTTTTATTCCCATGCGCTGTGTTGTTCATATAGTGGTATTTGGGTCAAATTTAAACATTGGGAAATCTGTTTAGATGAGAATCAGGATAGTGAGGTGAGTGGTTAGTTTTATTTTATTTTATTCTATTTTGTTTGAAACTAATTCCCTAAAATCTCTCCCTCCCAAGTTTCATGTTTCTACTCCTCTGTTAGTTGGGTTTTCACATTATTTTTCTTTTTCTTCTTCCTGTCCAAACTTTTTCTACCTTTTGCTTTTCTTTCTTCCTGTTTTTTTTTTTGAAATTTTCTTTTCTTTCTTGTTCACTATTCTTTGTGCCATCCAAATTTTGGTGGTTTGTGTTTTTGATTGAATAGTTTGCATATCGATTTTTGTGTAAGTATCGTTCAACCTTCTTTCGCTATTGGGGTTCCATTATCTTTTGTTAAGTTGGGGTTTATGAGGAGCTTTGTTCCACGTTTTAATCTTGCAGGATTTCTAGGTGTAAATCACGAGGCAATTAATCCTCCGACGAATTAAGGATTTGTATGGTTGCTGATTCTTTCAAGGATAAGTGTTTTTAATGCCAATTGAGGCTGCTGTGGTTATTTGGGTTGAATGTCTTATAGTTTGGCTAGAATTTTAGGAAGCGAGGGTCGTATCCTCTTAGTTAGTTCTCATTTCATTGGCTAATTCGTTAAGTGAATGTCGTTTTTAGGTATTGGAATTCTTGCTGTTGGAATCGCATAAAAAATGACCAGGTGTGTAACGGAAAACTCAAAAAATAACGAACAACGCGATGTAGAAAAACCTACTATCAACATCACACGACTGTGTGTTAGACCGTGTGGTCCACACGATCTAGGCTATTTAGGCCGTGTTGGCCCATTTTTCTGAAAACTTCATTTAGGGTCATATTAATTTGTGATGTGTAATTAGCCACTCTGTAAGGTCCACACTGCTTAAATAGGACTTGTAAACATGATATCTAATAGTTAGCTACTATATGTAATGTGAATATGGTATGTGAGATATATACGTATAATTCGTATTCTGATGATTTTGATAACATGTTTTACATGAAAAGCATGCATGACATGTGTATTTATCATTGTTAATATCTACATGAGCATTGGGGTGGGTATATGATTGACGGAGGAAGTGTTGGCAGTTTAATAATCTGCCTTATTTGGTGGTTTAAAACCACAAATATCTATTCTGGTGGCTTAGCCACAATTATCTATTTCTGGCGGTTTACCATGCATTATCTGGCAACTTAACTACACTCCTCTGAAAACTGACATACGCTCACTTATAGGTGTGTAGGGTTAGATGAGTATTTACTACCCTATTTGGTGTGTAGGGATGGAAGGAGATGGTGTGTAGCAGTTGAGGGTAGGATTTGATTCTATATTTGTATCTTATTATAAAATACATAATTTTGCATCTAATCATGCATCTAAAAGAGTTTCTATTATTTTATGTGCATAGCAAGAGCTCGGGTTAAATTTTAGTTTTTTTAAGTTTTATTACGTTAAAGTACTATTTTCAATTGGACTATTTTGGACTGTTTTGGAGACTGTTTATTGTTTTGGATTTTGTTTGTCGTTTCGAACTACTTTATCATATTTAGAATATTTGATTCCAAAGTGCAAAGTGTTTAATTTCACAATCAAACTATGGTTTTCAAATTTCTATCTAATTTAAGAATTCTGCTGCAACACTAAGTGATTTTATAAGTGTTTTCTGCAATTAAAATGAATTAACTTATTAAGGTGTTTTTCACTAAAAACTGGAAATATCATTATCCAGTTTTGTTTTATGTTACATTTCTAAATTTTAAATTTCATGTTTCAAAATGAATGTATGTTGATAAACCGTAAAAATACCATATTTTAATCCCACATTTAGCTCACTCTTGGATGATTTATCCCTTGATTTGTGTAAAAATGTGCTCTTAATCCTTTCTTTTCATGTCTTATACTCAGGAAAGCGCTGGAGGATGGAAAGAACAAGAAACGGGCCTAAAATGGACCGATTTGGGCCAAAGTGGAAATCGACATGGCCTGGACTTAAGCCCACACGGAAGTGCCTCCCTGATAAACTAGAACACGGCCTGATCCCGATTCACACAGCCGTGCCTCATTAAAGAAATCCGAACACGGCTTAAAGACCATTCACACAGTTGTATGCCATGGCCATGTCCCTGTCGCTGGAAAGAAGAGTTTCATTCGGAAAAGGATACTTAGAGGCAAAGAAACCTATGTCAAAAGCCTATATAAACCCCCTAAGTATAACCTGAAAGGGGGCGGTTAACTAGGCCAAGGAGCCGAGTCGAAAAGGTCAGATTTGTGGGAAACACTCGAAGATAGCCAGTTGATCCATCTCAAGAAGCCAAAATTATACTCAAGACGACGGATCTCTCCTTCAATTCCTTCAGGGGTTTTTAGAGATTTCTTATGTTTTGTTTTATCTTTTCTTTTGGGATGTTTTCTTTTATTATTATGAACTAAACCCTTTAGATACCTGAAGGGGATGAAACTTGAGACGGATCTTGTTATTGTTTTCTGAACTATATGATAAATACTTGATTTGTTCTTAATTATGTGTTCTTAATTCTTGTGTTGATATTTCCAGGACATTAATTCAAGTATGATGTGCTTAGGTGGTGGAGCAAAAGTCCCTGCTTAAGAGTAGATCTAGCATAATTAAGCGGAGTTGATCGCACGCTTAGAGATAGGGTGACGAGATTTTACTGGATTAGGGTGAAACCTAATATGGGAGTCCATAGATCGAGTTAATGCGATTCTAGGGGTTTTAATTAGAAAGAGATTTCAATTAATCAACCTAGGGTTAGACGTTATTCGCCTCGAGAGAGGGTTTAATATAATTTAGGGAATCTTACGAATCAAGTCAAGTGAATAAATCGTCTGGTTCAGTGTTAGATAACAAGTGAAGTCTAGGTGGATTCTTCCTAAGGGTATTGTCTTAATCAACTGAGTTTTTCCAACAATATTTCCCCAATTCATTCTTTTTGTCTTTGTGTCTACGGTAGGGGCAGAGGGAATTTTCGGTGGAGCGGTGAAATGCGTAGAGATCGGAAAGAACACCAACGACGAAAGCACTCTGCTGGGCCGACACTGACACTGAGAGACGAAAGCTAGGGGAGCGAATGGGATTAGATACCCCAGTAGTCCTAGCCGTAAACGATGGATACTAGGCGCTGTGCGTATCGACCCGTGCAGTGCTGTAGCTAACGCGTTAAGTATTCTGTTACGATAAATCGAGGACACAATAGCTGATCCAATAGCTGCTTCAGCGGCTGCAATAGCTATAACAAAAATTGAGAAAATATTTCCTTTTAATTGCCGACTATCAAAAAAATCAGAAAATGTTACAAAATTTATATTAACCGCATTCAGTATAAGTTCAAGACACTAGTTAGTAAAATTTAGATTAAACAACAACTTCACTTATTTTAGGCTAGATAATAAAAAGAAAGTTAGTATTAGTACTTTTAGTTCCTTTGGGTTAGACATTCCAGTCTTGCCTAAATTATACTACTGTTCGATAGGTGCGCTGGCCTCAAAAATCGTTGTCAGAGTTAGTTTCTAGGTTCGATCATTTTCATTATAAATTTAAAACTCTGATATCGACGATCAAGTTTTTGGCGTCGTTGCCGGGGAACTAAAATATTAAGAAAGCTCTATTTTTATTACTTTAGCCATTATTTTTATTTTCCGCAATTTACTTTTATTCTAGGATAATTTTTGATTTTGCTAAATTTTCTTTCTTTTCCCTAGCAGGTACCTCTAGTTTATGACTAGAAGGAACCTGAGAGGACCAATAGTATACGACAGTGATATTGAAGCTACCGCTCGCAGGAATCGCAGAGAAATTAGGCGAGCCCTAAATTACACAGAAGAAGAGCAAGAAGGCAGATCCAATCCTACTGAAGGGATGGAAGAGAATAATCCACCACCACAAGATGTGGCAAAAAATAATACTCCGTGTACTATGTATGATTATGCTAAACCTCATTTAACAGAAGCAGAATTGAGTATTGTTAGGCCTGCTATAGCTGCTAATAATTTTGAATTAAAGCCTAACACGATACAAATGATTCAACAATTTGTTCAATTTGATGGTTTACAGGACGAAGACCCAAATACGTATATAGCTAATTTTTTAGAGTTCTGTGATACCTTCAAAATAAATGGCGTTTCTGATGATGCCATACGTCTTCGGTTATTTCCTTTTTCATTAAGGAATAAAGCCAAACAATGGTTAAACTCGTTACCACGAGGGTCAATCATTACATGGGATCAAATGACCAAAAAATTTTTATTAAAATATTTCCCACCGACCAAAACGGCCAAATTACGGAATGATATCTCTTCTTTTGTGTAGATGGATTTAGAGACATTATACGGCGCATGGGAGAGATACAAGGATCTCTTGAGAAGGTGTCCACACCATGGTTTACCCTTGTGGCTCCAAGTCCAAACATTCTATAACGGTGTAAACCCCTCAACGAGGCAACTAATTGATTTAGCCGCCGGTGGAACCCTGAACAATAGAACTCCTGAAGTAGCCTACGAGTTTATTGAAGAGATGTCACTGAATAACTATCAGTGGCAGGTTACAAGGACAAAACCAACAAAATCAGCCGAAGTTTTCAACCTCGACACAGTAACCATGCTATCAACACAGGTAGAGATGATGAATAAAAAGCTTGATAGTTTGTGTTCTTCGCAGGCATTGTAACACCCCAAACCCGGCCTAGAAGTTAAGCCCAAATTTGGCGTGTCACATGGAAGTGTTTTTCAAAACCATCTTTGCAATTGTTAAAAACTTGTTTGAGAATTACAGCCTCTTTGTTAAAACCTAAAACACTTAAGCAATTATGTCTGCTTGAAAACATAGTTTTCTTTAATAAACCTTTTTGGTTGTGAAAGCATATTTGAAATAAGCGATTTACGAAAAAGTGACGTTTGAAATAGAGTTGCAAAAACATCTTGAAACATTGCGGAAACATTGATAAAATACAAGTATTTTTGAAAGATTGATTGATGAATCACAAATCAAGGAATTGAACTTTAAATCTGTGACTTTTGAAAATGTCATTAATAATTCGAAAGAAAGTTCGAGTTAAATCATATTTGTAAAAGTTTATTTTGAAATCTATTTGTTAATCGATTTTGGAAAACCTTTATTTACGTTTTTAAAAAAAATTCTCGTTTTAAACAATTTAAGAAAAATAATAAAAACATCCCAACCATAAAGCAAAAATATAAATAGTTCAGAGGCCTTATTACAACTTAAACCAAAATAGCAAAATAATAAAATAAACGGAAATAGAAATTTAAAATTCAATAACACCATTTCTGAAGTATGGCCTCCACCGAGTCATCCATGGCCCAAGTACACGTTACTGAGCATCACCTACAGGGATTAAGAAAAGAGGGGGTGAGTTACAAGAACTCAGTGTATAATCCCCTTACCCTCATCCACTAAGTCGGAACACACATAGCAATATTTTGGGCCTAAGCCCATTTACAATCATAGCATAATATCATATATATAACATGCATGTGTTATGCAATTTTCCAACCAAACCTAGTTTTCCATCCGCTACACACCACCTGTACCAACCAGCACACCTGTGGGGATCAAGTCAACCCACCCCGCCAACACACCAATCGCAGGCATAAAGCCATTTAAAATGTTTGTGGCTGAGCCACCCGAACTAGATTGTGGCAGAGCCACCCGAACTAGATTGTGGCAGAGCCACCAGATCTTCTCTTCAATTTTATCCCAACCCATGAAATCATGTATACATATACAAAGCATAACAATATTCATATAATAATTTCAACATAAGGCCCATACTACAAGTTGGCCCATTTCTCATTTTGGCCCATATGGTAATTTATCAAATCGGCTCCTTAAGCAATCTAGCAATTCGGCCCATTAAGCAATCTAGCAATTCGGCCAATTAATCAATCTAGCAAATTCGGCCAATTAATCAATCTAGAAAATTCAGCCAATTAATCAATCTAGCAACTTGGCCCATTAAGAAATCTAGCAATTCAGCCTATTAAGCAACATGAGGCCCATATATCACTTTTTATCACACGGCCCATATAGCAACATATCACATTTGGCCCATAAAGGGTATTTTCGTAATTCGGTCCATAGGGACATTTCATAATTCGGCCCATAAGGGCATTTTTGTAATTCGGTAATCGTACCCACTAAGGTTAATTCGGTAATTTACCCTCTAAGGGTATGATGGTAATTTCGCAACATAGGCTTAATTACTAATTTAGGGCATAAAATTGAAACTGTCCATCTGCGTCATGCTGACTAAACTGACTATAACTCGAGTTAAAAAACTCAAAATCTAAATCCGTAAATTTTCCTTGAAACTAGACTCGTATATCTTTCTACTATAAAGTTTCTAGAATTTTTAGCTTAACCATTTAATACATTTTATTCCTTAAAGTTTCCCTTATTTCACTGTCCAACGATTCTGACCTCTCTTATCTTAATCTCAAATATCTTACTGTACACTTTTCATATACTGCCCCCACTTGTTTCTATTGAAAATAGGTTCACTAAGGAATCCATACATATCAATTATAACTCTTAATTCACTTTGTACAATTTTATACGATTTTTCCAAGACAGAACAGAATACCCCGAAGTCATTCAGAACTAGTCTCACTAAAATTAACATATCTTAGAATATAATATTTCTTTTCCTTCTCCGTTTCTTCCATATTAAAATAGACACAGTAAGCTTTAATCTGATATCTTACTCACTTTGTAATTCCTTTTATCCAATTTTTCGTGATTTTTCAAATACATGCCACTGTTTCTGACCTAAACTGTTTCATTACAAAACATGATTACTACTACGAGCATACGCACGTCCGAGTGATCACAGATGCCGGTTATCGGTTTTCTTCGGTATTTCTACCGAATCACAGAATATGTCATGTAAACTTTCAGAGAGATGTGAGATTTACTCACCATTTCAAACATATATTCGGAAGGGTACGGGATTACACACCTTATTCGGAATATGTAACATGATACTCTCCGCGGCACCTAAAGGTACAATCGGTCAACTATTAGTCCAAAACCCAATTTACAACTTCAACCAAATATTGCGATTGATTAACAATCTATCACTTACCAACAATCCGAGACTCTTATTACGAGGGATAGATCGAGCGATTTAGTCCCTAAAAATATAATCAATTAGTCACAACAACTATTTCGTTAAGCAAAATAACCTGTCAACGAAATAGATCCAAAAGAACCATGATGAATCCCTTACCTTAATGATATTAGTTCCGATTTCTAACGATTGTACAATGGCTACGGATGAGTCAAGGTTTCAGCCTTCCACTATCACTCGATTGATCAAAGGAGTGAATGTCAACACAAATGAGAAGAAATGATTAAAAGAATGGAGAAGGTGTATCAAGGTGTTTGGAATGTTTCGATCGACACTAAAAGAAATATGAACCAAAAAGAAATGTGAGTATTTCGGAAACAAAAAGAATGGTGAAAGATGGATTAAGGTTTCGGCCCCCAAGAAAAGAAATGAAGAAAATGTGCTCACCAATGGCTTGTAAATTCGGCACAAAGCAAAAGAAATTTGGAGATTACCAAATAGTGCAAAGAGAAAGGTTTTTCGCCTAACAAGCACCAAAAATTGAATCAAAAGGCAATGGAGAATTTTGGCTATCAAAGAAGGTGGAAAGAAAATGAGTTTGTGGTCAAACAAAAGAGAAAGAAAATGCACTATTGTGCTAATAGATTTCGGCAAGGAGAGTTGCAAAATTGGGAGAGAATGACACAAAGTTGTCAAAGGAATTTTGGCCAAAACAAAGCTAAGTCTTTACCAAATGCCAAATAAAATTTTCAGCCACCTATCTACCTCAAAACCGTTTACATGTATCCCCCCTTAGGATAAGAGTTTGGCCACCCATACTTTCCAAAACACCTCCCCCGATATTAGCCTCTTGTCCCCCCTTTCTTTCCTATTCCTCTTGATTCCTTTCCCAAACTTTAACCTTGCCATATTCTTTTAGCCACCTTACCAAAATAATGAAGTCCACACTTACCAAAAATACTTCTTGGCCGACACATAAGGAAGGAAAGCAAAAATAATAGTCAAATTTGCAAACAATGGGATTTGAACCTCTTCCTTCAAGGTACATCACTTAATGCCATAACCTCTTTACCAATTACTCAACTTATGCTAACCATTTACTCATTTATTTCCATAAGCCTTGATGCCACTTACAATCTCTCCTTAATAGGCTTAATCACAAAATTTTAATAAGGCCCAACTCGAACCCAAAACTTCATAGAAACCTCGTAACCTTCTAAATTCACTTAACTAATAAGTCCAATTTGCAATAATTCCATTCTTTTGTTTTCAAAATTTTAAACACTCTTACGCCCAAGGCCCATTGGGCCCAATCTTACTAGGCCCAATTTCGAGATGTTACAGGCACAACTAGTAATGTAGTGCGACGCAAGTGGAACTGTGGCGAATCCTGAGTACCCACCCTACCAATCGGGCACAGAAAGCAAATAGATGAACTATATAGGTAATAATTTCAGATCTAATAATAACCCGTATAGTAATACTTATAATCCAGGTTGGAGGAACCACCAAAATTTTTCATGGGGAGGTCAAGGAAATCAAAGACAACAACCTTCTCAAAATTTCCAAAATCAGCCCTATCCACAGGAAAAAAGGCCAAACCTTGAAGAGATGCTGACAAAATTCATGGCAGCCACAGAAACCCGTCTCCAAAAAACCGAGACGACGCTCGATAATCAACAAGCATCAATCAAAAGGATTGAGAACCAAGTTGGAGAACTTACTAAGTCAGTTGGACAACATACTAAGATAGTTTCTAAAATTCGATCAGAGATTTTTTCTAAAGGAACCGAACAGGTAAAGGCAGTTACACTGAGAAGTGGAAAGGAGTTAGCCGAACCAAAGAGAAAAATACCATACGAAGATAACAAAGTAAGGGATGAGGGAGCTGAGGATGTAACTCTAGTACGCAACGAAAGCAAACCACAAATCCCATATCCGGCAAAGTTGAAGAAAGACCAACTAGATGCCCAATACGGTAAATTTCTTGAACTTTTTAAACAAATACATATTAACTTACCTTTTGTTGAAGCCATTTCACAGATGCCAACGTACGCAAAATTCTTAAAAGAACTCCTGATGAATAAAAGGAAGCTTGAAGAAATATCAACAGTGGAGCTCAATGAAGAATGTTCAGCCATCCTCCAAAATAAGTTACCAACCAAATTGAAAGACCCAGGAAGTTTTACTATTCCCTGTTTAATTGGTAGTTTAAATATTAAGAAAGCATTAGCTGATCTAGGTGCCAATATTAATTTTATGCCTTATAAAATGTTTAAAAAACTAGATCTTGGGGAACTAAAACCCACTAGGATAAGTATTCAGTTAGCTGATAAATCTATTAAATATCCTAGAGGAGTTATCGAAGATGTCCTGGTAAAAATTGATAAATTTATTTTCCCTGTCGATTTTGTTGTGCTTGACATGGATGAGGACATTCAGATTCTCTTAATTTTAGGGCGCCCTTTTTTAGCTACTGCTAGGGCTGTTATCGATGTAAATGACGGTAAACTTGCATTAAGGATAGACGATGAGGAAATTATTTTTCAAATTTATGATGCCATGTGATATTCTAGAGAACAAGATGATTCCTGTTATTTTGTTGATACCACTGATCATATCATTCAAAACTCATTACAGGAAATTATACATGATGACACAAAGGAACTGTGCCTGACTCAAGAAGAGGGGGAAGAAGATGAAATCGACGAGCTGAATTTGAATATACCTTCATCTAGATATACGAAAGAAGAGAGCATTAAAGTTAATGATGAATTAAAACAAAAACCCTCTATTGATGAGCCCTCAAATTAGAATTAAAACAGTTGCCGAAACACTTAGAATATGTATTTCTCGGGGACAATTCTACGTTACCAGTAATTATCTCTTCAAAACTAGAACCTAAGGAAAAAGAGGAGTTGATACAGGTACTAAGAGAACATAAAAGAGCCATAGCTTGGAAAATCTCTGACATTAAAGGAATAAGCCCATCGTTTTGCACCCACAAAATCTTAATGGAAGAGGAATACAAGCCATGTGTTCAACCTCAAAGACGATTGAATCCCACCGTAAAAGAAGTTGTGAAAGCTGAGGTAATTAAACTTCTAGATGCTGGAACAATTTATCCTATTTCTGACAGCAATTGGGTAAGTCCTGTGCAGGTTGTTCCAAAGAAATGAGGCATGATGGTGGTAGCCAACCAAAAAAAATGAATTAATTCCCACCAAGACAGTCACAGGTTGGAGAGTTTGCATTGATTACAGGAAGCTGAACGACGCTACTAGAAAAGATCACTTTCCCTTACCCTTCATTGATCAAATGTTAGAAAGGTTATCTGGGCATATGTACTATTGCTTCCTAGATGGACTCTCTGGCTATTTCCAAATCCCAATAGCACCTGAAGATCAAGAGAAGACAACATTCACATGCCCATACGGTACGTTTGCTTATCGTAGAATGCCTTTTGGATTATGTAATGCTCCTGCTACTTTTCAGCGTTGCATGTTGGCAATCTTTGACGAACTTGTGGAAGACATTATGGAGGTATTTATGGACAATTTCTCGGTATTCGGTAATTCCTTCCATCTTTGCCTTAAAAATTTAAAACGAGTTCTACTGAGATGTGAGGAAACGAATCTTGTCTTGAGTTGGGAGAAATGTCACTTCATGGTTAGAGAAGGGATTGTGTTAGGACATAAGATTTCTAGTAAAGGGATTGAGGTAGATAAAGCTAAGATTGAAACCATAGAAAAATTACCTCCCCCTAGTTCAGTTAAGGCTATTAGAAGTTTTTTAGGACATGCTGGATTTTACAGAAGATTCATTAAAGATTTCTCTAAAATAGCTAAGCCTTTAACGAGATTACTAGAAAAAGATGTTCCTTTCAATTTTGATCAGGAGTGTTTAGATTTATTTAATATCCTCAAAGATAAACTAATAAATGCTCCGATTATAATTGCACCTGATTGGAATTTACCCTTTGAACTAATGTGCGGTGCGAGTGATTTTGCAGTAGATGCAGTTCTGGGACAACGAAGAGACAAGCATTTTCAGCCAATTTATTATGCTAGCAGAACATTGACACCCGCACAAGAAAACTACACCACCACAGAGAAAGAATTACTAGCTGTAGTTTTTGCTTTTGACAATTTTAGGCAGTATTTAATATTATCTAAAGTTGTCATTTACACTGACCATTCAGCCCTTCGTTATCTTTTAATAAGTCTGATGCAAAACCTCGACTCATACGATGGATTTTACTCTTACAGGAATTTGATTTGGAAATGCAGATCACCTCTCCAGACTTGAGAACCCACATATCGAAGGGCTCGATGAAAGTGAGATAAACGACTCGTTTCCCGAGGAACAACTCTTTTCTATAAACCACTTTGAGGTACCATGGTTTGCAAATATTGTGAATTATTTAGCTGCTAACATCTTGCCAAAAAGACTAACACATCACCAAAAGAAGCGATTCTTTGCTGATGCGAAAAACTATTTTTGGGAAGATCCCTTTCTTTTCCTCATATGTGTAGATCAGGTAATTCGAAGATGCGATACAAAGGCAGAAGCAAGCAAAATCCTGGAACATTGCCATTCAGGACCTTCAGGAGGACACTACAGTGGCATTAAGACAACACATATAATACTCGAATTAGGTTTTTATTGGCCCACTCTATTCAATGATGCCAATAGGTATGTCGCTTCGTGTGATAAATGCCAAAAAACAGGTAATGTTTCTAAACGTGATGAAATGCCTCAAACATATATGCTATCGTGTGAAATATTTGATGTATGGGGTATTGATTTTATGGGTCCATTCCCTAGTTCATTTGGAAATAAATACATCCTAGTGGTAGTTGATTACATGTCAAAATGGGTGGAAGCTGAAGCTTTACCCACCAATGATGCTAGAGTAGTAGTTAAGTTTCTCAAGAAACTGTTCTCTCAATTTGGAACACCTAGAACTATCATTAGTGATAGGGGCACTCATTTTTGTAATACTCAATTTGACAAAGTCTTAAAAAAATATGGAGTACACCACAGGATAGCTACCCCATATCACCCTCAAACCGGTGGGCAAGTTGAAGTAGCAAATCGAGAACTTAAACGCATCCTAGAAAAAACGGTTGAATCAAACAGAAAAGATTGGGCATTAAAAGTAGATGATGCCCTATGGGCCTATAGAACAACGTTTAAAACCCCCTAGGAACATCCCCATACAAACTTGTATACGGGAAAAACTGTCATCTACCTTTCGAGTTAGAACACAAAGCTTTTAAAGCTATAAAAATTTTAAATTATGATCTTAAAACTGCATGAAAGAAAAGAATGATACAGATGAACGAGCTAGACGAATGGAGAGTTGAGGCCTACGAGAACTCGAAACTATACAAGGAGGCAACAAAGCGACGCCATGATGCTCGTCTAAAGAAATTGAAACAATTCGAAGTAGGAGACTTGGTCCTGTTATAAAACTCAAGGCTTAAACTATTTCCTGGGAAGCTGAAATCAAGATGGTCAGGCCCATTCATGATCAAAACAATTTTTCCCTATGGCACAATCGAGGTAACTCATCCCACTCAAGGCACATTCAAGGTAAATGGTCACCGACTCAAAATTTATAATGGTGAAGATTTTAGGGATATGAGAGAGGAGCTTCAACTCCGTGAACCTTCTTTTAGAAACGAAAATAGGGTAAGTCTAGCTTAAGACTTTAAACGAACGCTTCTTGGGAGGCAACCCGAGCACTAACTTCACTAACCCCATTAATATTTACATTCTAATTTTAGTTTTTTTTAGCACCTAAATCCAACTAACTGAGTCAGTTAAGTGCAGGTTTCTACCACACAACCTTACACACGGGTGTGCCTGTGGCCGTGTGGTCAACATGGGATGAAAAATGGGCATGCAGGTAGACGTGCGAGAAAAAGAAGAAAATTTTTCCCCAACATGGTTTGCGATAAATAGATCACGGCCGTGCGATGTGACCATGGTCTATCTTGGGTAAACCAACACGGGCTGCGATAATAGTCCACGCCCGTGCCGACTTTCCGTGGACTATACTGACTTATCAAACACAAACAAAACACTGCCGTGCCTTACAACCGTGTGAACATACTGACTTGTCGAGCACGGGCTAAACACGCCCGTTCTAAGCCACCGTGGGAAGAAGAACACGGGCGTGGCACCTTGACCACGACCGTGGCCAAATACCCTGAACGCGCCCAAAAATTCAAAATCACAAAAAACACGGGCTGATTAAAATCGAACACGGGCGTGGCCCCTACCCGTGCCCTCACCACTATTTAAAGAACTTAATCTCTCATCTTCCCTAAAACCCCAACCCTAACTAATTCTTCTCACCCTCTCCTTCCCAAAATCGGCCACCATAAGAAATCACCACCATTTTGACACCATTAACTCCTCCACCTTCCTCCTCTCAAAATTCCCATACAAAAATGCAGCCACGCCCGTGTCAAACAGGAGCCCACACCTTCGCCACCGCCGTGCGTATCCAAAAATTACACAGCACATGCCCGTGCACCACCGTCCACGACCGTGTTTCGCCATTCACGTCACCGCACATCCCAAAACTCTGCTGGTCACCCTTCAATGTTCATTTACTTACTTTGATTAACATTTCATGTTATTTAAGAACTAATTATCTATTTCTTGTTGTTTAGTTTTCTTTTTCCTATTAGTATTAGCTACTCTTAAAGTTTAATTTCTTGAAATTTTAAAAACTCATTTGATTGCTATATTGAGAATTTTTCTTTTGATATCTACTTAGAATTAGATAGAAATAATAACTAACGAATTGGTTGCTCATAGTTAAAATAGTCGTATTTTGCCTTTGAATATTTCGGGCTTAGATAAAAAGTACTTGATTCAATTTGGTACAAAAATTTCTTGAAAATTAACTATTTTCAGGTACAATGTCATCAAGAGGAAAGCGAACCGCGGTCGCCCCCTCTAAAAAACAAAAGAGACCCAGCTCGTCCTCCGCCAGTGCCTCATCTGAAGTGCGCCACCGGTTCCTTCAATTTACTCAGGAGGCCCAAGAGGAACGGTACAAGACATTTCGGGCGTGACCTCTCGGCACCGGTAGATGCATCGACTGGGCTGCTCTAGAATAGGTCAGGCTCGCAGCCGATGTCCGAGCACTTCTTACGACCGAACCATGGGATCAATTCGTTACCATCATTGAGCCCACGTACTTGGAACTCACCTTGGAGCTTTGCACTACTTTTCAACTACAGATGGTGATGGCCAAATATGATGATCCAGGCACAATCCAATTCCGTTTAGGAGGCACCGTGCGACGACTTAACATACCACAATTCGAGGCAGCACTCGGACCTTCTACAGATGACTTCATAGCAGAGAATGATCTTTCGAAGTTGCATCGCTATATACATTTTAGCCCCACCCAATGTTGGCACAAGATAGCTACCCACTCCTTCGATTATGACCTCAGTCGCTCAAAAGCGACGACCCTGGCTCCGTCTTTGAGGTACGTACACGCTATTTTGGCTCATACTTTGACAGGTTGACGAGAGAGCACCGGCGTCGTCAATACTCATGACGCCTACTATCTATGGTGCATGTCAGACGGACATGTTGTCGACCTATCATATTTTATAGCCCGAGCTACTCAAAATCAGACGGAGCAGCATTGGCGAGGGATCATATCTATAGGTCCCTACATCACACGCTTGGCCCAGTACTTTGGGCTCCTCGACACCGACGCACAAACCTCCTTACTCACACTGATAGGGCAGATGGTACCCAGGGTATCCAGACAATGCTGCACATGAGGATGATCAAATACCGACATGGGACCGATCCTTCTCAATACCGACTAGCCCCCTCCACTGACGAGGAGGAGTATGAGGACATTCCTGATGATGCCCCACCACCACAGGAGGAACCACTCCCGAGCTAGCGGCCCTCCCATGCACCAGCTTCACTTTCAGACATTTCTGCACGCCTCACTCAGTTCGAGCAGTATTGTACGCAACAATTCGATAACACCGCTCGACGATTTGACATCATTTATGCAACTCTTCAGCAGATCTGTCATCACTTCCACATTTCTTCACCACCACCGTAGGACCCAGCAGATGATGAGGACATCTGAGTCCTCTTATTATCTTTAATTTTAGTTTTCTTTTCTTTATTTTTATTTCTTAGTTTTAATTTCTATTTTTCTTTTTATTTAAACTTGTTGCATTTAATATTTCAAACTTTTATTTCACTCATGATATCATTGGCTATCTAACCTTCGAGTACTGCTAACAACCACTTGGTTAATCATGCCACCGAGACATCTAACGGATGACTTTGCAGCTTCAATTGCATACTCCAAATAACGAACAAATCACCAGGAATAATTCAATAATACATAAGTCATCATCTTTTCACCTCTGACTCAAGGAATACATCCAGAATTCAGGAAGTGTCACTCTTCCCCCTCTCTTTTCATTATCTACTAATTGTTATTATTTATCTTTGTACATTGAGGGCAATGTACATCTTAAGTGTGGGGGGTGAATAGTTATTTCAAGAAAGTGCCTAACTTTCTTCATTATTCTCAAATCCCTGAATTATATCTTGTTCTTAAGTAATTTCCTCATATTACTAATTAGGATGAAATTTCTGATGATTTATGATTTTTATTGATATGTTTTTAAAGTAAGCCATAGTTATTTGTGCATTGATGATTTAAATTTTAAGATACTAGAGAATCAAGCATGATAAGTCTATTTTTCAAAATTAAAATTTTACTAGGTTGTCAACCTAAATTTGAAAATTACCTTGAAGTTTGAAATTTACGAGGTTGATATCAAAAACACCCATAATTTTTGTGAGATTTTGAGCCTTATAGAGCATATATTCTTTTTCTTGCTCACTTTATTGATTATGAGTGTTTCAACATTGATTTGTTATTCTAGAACTTGCTTCGATTATACATGTCAAGACCACACCTTTGATTTGATATACAGAGATGATAAAGGCACCTAGGATCTAACCCACTTACTCCATAAAAACCCTACCTCCATAATTAACCCCTAGTGAATCCCGTTGATCCTAACAACCCTTTTTATTGACTCACCCATTAATATTAACCCAAAACCCTTTGTATTTGTTATCACCATTCCTTGTTGACTACCCTTATACCGAGATTTGATTTGATTAGTTACCTAATTATATTATTTCAGTAGTTGAATTTATCCTTTATTATTTGATTTGTTCTTAAAAAAAATCGAAGTATATTTAGTATTAGTATTATAAAAAGTGAGCTTATACAGTTAAAGTCTATTTATCAAAAGAAAAGCTCGTATTTTTAGGGTTATTACTTTTCAGTTGATGTAATTATCGTCTCAGTATTTCTAGATAAGTAACTTGTCAATTCGATCTCGATCTAACCTTCTAACTCAGCCTTTATCCATACCTTTAACCCTAGCCCCGTTACAACCCTGTTAAAGACCTTTTGATCTGTTTATCATCTCATTTTACAGTAGTGAAGATTTGATTTTCAGGGAAGCCTATGGGATTAACTTTTCAGGTTCGACTTTTGAGTGCTTAATTTTGAACCTTAAACACTTTTTGAGTGATTTGAGTGAATCTTTTGTGAGGATATCAATCCTTGTCTGTTTTGAATTAAAGGTAATTATTTAGATAAGGAGAGACACCTACGTTTTCGTGATACAAATGTATGACTTATATTGTTTGAATCTTTAGGACTCTCTGAGTTAAATTATCCATGTATAAATTATATATGAATTATGATGAGACATTGATGATAGGAATTATGGATTAAGGAAAGTTCGTTTTAATTGTAAGTTGAGAATTTTGCTTGAGGACAAGCAAAAGATTAAGTGTGGGGGTATGTGATAAACCGTAAAAGTAATATATTTTAATCCCACATTTAGCTCACTCTTGGATGATTTATCCCTTGATTTGTGTAAAAAGGTGCTCTTAATCCTTTCTTTTCATGTCTTATACTCAGGAAAGCGCCGGAGGATGGAAAGAATAAGAAACGGGCCTAAAACGGACCGATTTGGGCCAAACTAGAAATCGACACGGCCTGGACTTAAGCCCACACGGTCGTGCCTCCCTGATAAACCAGAACACGACCTGATACCGATTCACACGGCCGTGCCTCATTAAAGAAATCCAAACATGACTTAAAGACCATTCACACAGGCGTGTGCCATGGCCGTGTCCCTGTCGCTGAAAAGAAGAGTTTCATTCGGAAAAGGATACTTAGGGGCAAAGAAAGCTATTTCAAAAGCCTATATAAACCCCCTAAGTATAACCTGAAAGGGAGAGGTTAACTAGGCCAAGGAGCCGAGTCGAAAAGGTCAGATTTGTGGGAAACACTCGAAGATAGCCAGTTGATCCATCTCAAGAAGCCGGAATTATACTCAAGACGACGGATCACTCCTTCAATTCCTTCAGGGGGTTTTAGGGATTTCTTATGTTTTGTTTTATCTTTTCTTTTGAGATGTTTTCTTTTATTATTATGAACTAAACCCTTTAGATACCTGAAGGGGATGAAACCTAAGACGGGTCTTGTTATTTTTTCTGAACTATATGATAAATACTTGATTTGTTCTTAATTATGTGTTCTTAATTCTTGTGTTGATATTTCCGGGACATTAATTCAAGTATGATGTGCTTAGGTGGTGGAGCAAAAGTCCCTGCTTAAGAGTAGATCTAGCATAATTAAGCGGAGTTGATCGCACGCCTAAAGATAGGGTGACGAGATTTTACCAGATTAGGGTGAAACCTAATATGGGAGTTCATAGATCGAGTTAATACGATTCTAGGGGTTTTAATTAGAAAGAGATTTCAATTAATCAACCTAGGGTTAGACGTTATTCGCCTCGAGAGAGGGTTTAATATAACTTAGGGAATCTTACGGATCAAGTCAAGTGAATAAATCGTCTGGTTCAGTGTTAGATAACAAGTGAAGTCTAGGTGGATTATTCCTAAGGGTATCATCTTAATCAACTGAGTTTTTCCAACAGTATTTCCCCAATTCATTCTTTTTATCTTTGCGTCTTTAGCTTAGTAGTTAGCAAAATTTAGATTAAACAACAACTTCACTTATTTTAGGCTAGATAATAAAAAGAAAGTTAGTATTAGTACTTTTAGTTCCTTTGGGTTCGACATTCCGGTCTTGCCTAAACTATGCTACTGTTCAATAGGTGCGCTTGCCTCAAAAATCGTTGTCAGAGTTAGTTTCTAGGTCCGATCATTCTCATTATAAATTTAAAACTCTGATATCGACGATCATATGTAATTCCTCAAGATTTGACCATAATGTCTAGGCCAGGTATGAGGTGTTATACAGAACATTATACACCCTAATGACATGTCATTTGAATCCTAGTGGTTCACTATGTTTGTAACACCCTTTACCCGTATTCAACGCCGGAACTGGGTATGAGCCATTACCAGACTTATCTCGCTTGAACATACAACTTTGGGCTATCAAATTTCATTCCAATATAAAATCTTTCATTCCCATTCATAACATTCTTATTATGAGCCTACGAGGCCGTAAACGTGCAAACGGAGGGCCTCAAAATCAAACCGGGAACTTTTGTACTCCAAATTCTTTTTTTGCCTTAACAGGGCCGCACGCCCGTGTGAAATGGGACACGCTCATGTGGGCAGGCCGTGTGGTCACACACGCCCATGCCCCCTAACCCGTGTGGAATTTATTTTTTTCAATTCGAACCTGTAGGGGTTTTCACACGGCCGGACACACGCCCGTGTCCTTCGTGTCCTTCACACGGCCTGGACATGCCCGTGTCCTCACCCGTATGTGAAAACATAGGTATTCTGTTTGTGACGTCAGCAAAGTGGTCGACACTGACTTGCAACATTAACATGCAGGGGACACACGGCCTGGTCACATACCCATGGGACTGACCGTGCGTCACACACGGCCTAGACACACGTCCGTTTGCCTACACATAGGACTGACCGTGCGTCACACACGGCGTAGACACATGTCCGTGTGCCAACCCATGTGGACAGGAACAAGGCTATTTGCCAAGCTCTTTTTATCACTCTAACTCATAACATCAATCGCATTCAATCATTTACCAAGCAACTCAATTATGTATCATACATATTCATGAATAACCTCTTCTTTTCATATATATAATGATAATGAGCCATTAAATATGGCCATTTACAAAAGTGTTCATATTTAAAGGAGCCAACACACTTGGCCAAAACAATAAAACATTCACTAAGTCTAGACCCTATACATGCCATACTCAAAACGCTAAAACTAATATACCGAGATGAGCTGATAGTGTGAGTGATCTTTCGATTATCTTCGTATCCCGAACCGGCTCTTTGACATTATAAAACAAGGGAAAAAGAAAGGGAGTAAGCTTTAAGCTTAGTAAGTTTACATGTAAACAATAAGCATCATCACATATGCTAATCAATTAATAACCTCACATACTAAGCAAGAACAATTCACATATCCATAATCATGCTTACTCATCTCATCTCTTACCACATTCCAATCATATAACAATTACATTGCTTACAATTGCTTGTACACATTCTCTTCACTCATCACCACAAGGCAACATGAAACATTTACCTATACCATTTCTCGACGAACCCCTCGGAATAATACTATGTACCCGGTGGTTTCGCACACAGTCCACCGTTAATCGATAATAGGGTGGTATCGCACATAGCCCACCAACAAGAATATTTACAGTGGTTTCGCAGATAGTCCACCAAATGATAATATAAATGATGGTATCACACACAGCCCATCGTGAATAAGTAATAAGGTGGTATCGCACACAGCCCACCAAAAAGGATGATTATTGTGGTGTCGCACACAGCCCACCAATTAATCATTACGGATATTTTTCTGCACTTACGTATCTATTTGGAGGTTCATACAAGATCTACTCACCGTCTATCAATTTCAATCAATCTCAAGCATAATCTATCTCATTCATACAATGCACCAATAAGTAATAACATGTATTAAAGATGTATCATTTACACATAAACTTACCTTGGTGCAAAATGTATTAGTCGACGATTTAGTCCGTAACCTTGCCTTTTCCTCGGTCAAGGTTGTTTCCGCGCTCTTCTTGATCTATAATAACAAAATTTACTCATTCAATCACTTTATAATTCATGATATATCAAAATTTCTACTTAGGCAAAAATGACCATTTTGCCCTTCTATTTTGGCAAATTTATGATTTTGCCCCTAGGCTCATAAATCGTTTTTCATCACATTTTCTCATTAAACAAGCCTAGTTGAACATTTATTTCTCTTACAAAAACTCACAAATCCAATTATTTCATGCATTTATTACACAAACTCAACATTTACTAATAGGTCCCATTTAGGTGTTTTCATGGTAACACCTTTCACAAAAGTTGTTCCTTAACTCACTAACATTCATTTTCTTCCATAAAAACTCAGCAAACGACATGAACACTCTCATGGCAAGTCCCTAAACTTTCAACCATTTTGCAAAATAGTCCCATCATTAGCTAGCTTAAGCTTTGGGGGTTCCAAAAGTACAAAAATTATCAAGAAAAGCCCCTAGAATCACTTACTTGCAAGAGATTTGTGTTGCTAAAAATTTGAACTCCAAGAACCCTTATTTCCTCTCAATTTTGGGTGGAGAAGAAGCATGAATAGTGAAAGATGACATATATTTCATTTAGTTTATTTTATTAATTTTTTATCACTTAATTTCACCAAAATTTGACCAAAGTTTAATGCTCTTGTCTCCCTTGTTTCCTATGGCCTGCCAACACACCTTTAATGGCCTAATTGCACTTTAAGGACCTCCAATTTAATATTCTATGGCTATTAAACACCTCTACCTTGTATAATAGAACTTTGGCACTTTATGCGATTTAGTCCTTTTTCACAACTAAGCATACAATTGCTAAAATTAAAGCACCAAATTTTTCATGCATCCTTATAAACATGCTATAACACATAAAATAATATCAAAATAATTTTCTTCAACCTCGGATTAGCGGTCCCGAAACCACTATTCCGACTAGCCCCAAAATCAGGCTGTTACAAAGTTTGTATGGGCCTCAATTCATATTCACTCCATTTCAGTCCTTTGCACATCACCATATGCATTCTTATATACACTCATAATCATCAGTTATGCCTTACTTTACAATTTAGTCCTTCCAATACTCAAAGTCATTATTACATGGTAATTTAATTACAAGTAATACACATACCATACCACAACGATAAATATAAATAAGAATAAGCTCTATACAAACTTATCCAATAAAAAAACAGCAAATACAACGCCAAGGACTATTATGTAAGTTTTCCTTTTTTTGCATCTATCTTTCGGTTGATTTAATTCTTGATCTATATAATAATTTCCAAATACCTTTAAACTCCTTGTACTATGCATATGACAACCTGATTCAATTTTTCACAATTTTCTTAATTTTTGTAGTTTATTCAATTTAGTCCCTAAAATCGAAACAACTATAACTTACACATTTAAACCCCAATTTTCAATCCGATTTCAATATTATTCTTAAACAACTCTCAAGTGCCTATTTTTACAGAAATTCATGCTAATCTTATTATCTTTCCATTTTAGTCCATAAACTCAAAACTAACAAACATTACTTTACAAATTAGTCCTATTTCATACACAAACTTCAATTTCTACCATTTAACATCTAAAAAGCTTCAAAAGCAACAATGAAAACATTTAAAATCTTTGACAGTTTTACAAATTAGTACCCAAGTTAGCTAGATTAAGCTACAATAACCTCAAAAATAGAAAATTTATGAAAAATGAGAATTAGTACCCAAGTTAGCTAGATTAAGCTACAATAATCTCAAAAATAGAAAATTTACGAAAAAAAAGGCTTGATTTTAATACCATGCAATAAGGAGAAGCTTGGCCAAAAACTCCCTAGCTCAACAATGTAAGGAAGAAGAACATAAAAGTAGAAATGTTGGTTTTGTTTACTTTAACATATAATAATATTAGTTTAATAAAATTTTAACTTATAAAAACTTTAAAAGTTAAGTCGCTAACCGTCCATCCCCTTAAAAGTTGTTTAATTATCACATACGCCCTCAAACATAAAGCATTTTAACTAATAAAATTTTATAGCGATTAAGTTTTATGATTTTTATGATTTAGTCTTTGTACCCTAATTAACCATTCAATGAACCAAATTACTAGACCAAAATCTAATGTAACATTATAATAGACTTGTAAATATTAATAAATAATATTTACTAACTCGGTCATCAAAAAATGAGGTTCCGAAACCACCATTTCAAGTACCACTGAAAATGGATTGTTATAGTCAAGAGTCATAGAGAATGGAAGGAGCATTCTCAAAGAAGGCTTAAACAAAGACGAGCGGGTTGCGACTTCACAACCCAGTGCTGCGACGCCAACCCAAAACAACAAGTGGTGCCCTAGACCAGTAACTAGCACCTCAACGTCTTAAGCTTTGCACCACAGTGCCATTTCACCAAGCTGTGTTGTTGCTACCCATGTCTTGTGGGTTCATTTGTTGTTTTAAAACCAAGATGCAAGGCTACTTTCATCTTTTTCAAGTATTTAGGTCTAAATCAAGTTTGTAACCCTAGTTTGAAGCCATTTAAAACTCCACAACTTTATAAATAGGATCTTAGAAAGAGACAATAATCTTCATTTTCAATTTTAAATCAATTAGCATTTTGTTTTCTTTATGGCTTGATAAACTCTTCTTTTCTAGTTGAAATAATATTCGAAGTTTGATTTTACAAGTTTTTGAGATCAAATTACTCTTAATATTTTCTTTGCTCTTTGGTATTTGCATGTCTTGTTTTTAATTATAATTGTTTAGGTTTGTTAAATATATGACTAGTATTTGATAGCTTAGAATAATTTCTTTGTCAATTAGATATTATTCGTTTGATTGATTTCTAATAAATATGACGATCCCATGATAATTTGTGTAGCGTCGACATGCGATCTAACTTAAATAAACCCTGGTAGTTTGTTTGTTGGTTAGAATTGAGTTTCTTTTGTTCTTAAGGCTTTGGATAAATTAAATTCCTAAGCAATCATTATAATGTTGTTTGTCAATAAGAGAAGTAATTAATGACGATTGTCTTGATTATTAATAAGGTAAGAAGAGATTATTTTACTTAGCGATTGTCGTTTAATTATAACCAATTTATTAAAGAATATTTGAATTTATATTTGCACCAACGATCAACATTTGAATCAAACGAAGAATTTACTTTGACTAGAAGTTTTATCTCATTTATTTTTTTCCCAAAACTTTGATTATTGCTCTCTTTACTTGTTTTCTAAATTATTGATTTTAATTTTTAAGATTTTCTTTAAACAAACCCCTTCTTTATTTTATTTGTTTTAATTGAAGGAATAAAATTTTTATCGATCTTTGTGGATTCGACCCTACTTGCCGCTTCTACTAATTATTTTTCTTCAAGTAGGTTTTTTTTTGTGACATCGACAACTGTAGGGGATCATCCTGATTAAACAACAAAAAATTAAATAAAATAAGAATCGACAAGATCGAACAAGTAAATTTTATGTAGAAAAACTCCTTAAGAGAGAATAAAAAACCACGAGAAAAAAGGACAAAGTTTAACTGGAAAACTAAAAATAGAGTTTAACTAAGAGAAGAAAAACCAAAAAAAACTTTGGTCAAAATAAGAGGCAGTCTCCCACAAATCTCCACCTTGACTTGTATTTGGACCAACTCCCTTGTCGAGCCCTGTTACTGGCTTAACTGATTCTTAGTCGAATACTTACCAAGTTCTAGCAAACTTTGAAACTGGAAGGCTCTTTGTCAACATGTCGGCGAGAATGTATTCTGTGCCAATTTTAAGAATTTGAACATCCCTTTGAAGGATCACCTCTCAAGCAAAATGGTAACGAATGTCTATGTGCTTCATTCTCTCATGATGCATTTGATCTTTGGTGAGATGTATGACACTTTGACTATCACAATTTACGATAGTTGCCCATTTTTCACGTACCAGTTCTCTAAACAAGCCTCTTAACCAAATTGCTTCTTTTACTGCTACTGTAATTTCCATGTATTTTGCTTCAATAGTCAACAAAGAGATTGTAGATTGAAGTTTCGCTTTCCAACTAATGGCACAATTCCCAAAAGCAAATTGGTAACCTATGAGAGACTTTCTTCGATCTAAGTCTCCTGTATAATCAGAACCAACATATCCGACTAAACCCTTTTGAGTTCTTCCAAACTCTAAAAACATGTTAGAAGTACCCTGTAAATATCTGAAAATCCACTTAACTGTATGGCAATGTAACTTACCTAGATTGGCCATGTATCAGCTAACACCACCAACAACATGTGAAATACCAGGACAAGTGCATACCATTGCATACATTAAACTTCCAACTGTGCTTGGATAACGAACTTTTGACATGTACCTTTCATCTTCTTCGTTCTGTGGTGAATATGAAATTAAGAGTTTAAGGTGTGCAGCTAAATGAGTACTTATTGGTTTTGCATCTTGAATCTTAAATTGCTCAAGGATATTCTTGATGTACCTTTTTTTTGCGATAAAAATAATTTTCTAAAATGTCTATCTCTCAAAATTTCAATCCCCAAAATTTTCTTTATTTTACCTAAATCTTTCATATCGAACTTAGAGTTAAGCATGATTTTAAGATGATCAGTTTTAGATGGATTCTTAGCCACAACTAACATATCATCAACATAAAGTAACAAATATATAAAAGAACCATCATCAAAACATTGTAGGTAAACGCAACTGTCATACTTACTTCGAGAAAAACCAATACTCAACATGAATTAATCAAACTTTTTATACCATTGCCAAGGAGATTGCTTCAAACTGTACAAAGACTTTTGTAAGAGATAGAAATAATCTTCTTCACCTTCAACTTTGAAGCCTTCCAATTTTTGCATGTAGATGTCCTTCAAACTGTACAAAGACTTTTCTAAGAGATAGAAAGTAGCCTTTACATGTAACTGCTCTAACTCAAGATTATTTGATGCAGCAAGGGCCAAAAGCACTGAATGGGCGTATGTTTTTCTACGAGAGAGAAAAAATCACGAAAAGAAACTCCAGAAAATCACGAAAAGAAACTCCTTCCACTTGATTGTAGCTCTTTGCAAACCAATCTTACCTTGTACCTAGTGTCGTTAAAGCTCAAACCTTCCTTCTTTTTAAACACCCATTTGCAACTAAAGATTCTTTTACCGATGGGTGGTTAAACTAGCTTCCAAGTCTCGTTCTTTTGAAGCGATTCCATCTCTTCTTTCATTGTAGTAAGTCATTTTCTAGAATCGGAGGCTTGAACTACCTGATAATAACACGAAGGATCGATAAATCAATGTTCTCGGCAACACTTAGAGCATAAGCTACTAGGTTCCTTCACAATATTTCTGTGGTGGTCAGATTTCTCGCCTTCTCCTGTCACAAACCAACTTGTAATTCATTAACTAAGATGGTGATGATACTTGAGGGCCGGACGGAGTCCCAAATAGATCCGAAATAGCTTTAATCTTGTAGGAATTAGAATTTTGTCGTGTCGTCACGATGCATGTGACATTTTATCGGGACGAGACCTCTAGTCGTCGTGTCGTTACGATGCTAGGCAATTACTTGTCAAGACATCACCCGTTGTTTCAGCTTTTGAATCCACCCTGCTCAAGACACTCTGATTTATTGTGTCTTTAAGTAGAAGTTGCCTTTTCTGATCGAAACATGGCAGATTCATCAAACATAACATCTCTGCTAAAAATTATTTATTCATATTCTGAAAACCATAACCAAAAACCTTTTATACCGGCAAAGTATACTAGAAAGATGCATTAACGGCCCTTGGTTTGAGCTTTCCCTGGCTAACTTTACCATAAGCAAGATAATTGAAAATTCTAAGATTAGAATAATTGGGAAAATTACCTGACCATATCTCCTCTGGAACTTTACCATGCAATGCTCGATGAGGAGATCGATTTACCAAATAACTTGTCAGGTTTACGACTTCAGCCCAAAATTCCTTCCATAAGCCTGCATTAGAAAGCATGCATCAAGCTTTTTTCAATAAGGTTCTATTCATTCTTTTTGTAACTTCATCCTGCTGCAGAGTTCCAACAACGACTCGATGTCTTTCAATTCCTTCCTGTTTGCAAAAATCATTAAATTTTGACAAAAAAACTCAATACCACTATCCATTCTCAACTGCTTCACTAATTTTTCAGTTTTTTTTTTCTAACATTGTCTTCCTATAACAACCCATTTTTCAGTGGTGTTAGAAACAGTGGTTTTAGGACCACAATTCTGATGTATGAGTTAGAAAATATTATTTATTTAATATCTACAAAGTTATATGAGTGTTGTATTAAAATTTGGTATATTAATTTTGATATTTATATAGTTAATTAAGGAAAAAGAGCTAAATCGTAAAATTAGCAAAATTGAACTTTTATAGAATTTCTTAGTGTTTGAGGGTTCAATTAAGCAAATGGGCTATTGTTATCACATTATTTGTTGGATGATGACATTATTTATTTGTTAAGGATGACAAAACTTAATTAATGGTATAATTATTTTAACTTAATCATAAAGTTCTTAATAATTACTGTAATATCCTGAATTAGGGGTTATTTGTGATTGTATTGTTTTGCATGAGTTCGGATTGTCGTGTTGTTAAGTGAGATGTTCTAGGGCTTAGGAATAAGCCAAGGGTAGGCTCGAGCTGTAGGAAAATTTTTGTTTTGAGTGTTAGTTAAAAGGAGCTAAGGGAGCTAGGCCTTAAGGGAATTAATGTGGAGATTTAAACACAAGAATTGGCTTGGTAAAGTGGCAAGGAGGCACCACTTAGAGCCTTAAGAGGTGACGCCACAAGCTTTGTGAGGGGGCTTAGGTTCGAATCCCTTGGTTAGCAATTGGAATGGACTTTTATTTTGTTTTCTTTCCTAGTGTGTTGGTCAAACTCTATATTTGGTATGGATGGATTCTCTTTCATTTTTGGACAGTAGACTAAGGGAAAAAGGCAAGTTATTAGTTAAGGTATGGAATTAAGGTGTTATGGAAGGATAAGGGGACATAAGGCATGATGTAACGTGTTTTGCTATGGAAAGTTTTGTGTGGAAAGTTTGACCATGAATGTGGACGGCATGGGTGGCTAGGGGGTTGGCCGAATGTTGATAGGAATTTGGGGGGATTAGTTGGTCAATTCTTAGCATTTTGTGCATCTTTTGCATTTTTTTCTTTTCCTCTCCAAAATCTTCCTCCTTAGCCGAATGTGTCTTGGACATTAGGTGCAATTTTGTTTTTGTTGTGGCTTTCATCCTTGAACCAAATTCTAATTGCTTTCTCTCATTTCTCTTTTGAAACCGAAACCACACTTAGCACTTTGTGCTCTTCTCTTTTTCGGCAAACAAGGTGTTTGGCCGAATCTCTTTCTCCCATCTCTCTTTTCTTTCTTTTCATAATTGTTCATAGACCATATCATCTTCTTTTTCCTTCTATTTGCCGAGTTCTCCCTCTCCCATTGCAATTTCTTTCTTTTCTCTTTTCCTTTCTCTTTCTCCACTCTAGCCAAATTCATTTGATTGTCTTCTATCCACCATAGCTGAATCTTCTTTATTTCTTTTTGTTTTGTCTTGGCCGAATATCAACAAGGGTAGATTTTCTTTGGGTTCATCTATAATCGGTTTTGGAAGATAGGTAAGTGTCTTGGCCGAATTTCCTTTTCTTTTCTCTCTATCGTTTCTCATGAGGGCAAAAGCCAAATTTTGGGCATTTGTTAGTAAGGTTTTAACCATAGGAACTTATTTCTTTTAGGCTCTTTGGGACTTTGGAAGCAATCGATTTAACCCTATTTCTCTAGCAATCGAAGTTGGTAAGTCAAGTGGTAAGGATTTATGTTGGTTCATTATCCTTTAAGAGGATGTAAAGCCGAAAGCTTTTGAGACTAAGGTTTGTTGTTGGCCGAATGGTCTATGGTATTGATCTAAGTGTTGGCCGAATGTAGGGCAAGGAGATCTAGTGCTGTAGATCGGGTCTTCGGGATTTAGTGATTTCGCTAGTGACAGGTGTGTAACTTACACACTTTATAACTTGGTATTTGTTAATAACTTAATCTTGATTAAAAGCCGAAAACTATGAGATTCTCGTTATGATACCGTAAGGGTATGAGCAAGGATTCGGGTAAGTCCGTTTCAATATGTTTTGCTATATGATACTTATTACCATGATATGTGATATATATTTCTATATGATTCATAATAAAGCATGATGGCATGATTTGCATAATAATTGCACTGTTGGGTGATATGAGAAGAGGGGGAAGGATTTGATATCCGTGTCTTTGGGACACCAGAGGTTTGGCACCTCCAGTGGTTTGGTACCACAGATTATTTCGTGTCTTTGGGACACCAGAGGTTTGGCACCTCATAGCGACTCGTCCCAGTGGCTTAGTACCACAGTGGGTTGGCCCCACAATTGACATATCAGGATCGTCGCCAGTGATTTGGTATCACACGTGGGTTGGCCCCACACTTGGATTATTGATATTTCGTGACTTTGGGTCACCAGAGGTTTGGCACCTCATAGCGACTTGTCCCAGTGGCTTAGCACCACACTGGGTTGGCCCCACAGTTGATATATCGGGATCCTCGCCAGTGATTTGGTATCACACGTGGGTTGGCCCCACAGATGGATTATTCGTGACTTTGGGTCACCAGTGGTTTGGCACCACATTATTGGATATCGTGACTTTGGGTCACCAGTGGTTTGGCACCACCAGTGGTTTGGTACCACACGGGGTAGAAAAGGAGTTACGGATGGCTAGGTTTGGGTGCATTACATATATTGATTGGTTATAATTTGTGTAAGTATGTGGCATTAACCGGGAGGGGGATTATGCACTGAGTCTTGGTGACTCACCTTCTTCCTTATCTTTTCAGGTGATTCGTAGATCGCGGATGAGGAGCCGGGTGGACTCGAGGTGGCCCATGCAATAGAAATTCGGTTTTACACGGACTTTGGTTTGGGTACTTTATTTTATTTAAATTCGGTTTTTCATCTTTATTTGGATTTGTAATAAGGCCTTTCAAATTATGTTTTTGGATTATTTATATGCTTTGGACTTGTTTTAAACATGGCTAAATAAACTACATGGTTAATTTAATAATATGAGCGCAATATTTTCTAAACTACAAAATGCAATGGTTTTCAAAACGTTACCATCGGGTAATATAAATCATTTGATAATATTTAACAACTTAAGTGTTTTCGATAACTCATACTATTTTCCAAAACTCAAGTTTCCAAATTTCAATTAGAAACGGTTTTCAAACTAATCGCTTTGGTTTCTTTAAAATTATAAAAGGTTTTCTAATCTATGGATTTGCAACTATGTTTTAAAGATTTATTTACGGAATTTCAAAGTGAATTATCAGTTTTTAACTTATTATACACCTGATTTCTACAAACATGGAACAACAAAGAGTTTTTCACTAAAATTTAATTGTTAACTCGATTTTCTTCAAAACGTTTTCCTCTTTGGCATGCCAGATTCGGTCATGGCGTATTGACCGGGTTTGGGGTGTTACAAATTGGTATCAGAGCCAAGTTTAAAGGCTCAGCTCTGGGCTCGAGGCCCAAAATGTTTTAAAGTATGGTCTTAAAATGTTTTTGTTTGAAATTATTTGAAAAGCATGGCACCGAGTCTCCGGCACCGATCCGCCCAGGTAAGTACTTCAAACTGTTGATTTTGATGATATGATAATGATGGTATGACTGTATAGTAGTAGGAACTACTCTAAAGACCCAAAATTATAGGTTGGATGTACTCGCGAAACAACCTCTTATTAAAAAAATTATTCATAAAAATGTGTTTTAAAGATAGTGGAATAATGATTAATGCATAAAACTTTTAAATCAGATAAGTCGAGACTTTAGACATGAGCACTCATGGTCGGGGTCGTATTATGCGTAGACGCGGTCGAGGTAGGATGGCTGTGTCGAGCCAGTGAGGTCTGGTCAAGGGTCAGAAAATGAGGTACTACCACCCCTACCACCAGCGGTTGGAGTTGAGCATCAAGATCAAACGGGGGATGACGCAGTGTCTCAGGCGATGCTGCGAGTTCTTGAGAGGGTAGCTAGAGTAGGTGGAGGCGCGGGAGCTCGAAAATCTGTACCTGAGCGACTCCGAGCCAATGGAGCTGAGGTATTTTGAGGTGTTTCTGGTATAGCTCCCAGTACGGCTGAGTATTGGTTAGAGGCGACAGAGCGAATCATGAATGACTTGGATTTGAATGCTGAGGGCAAGCTGAAAGGGATTGTGTCGCTTCTTCGGGATGAGTCGTACCAGTGGTGGCTCACGGTGCGGGATAGTACTCAGTTGAGGATCTCACTTGGGACTATTTTAAGGCAGCGTACCAGAAGAAATATGTTGGGTCTAGCTACATTGATGCGCAGCGGAAGGCATTACTGAGGCTGGTTCAGGGGAGTAAGTCTGTATCGGAGTACGAGGCAGAATTTTTAAGATTAAGCCGCTATGCTAGAGGTATCGTGGCTACGGAACACGAGCGATGTGTCAGGTTCGAGGACGGACTGAGGAATGAGCTGAGATTGTTGATTGCTCCACAGCAGGAGCGTGAGTTTGCTGTTCTGGTAGAAAAGGCTAAAATAGCTGAAGGGATAAAGGAATCTGTGAGGCAGAATCATGACAGGAATAGACATAAGAGAAGTTTTGGATCATCTGGGTCGGCTGAAGATTCTCAGAAGAGGGCTAGGCAGAGTGGGCCGAATCAATCAGGGAGGCTTGTTGCTGCTAATTAGGGACCAGCACAGTGTAATGAATGTGGAAAATCTCATTGGGGCGAATGTTGGACCGTTGGCAAAGGATGCTTTGAATGTGGCTCGCTGGATCATCGTGTGAGGGACTGTCCACGTAAACTAGCCAAGAATCAGTCTGAGGGTCAGGGTCATGCTCAGATCAGAAATGAGGGACCGCCACCGCAGAGGGGTCGTCGTAACGGTAGAGGAGGTAATGGTTCTGGCCGAGGTCGTGGAGCATCAGGCAGAGGTGCTGAGGGTGTAGATGCGAGACAGCCAGGGTTGGTTTATGCAGTCAGGCGTCGTGAGGAGGAAGATGTGCCAGATGTGATAACAGGTACGTTCCTTATTTCCGGAATACCCTTTATTGCCTGGTTAGATATAGGGTCAACTCATTCCTGTATTGCTAGGGAAGTATCTAGAACTTTGAGTGTGAACTTTGAGACTGTTCATAGAAAGTACATTAATTTTATTAAGATCAGAGTGCGCAGCGTGGGCGTATTGTTGTAAGTTAGGATGTACGACTATTAATTGGTTGGAAATTTCGAGGACAAAATTTCTTTAAGGAGGGTAGAATTGTAATATCCTGAATTAAGGGTTATTTGTGATTGTATTGTTTTGCATGAGTTCGGATTGTCGTGTTGTTAAGTGAGATGTTCTAGGGCTTAGGAATAAGCCAAGGGTAGGCTCGAGCTGTAGGAAAATTTTTGTTTTGAGTGTCAGTTAAAAGGTGCTAAGGGAGCTAGGCCTTAAGGGAATTAATGTGGAGATTTAAACACAAGAATTGGCTTGGTAAAGTGGCAAGGAGGTACCACTTAGAGCCTTAAGAGGTGACGCCACAAGCTTTGTGAGGGGGCTTAGGTTCTGTAACATCCGGGTTCTAGGGGTTATGCATTTAGTGCATAACTCAAGTGATGGTAGGCTTATTGTGTGTTTGGACGAGTTTTAAGGGGTTTGGAGAACCCTAGAAGGTAGGAGAAGGCCTAAGGAATTAGTGAATTTTTAGTGTTAAGAAGGGGAGCCTGGCTATAGAGGTCTTAAGAGAAATTTTGGAGAAGATAAGACACAGGAATTGAGCTAGTAGAGTGGCAAGGGAGGCGCCACTTAGAGCATGGGGAAGTGACGCCTCAAGGAGCAAAGGGGGACAGGGTTCGAGCTGCGAAGGCAGCATTTTGGCTTTTGTTTTTGCGTCAGGAGAGGGGGAGGTGTTGGATTCGGCTATGGCACTAAAAAGGAGGATTTTGAATGGGTCAAATTATTTTAAATGTGTGGCTAGGAGAAGGGATGAGTTGGCTTTAGTTTGAAATTTTTTGAAAGGAGGGTGTAGAGTGAAATGAGGAGGAAATCAAGGGATTGGGTGAGGGGAGAAGAGTTGGACGGCTAGGGGGGTTCTCATGGGGGATATTTTCGGCCATGATGGTTAGGGGGAGTGGCCGAATCCTATTTAAGGGTGGTGTGCCTTCCTTTAGCCGAATTTTAGCCCTTTCTCCTTCACCTTCACTTTTTCTTCTCATACATTACCCACACCAAAAACACCTCTTTTTTCTTCACTTGTTCACTTGGCCGAAACTTCAGGTAGACCATTGAAGTCACTTTTCCTTCCATTTTTCCTTCTTCACTTCACCGAAAACTCTCTCCATTTCCTGTTGCCGTAGCACCTCTTTAAGCCCCATCAACATTCCATTTTCTTCTCTTGTTTCTTCAAAGCCGAAAGTACTCTTAGCCGAAACCTTCTCTTTTCTTGCCGTTTGCTTAAGCCGACTCTTGGGGGCCGTCAGCTACTCTCTCTTAGTCTTTTCGAGCGTATGGTAGTAAGTGATCTCTACTTTAGTTGTTGGTTTTTGTCTCTTTCTATTTAGGTGCCGAAGCAAAGTGATTGGTATTGGTTTTTATGGATGGCTGAAGGTGTTTAAGGCCATAACCTTATGATTCTTTTGTGTATAGCCAGCGAGGAGGAGCACTAAAGGGGACTCTTAGATTCGATTACTCAGGGTAAGGGTAGTATTCGGCCAAAGGCACTTTCTAATGCTTGTTGGTATAGGGGCCGAAACTAATATGGTTCTATTTAAGGATTTTCGATAGGTTTGTAGGAGCAACCGGGATTCGATCAGTTGAGGAGTTTCAACAACCCATATTCAATAAGTGGCTTCCGTGACTTAGTTTATCAGGGGCAAATTGATAGAAGCATATAGTAGCCTCCGGGATTCAAGGTTGTTTTGGTAAAAAATATTTAGTAAGATTCGGTACTTAGATTTATGACTTGGGTGATTAACCGTTTGATCTGATTAAGTGTTTTGATGGAGGCGAATACCAGACAAGGAGGGCAGGGGAAAGTCCCTATCCCGAAGTTTAAGAAAAGATCTGTCTCGGTGGTTCGGGATTGGCCACCGGGGTGTGGGCCAGCAGCAGGAGAAAACTATAGGCAGATAGCCGTAGTCTCGCTTAGCGATAGTGTTGGGATCGAGAGTTTAGAACTCCAAGTAATAAGGTGCGTAATTATCGCACTGTTTCTTCTGATAATTGTGTATTGATGTATATACTTGTGTATGATGTGTGGTAGCCGTCAATAATGGCTTAAGTGGTGGATACCCATGTTGGGGTAATCGGTTAACAGGTTAGTAGTATGTGTTATTAAATTATTTATGGTGTATGTGTGATATGGTAATAAGCATGTGATGTATATTCACTCTATATGCTGATTTGACATGGTACATTTACATATATGCATGGGGATTGGATTTGATCGAGGAAGGACGGAGTGTACATATTTATGTACGTGGTCTAATGTTAACCTCGTGCTACATTAGCGCTTGATGATTAGCTGTGTGCTCATCAAGGGAAATGTTGGCTAGGTGCCTATTTCGGCGGTTGATAGCTATGTGCATCACCGTAGACGGATTAATATTGGGATCACTCATGTGATCGGTGGCTCAGCCACGGCCTTGAGCAGCAAGTCTGCCAAGGTAAGATATGTGGGATCACTCAGGTGATCGGCGGATTAGCCACGGCCTTGGGCAGGGAGTCTGCTAAGGTTGGTGTAACGGATGGACTCTAGGTTGGGTTGGGCTTCGTAATTGCATATTTAATGAATAGACTGTGTGGATATGGGCCAAACCCTATGTGGAGACATGTGTAATGATTATGCACTGAGTCTGTGGACTCACCCAATATTTCTTAACCATTTCAAGTGATGCGTAAAGTTTGGACCGGGTTGGAGCGGTTACGAGGTGGCCATGCAGAAGAAGTTGTTTTAATTATTTTATGAATTTTTATATTAAGTACTTTGTTTAAGTATTGGTTGTAATAAGGGCCTTATTATATTTGGTATTATTTTATTATGGCTTGATTAAATTAGTTTACTATGTGCAAATGATTTTATTTTTAGCAACTTATTTCTTCGAATTATATATATATATATATATATATATATCAAAGGTTTAATTCGGATATTTTGTAACATTAAAGTTTTACATATATTTTAAATGGACATGGTTTCCAAAAGATGACAAATTTGAATGCTTTATCTTAAGTCTCAAAATATTTTCAACCGTCTTTCCGCAGTGACATACCAGATCCGGTCAAGGCTCGTGGGCCGGGTTTGGGATGTTACAGGTTCAAATCCCTTGGTTAGCAATTGGAATGGACTTTTATTTTGTTTTCTTTCCTAGTGTGTTGGTCAAGCTCTATATTTGGTATGGATGGATTCTCTTTCATTTTTGGATAGTAGACTAAGGGAAAAAGGCAAGTTATTAGTTAAGGTATGGAATCAAGGTGTTATGGAAGGATAAGGGGACATAAGGCATGATGTAAGGTGTTTTGTTATGGAAAGTTTTGTGTGGAAAGTTTGACCATGAATGTGGACGGCATGGGTGGCTAGGGGGGTTGGCCGAATGTTGATAGGAATTTGGGGGGATTAGTTGGTCAATTCTTAGCATTTTGTGCATCTTTTGCATTTTTTTCTTTTCCTCTCCAAAATCTTCCTCCTTAGTCGAATGTGTCTTGGACATTAGGTGCAATTTTGTTTATGTTTTGGCTTTCATCCTTGAACCAAATTCTAATTGCTTTCTCTCATTTCTCTTTTGAAACCGAAACCACACTTAGCACTTTGTGCTCTTCTCTTTTTCGGCAAACAAGGTGTTTGGCCGAATCTCTTTCTCCCATCTCTCTTTTCTTTCTTTTCATAATTGTTCATAGACCATATCATCTTCTTTTTCCTTCTATTTGCCGAGTTCTCCCTCTCACATTACAATTTCTTTCTTTTCTCTTTTCCTTTCTCTTTCTCCACTCTAGCCAAATTCATTTGATTGTCTTCTATCCACCATAGCCGAATCTTCTTTATTTCTTTTTGTTTTGTCTTGGCCGAATATCAACAAGGGTAGATTTTCTTTGGGTTCATCTATAATCGATTTTGGAAGATAGGTAAGTGTCTTGGCCGAATTTCCTTTTCTTTTCTCTCTATCGTTTCTCATGAGGGCAAAAGCCAAATTTTGGGCATTTTTTAGTAAGGTTTTAACCATAGGAACTTATTTCTTTTAGGCTCTTCGGGACTTTGGAAGCAATCAATTTAACCCTATTTCTCTAGCAATCGAAGTTGGTAAGTCAAGTGGTAAGGATTTATGTTGGTTCATTATTCTTTAAGAGGATGTAAAGCCGAAAGCTTTTAAGACTAAGGTTTGTTGTTGGCCGAATGGTCTATGGTATTGATCTAAGTGTTGGCCGAATGTAGGGCAAGGAGATCTAGTGCGGTAGATCGGGTCTTCGGGATTTAGTGATTTCGCTAGTGACAGGTGTGTAACTTACACACTTTATAGCTTGGTATTTGTTAATAACTTAATCTTGATTAAAAGCCGAAAACTATGAGATTCTCGTTATGATACCATAAGGGTATGAGCAAGGATTCGGGTAAGTCCGTTTCAATATGTTTTGCTATATGATACTTATTACCATGATATGTGATATATATTTCTATATGATTCATAATAAAGCATGATGGCATGATTTGCATAATAATTGCACTGTTGGGTGATATGAGAGGAGGGGGAAGGATTTGATATCCGTGTCTTTGGGACACCAGAGGTTTGGCACCTCCAGTGGTTTGGTACCACAGATTATTTCGTGTCTTTGGGACACCAGAGGTTTGGCACCTCATAGCGAATCATCCCAGTGGCTTAGTACCACAGTGGGTTGGCCCCACAGTTGACATATCGGGATCGTCGCCAGTGATTTGGTATCACACGTGGGTTGGCCCCACACTTGGATTATTGATATTTCGTGACTTTGGGTCACCAGAGGTTTGGCACCTCATAGCGACTTGTCCCAGTGGCTTAGCACCACACTGGGTTGGCCCCACAGTTGATATATCGGGATCGTCGCCAGTGATTTGGTATCACGCGTGGGTTGGCCCCACAGATGGATTATTCGTGACTTTGGGTCACCAGTGGTTTGGCACCACATTATTGGATATCGTGACTTTGGGTCACCAGTGGTTTGGCACCACTAGTGGTTTGGTACCACACGGGGTAGAAAAGGAGTTACGGATGGCTAGGTTTGGGTGCATTACATATATTGATTGGTTATAATTTGTGTAAGTATGTGGCATTAACCGAGAGGGGGATTATGCACTGAGTCTTGGTGACTCACCTTCTCCCTTATCTTTTCAGGTGATTCGTAGATCGCGGATGAGGAGCCGGGTGGACTCGAGGTGGCCCATGCAATAGAAATTCGGTTTTACACGGACTTTGGTTTGGGTACTTTATTTTATTTAAATTCGGTTTTTCATCTTTATTTGGATTTGTAATAAGGCCTTTCAAATTATGTTTTTGGATTATTTATATGCTTTGGACTTGTTTTAAACATGGCTAAATAAACTACATGGTTAATTTGTAACATCCCAAAATTGGGCCTAGTAGGATTGGGCCTTGAGCTTTAGGAAAATTAGAATATTATTTTATTATTGTGTTGGCTTGGGTATGAATTTGGTGTGTTAGTATAGTCTTGTGAAGGCTTGATTTTAATTAGAAAGCTAGAATAATTTTTAGTATGGTTTATTTAATGAAGTGGATTTAGTGAGCTTAGCACTTAAGTTTATTTAAGTGTTCATTTATAGCATAAGAGGAGTAAGTGGCAAGTTGGTTAAGGCTCTTGAAAGGTTGCTTGAGGTTAGTGGTTCGAGTAGCATGTTTAGCATTTTGAGGTTTTTATTTCATGATAGCATTAATGGCCGGTCAACCTATGTTTATGATAGGTGGACTAATAACTTTTGGTAAGTTGAATTTTTGTTTAAGGAAAGCTTAATTTAAGGGATAAGATTCTTACGGTTATGGAAAGATATCTTAAAGTTATGGTATATTGAGGGGACAAAAGGCTTGGCTTGTGGAAAATGTTTTGGAAACAATTCTTATGCCTTTAGTGGATGTATGTGGACGGTATGGGTGTCTAGGGGAGTGGCCGAATTTTGTTAGGTAGCTTGGGGAGGGGAATAGTTGGCCAATTCTCCTTTTGAACATCTTTTGCATTTTTGTTTTTTCTCTCCAAAAATCCTTTGTTTGGCCAAATGAGTATTGTACATTTTGTGCAAGTTTTGCTTTTGGTTAGCCTTCATTTTGTTTGAACCAAAATTTATATTTTCTTTCTCTCATCTTTTCCTTTGAAACCGTAAACATCTTTTGCACTTTTGTGCACTCTTTCTCCCATCTCTCTTCCTCTTTTCTTACTTTTGGTATTTGCTCAACATCACTTTTTCCTTTTTATTTTCTTCTTGACCGAACCTCTTTCTTCCCCAAATCCTCTTTTCTTTTCTTTTCTTCCATTATTTCTAAAATCGAATCCTCTCCCTCTCATTCTCATTTTCTTTGCTACTCACATACTCTATTTCTTTTTCTCCATAATATCTTTTGTTATCTTCATTCAAAACCATAGCCGAATCTTCTACTTCCTTGTTAGTATTATTTTTGTTGTGGCCGAATATCATCAAGGGTAGGTTTTTATTTTGGTGCTCTTCAATCAGTTTTGGAAGATAGGTAAGTGTTTATGGATGTTTTTCCTTTCTTTTTTTTTATGTCGTTTTCTTGAGGGCGTAGGCCACTTTCTAATGTTTTTGGTATAGAGGCCGAAACTAATATGATTCCATTTAGGGATTTCGGCAGAGTTCTTAATCAAGTGACGTTTTCGGGATTTGATCGTTTGTGCCTTAGCAGGTGCGTAGTTATCGCACTATTTCTCCTATTTTGTGTATTGATATATATATATATTCTTGTATGATGTGTGATAGCCGACAACAAAGGCTAAAGTGGTGAAAATCCATGATTGGGGTAATCGGTTAACAGGTCAGTAATATGTGATATTAAATTATTTATGGTGACTGTGTAATTTGATAATGAGCATGTGATGTATGTTCATTCTATATGTTGATTTGGCATGATACATTAACATATATGCATGGGGATTGGATTTGATCAAGGAAGGACGGGTGTACATATTTATGTACGTGGTCTAATGTTAGCCTCGTGCTACATTAGCGCTTGATGATCAGCTGTGTGCTACATCAAGGGAGGTGTTGGCTAGGTGCCCATCTCGGCGGTTGATGGCTGTGTGCATCACCGTAGACGAATTAATGTTGGGATCACTATTTGATCGGTGGCTTAGCCACGGCCTTGAGCAGCAAGTCTGCCAAGGTAAGATATAAGGATCACTATTTGATCGGTGGATTAGCCACGGCCTTGGACGGCAGGTGTGACAGGGTTGGTGTAATGGATGGAATTAGGTTGGGTTGGGCGTCATTTTGCATATTTATGTATGTGAACTGTGTGGATTTGGGCCAAGCCCATATGTGGAGGCATGTGTGATGATTATGCACTGAGTCTGTGGACTCACCCAATTTTTCTCAACCATTTCAGGTGATGCGTAAGCGTTGGACCGGGTTTGGAGTGGATACAAGGTGGCCCATGCAGAAGAAGATATTTTAATTATTTTAAGCATTTTAATATTGAGTATTTTGTTTTAAGTATTGGTTGTAATAAGGGCCATTTAACCAATTTTTGATTATTATTATGTTTTAAGTTGGTTTGTTGAATATATCGTTATTTGAAAATGTTTAAATTTTAAACAACTTGATTTTATTTGGAACTTTAATTACACAATGTTTTAGTAAAGACAACAAAATTTTATGTTTTTAACTCTAAGTCAAAAGTTTTTCAAACGTTTTCCGCAGTGGCATTTCAAATTCGGTCATAGCGAATGGGCCGGGTTTGGGGTGTTACAATTTGGTATCAGAGCCCAGTTCAAAACTCGGACTTTGAGGTTTTGGGCCCGAAAATAGTTTTCAAAGATGGGTTTTTCAAAGATTTGGGCTTTCATAAATTTTTCAGGTTTATTCTGGCATGGCACCTGTACCTCCGACCCGAAGTCCACCAGGTAAGTACTTCGGACTCTTAAAGTGATTTGTTTGTGTGAATTATTATGGGTTATTTGGGCTCGTAGATTAGAATACTAAGGTTATTGGACTCTAGGATTAGTTTACTCAACATATGCATAAGACTTTAATAGGTTATTAAACCAACCTCTGACCAAATCGCCGAGTTAAGGTGTGGTAACCTTGGTGCGCATGTCTAGGATTGGATCTGGAAGAGCTTGGTACTTAAGCAGTCCTCGTGACTCACCTCCTCTTCGCAGGAATCCTACCTGGTGCGTAGCTTCGGTTCACCTTAACCTAGAGGATTTGTTCATAGGCTAAACCGATTACTAAAACCCGAACGGGATTAGCCTTATTGTTTTAAAACCCTTAGTTTTAAAATTTTCAAATTTACCCCTTTGATTTGTGAAACCTTAAATCTGATTTTTGAAAGACGTTTTCTCGATTTACGAAATTACCCAAAATGCCCCTAGTGGCAAATTTACAAAATGCCCCTGTATTGTAAAATTACCGTATTACCCTCAACTATTGTTAAAATGATTTTACTTTGCAAAATACCAAAATCTCGAGTTTTCAAAATGGCAAGATACTCCGGTTTGGGAAAACTTACGAAAATACCCCTGGTTGACAAAATTACCAAGAAGCCCTGAGTTTCTAAATTTTCATGTTGCTTCCGACTTTTACTAAAATGTTTCTACTTTACAAAAATATCAAAAACTTCTATTTTACAAGTATCAAGCTATCCTGAGTTGGAGAATTTACAGAAACGCCCATGACTTACAAAATTACTGAAATAACCCCGAATTTCTGAAATTTTTGCAACACCTCTGATTTTTTTAAAAAAAAATGAATTTCAAGATGATTCCAAGATTTTGTAAATTCTGAAATAGCTTTAATTTGAAAAAAAAATATTTTCAAAGTTGACCCTGATTCATTCCCGAAATACCCCTAATAGGAAAATGACGGAAATACCCCTGGGTTGGGGGTAGACAGGAATGTTTTAATGGTGTGCTGAATGTGTAATTCTCTGAACTAGGGTAGTGAACTTTAGATGAAACTTTGGTTGATCGAAAGAACCACTTTTGAAACTTCTTCTCATAAAATTTGCTCGTGGATAAACAGTGAAACAAAATTGCTAATTCATAAAACTTTTAAACAGATTAAATCGTGACGCTAGATATGAGTTCTAGGGGACGTGGTCGTTGTGGACACGGTAGAGGCAAAATGGCTGTGTCGGAACCATCGCTAGTGAAGTATCTAGAACCTTGAGTGTGAACTTGGAGACTGTTCTTAGAAAGTATATTGGTTTTATTAAGATCAGAGTGCGCAGCAGTAGCGTAATGTGGTGAATGAGGATGCATGACAGTTCGTTAGTAAGTAATTTCGAGGACGAAATTATTTTTAAGGAGGGTAGATCTGTAACATCCCAAAATTGGGCCTAGTAGGATTTGGCCTTGAGCTTTAGGAAAATTAGAATATTATTTTATTATTGTGTTGGCTTGGGTATGAATTTGGTGTGTTAGTATAGTCTTGTGAAGGCTTGATTTTAATTAGGAAGCTAGAATAATTTTTAGTATGGTTTATTTAATGAAGTGGATTTAGTGAGCTTAGCACTTAAGTTAATTTAAGTGTTCATTTATAGCATAAGAGGAGTAAGTGGCAAGTTGGTTAAGGCTCTTGAAAGGTTGCTTGAGGTTAGTGGTTCGAGTAGCATGTTTAGCATTTTGAGGTTTTTATTTCATGATAGCATTAATGGCCAGTCAACCTATGTTTATGATAGGTGGACTAATAACTTTTGGTAAGTTGAATTTTTGTTTAAGGAAAGCTTAATTTAAGGGATAAGATTCTTAAGGTTATGGAAGGATATCTTAAAGTTATGGTATATTGAGGGGACAAAAGGCTTGGCTTGTGGAAAATGTTTTGGAAACAATTCTTATGCCTTTAGTGGATGTATGTGGACGGTATGGGTGTCTAGGGGGGTGGCCGAATTTTGTTAGGTAGCTTGGGGGGGAATAGTTGGCCAATTCTCCTTTTGAACATCTTTTGCATTTTTGTTTTTTCTCTCCAAAAATCCTTTGTTTGGCCGAATGAGTATTGTACATTTTGTGCAAGTTTTGCTTTTGGTTAGCCTTCATTTTGTTTGAACCAAAATTTATATTTTCTTTCTCTCATCTTTTCCTTTGAAACCGTAAACATCTTTTGCACTTTTGTGCACTCTTTCTCCCATCTCTCTTCCTCTTTTCTTACTTTTGGTATTTGCTCAACATCACTTTTTCCTTTTTATTTTCTTCTTGACCGAACCTCTTTCTTCCCCAAATCCTCTTTTCTTTTCTTTTCTTCCATTATTTCTAAAATCGAATCCTCTCCCTCTCATTCTCATTTTCTTTGCTACTCACATACTCTATTTCTTTTTCTCCATAATATCTTTTGTTATCTTCATTCAAAACCATAGCCGAATCTTCTACTTCCTTGTTAGTATTATTTTTGTTGTGGCCGAATATCATCAAGGGTAGGTTTTTATTTTGGTGCTCTTCAATCGGTTTTGGAAGATAGGTAAGTGTTTATGGATGTTTTTCCTTTCTTTTTTTTTATGTCGTTTTCTTGAGGGCATAGGCCACTTTCTAATGTTTTTGGTATAGAGGCCGACACTAATATGATTCCATTTAGGGATTTCGGCAGAGTTCTTAATCAAGTGACGTTTTCGGGATTTGATCGTTTGTGCCTTAGCAGGTGCGTAGTTATCGCACTATTTCTCCTGTTTTGTGTATTGATATATATATATATATATATATTCTTGTATGATGTGTGATAGCCGACAACAAAGGCTAAAGTGGTGAAAACCCATGATTGGGGTAATCGGTTAACAGGTCAGTAATATGTGATATTAAATTATTTATGGTGACTGTGTAATTTGATAATGAGTATGTGATGTATGTTCATTCTATATGTTGATTTGGCATGATACATTAACATATATGCATGGGGATTGGATTTGATCAAGGAAGGACGGGTGTACATATTTATGTACGTGGTCTAATGTTAGCCTCGTGCTACATTAGCGCTTGATGATCAGCTGTGTGCTACATCAAGGGAGGTGTTGGCTAGGTGCCCATCTCGGCGGTTGATGGCTGTGTGCATCACCGTAGACGAATTAATGTTGGGATCACTATTTGATCGGTGGCTTAGCCACGGCCTTGAGCAGCAAGTCTGCCAAGGTAAGATATAAGGATCACTATTTGATTGGTGGATTAGCCACGGCCTTGGACGACAGCTGTGCCGGGGTTGGTGTAATGGATGGAATTAGATTGGGTTGGGCGTCATTTTGCATATTTATGTATGTGAACTGTGTGGATTTGGGCCAAGCCCATATGTGGAGGCATGTGTGATGATTATGCACTGAGTCTGTGGACTCACCCAATTTTTCTCAACCATTTCAGGTGATGCGTAAGCGTTGGACCGGGTTTGGAGTGGATACAAGGTGGCCCATGCAGAAGAAGATATTTTAATTATTTTAAGCATTTTAATATTGAGTATTTTGTTTTAAGTATTGGTTGTAATAAGGGCCATTTAACCAATTTTTGATTATTATTATGTTTTAAGTTGGTTTGTTGAATATATCGTTATTTGAAAATGTTTAAATTTTAAACAACTTGATTTTATTTGGAACTTTAATTACACAATGTTTTAGTAAAGACAACAAAATTTTATGTTTTTAACTCTAAGTCAAAAGTTTTTCAAACGTTTTCCGCAGTGGCATTTCAAATTCGGTCATAGCGAATGGGCCGGGTTTGGGGTGTTACATAATTTAATAATATGAGCGCAATGTTTTCTAAACTACAAAATGCAATGGTTTTCAAAACGTTACCATCGGGTAATATAAATCATTTGATAATATTTAACAACTTAAGTGTTTTAGATAACTTATACTATTTTCCAAAACTCAAGTTTCCAAATTTCAATTAGAAACGGTTTTCAAACTAATCGCTTTGGTTTCTTTAAAATTATAAAAGGTTTTCTAATCTATGGATTTGCAACTATGTTTTAAAGATTTATTTACGGAATTTCAAAGTGAATTATCAGTTTTTAACTTATTATACACCTGATTTCTACAAACATGGAACAACAAAGATTTTTTCATTAAAATTTAATTGTTAACTCGATTTTCTTCAAAACGTTTTCCTCTGTGGCATGCTAGATTCGGTCATGGCGTATTGACCGGGTTTGGGGTGTTACAATTACATTTTTACCTAAGTATATATATTAAAATAAAGAAACCAAAAGATGAAAGAAAAATAAATTATCATCTTTCTTTTCTTCCATGGTAGTATGCTAGGGGGAAGCTTAGGGTTTTATTTTCAACTTTGTTTCTTCAATTGGTATGTGAATTCAAGCCCGTTTCTTTTATATTTATGTTTTTAGAATCCCGGGAGCTTGATTTAGCTAACCCAGGGACTATGTTGCAAAACTCTTTAAGTTTTTAAAGTTTTTATTAAGGTTTTCTTGAAACTTTTGTGGTTATTTAGTTAGTTTTGAAGCTTAGATATGTTAATGAACTAGTTTGTAAAATAAAAGTTATTAGTTTTGAATATAGTGCCTAAAATGCAATAAGTCGAAAATGTGTACGAAAATTCTAAATATTTTGTGTATTAATGGACTATTGGAGGACTAAATTTAGGTTGATTTCGAAATTCAAGCTTAAATGTGAGAATTATAATAAGATTGGTTTTAGGGACTAAATTGTGATAAATGTAAAAGTTGAGATATTTTAGTATAGATGAAATTGAATCGGGACATGAGATTTAAATGTTGTTTTATGTTGCTTGGATTGGTTAATTATGTAAATTACATTTTAGATCAAGAATTTCAACGATCGGAGGACCTACGAGGAAAAGGAAAATTTATCGATTAGTTTTTGATAGTTGAATCGTTTAATTTTGACAAGTTCATATATTTTGAATTTACTCATTTATTTTTATTTTTTATACTAAGATAATTGATATTTATTGTTTTTGGTCTTGATTTATAATGTATCTCAATATGTCTTGATGAAATTAGTAAATGCTCATATACAGATTTGTGATTTTTGCCCAGGTTCCCAGCTCCTGCATAGGTTACGAACTAGAGAATACGGATTTAAGTTCCCATTCTTTACATTTGTTGCGGATTTGAGAATACAAATTTAGGTTCCCAACTCTTGCATATGTTGCAGACTGGAGAATACGAAATATTAAGCCCTCACCAGGTAAATTATCGTGTAGGTTGACTCTATTGGGTAACCAGGCGCTACTGTTTTCATTTGTATACGGAGGTATTTTACGAAATTTCATTGGGAAGGTTTCCTTTAAAGCCTTGGAGACTTGTCTGTGAAATTAATTAAAGAATTTATGTGATTTGATTATGGGATTATAGTTGATTTACTTGGAATTGAAAATAATTATAGATGTTCATATGATTAAGCTCAAACATGTTGCCTTTATTAATTATGTGGATTGAATTTTGATAGGTTAAATTGTATCTCAATTTGAGTTTTGTATATGATAGTACTTGAACTAAGTGATATTTAAATTGTATAAGCTTACTAAGTATTTGATATACTTATTCGTATTCTTATTTTTCTATAGATTGTGGACATTTGAGACGTGTCGATCGGATCAACAAGGAGCTCACACCTATCGTCACTTAATTCGGTAGATTTTTGAAGTTTTATAGTTGGGTTACTTGGGGCATGTACATAGAATGTTTATGTGCAAGTTAAAAATCATGTTTTGGTATTTTGGTTGTGAATGAGATTGTATGAAACTTAGATGTATTAAATGTTAGAACCTATTTGATATATGGTAATGAGTTTGGTCAAGTTTTGGTTAGTTTATTATGTGTTTAAATAAGTACATGTTATGGTAATTGTTGGTGCTTGAATGAAAAACATGAATGGTTTATGTTTCACCTTGAATTGTGGTGCCATATGTGGAACTTTGGTTAGGCACATAGGTTATATTTGAAATGGTACATTTTGGCATGCTTCAATGTGTTTTGAATAGGTAAAAATGGTTGAAAATTGTTTGGCTTGGGTCCTAAGGAATTGTTAAGAAAATAGCTTATTTTTAAAGTTAAATTAGGTGCACATGGGTTGTCACACGGCTGTGTGCCACACACGATCACTCCACGTGGCCAGATGGGCTATTTGATTTTTGATGCAAGATTGTTCACACGTTCTTAGAGAGTTACGAGGCCTAGTGACACGGGTGTGTGACCCTATATTCGAATTGTACATGGGGGTGTTAGGTAGCCACACGGCCAAACTTAGGGCCACATGGGCTAGTCTCTTTCACACGGCCATGTGACCCTTGTTTACACATTTTACTTAATTTTTTTTTGTAGAAGATTCAATTTAACCCAGAATTGATTCTGGTCTATTTTAAATGTTCTGTAAGCTCAATTTAGGCCCTAAATTGATTGATTAGCATAGAAATGATTGATAATGAATTATTTGATCATTATTAAATGCTTTAATGGAAGTTGTAAAAAGTTTATTTTTGTAACACCTTGTAGCTCGGGTCAGGTGACTGGATCGAGTATAGGGTGTTACAGTTCCACTATTTGAAGATTCCAAAGACTTCGGTTTTCTATTTTAAGAAATAAACCCAAAATTTTCTACAATAATCATCAATAAAAGTTAGGAAATATTTATTACCTCCTTTTGAGATGTCAAAAGATGAACCCCATAAATCGAAATGAATATAATCTAGATTCCCTTTTGTTCTATGCACTGCTGAATCAAAACTAACTTGGGTTTTTTTCCCAAAAATGCAATGCTCGTAGAAACCCAACTTACTAACTCTAGTGTCTTTAACAAGACCTCTATTGCACAAGACTGTCATACATTTCTCACTCATATTATCCAATTGCATGTGCCAATACTTGGTTGAATTAGAATCAATAGAGAAAGAGTCACATCATGTCGTCGCAATGCCAATTTGATTCTGTTTGTGACTGTATCATCCCTTACCCGAGACCGTTGCTGGAGTCGAGCATGAGGCGTTACTAGACTTAACTACTAATTCGGGGCATAAAAATTGAAACTGTCCATTTGCGTCATGTTGTCTAAATTGACTATAACTCGAGTTACGAAACTCAAAATTTAGATCGGTAAATTTTTCTTGAAACTAGACTCATATATCTTTTTACTATAATTTTTCTCGAATTTTTCATGTGGCCATTTAGTACAGTTTATTCATTAAAATTTCCCCTGTTTCACTGACCAATGGTTCAGATCTCTCTTAACCTAAATTCAAATATCTCATTGTACATTTTTTATATGATGTTCCCACTTGTTTCTATTGAAAATAAACTCACTAAAGAATCTATACAGATAAATTATAACTCATAATTAATTTTTTACAATTTTTAATGATTTTCTAAAGTCAAAATAGAGGACTTCAATACCATCTTGACCCTGTCTCACTAAAATTCAAATATCATAAAATATAAAACTCCTTTGCCTACTCTGTTTATTTCATATAAAAATAAACACAATAAGCTTTAATTCTATATCTTATTTACTTTCTAATTACATTTCTCCTATTTTTGGTGATTTTTTTTCAAAATCACGTCACTGCTGCTAACCAAAAACTGTTTCATTGCAAAATATGGCTAACTAGCTTATAACATCTTTACTACCTTTCATTTAAACTCTATACATTAACCATACTTATATATATACCAAAAACCAAATCGACCAAAACCGCAACCAAAAATAATCATCAAGCCAAAATATAAATTCCAAGATTAACAAGATGGACAAGCCATTTTCGCATGGCTTATACAAATATATATAACTTCAAAACCAGCAATATCAAAACTAGTCTATACATGCCACGTAACCAAATCTCCAAGCACTTACTTACCGAAGCGAAAATGGGATAGTATGATGAGATCTCCTTCGACTTCCAACCTGAGCAAGTCTTCGAAACTCTATAAACATAGGAAAATTACACAAAGTAAGCTTTGAAAGCTTAGTAAGCCATAAGCAAATAATTCACTATAGAAACATGTATAATTCAATTCAAATAGGCCAAAATTTAGTTAATCACATACACATATACAATCACTTTTCTCATACAATCCATGTTCCTCGTTAAGTAACTTCACTTACCTTATTTTTCATTCAACAAATAAACCTCATACGTACCTGAATCATTTAACTCAAATACACAGTCAGTCACCAATTCATTCATGGAAATATCATAATCATGCATATATTCCATCTCATAATTTATATCTAATTCACTTACTCATAATTCACTTACTCATAATTTATATCACCATTCGTAACTGCAATACTTACCAAAATTAGGTCTTTGAATTGAAAATTTACTCATATCCTTAATACTCGTTGACTGATTTCGCACACTTAGTGCTCGGTAATTCAATTCGCACACTTAGTGTATAATGACCGATTTCGCACACTTAGTGCTCGGTATTTTAAATTCGCACACTTAGTGCATAATGACCGATTGTGCACACTTAGTGCTCGGTATTTTAAATTCGCACACTTAGTGCATAATGATCGATTTCGCACACTTAGTGCTTTTCTCAATCCTGTTACACATTTATATATCCAATCTCATAAAAATTAAACCTCCATTATAAATATACGAATTAGCTTAAACCAATCTCAATAATCAACATCCTATTCGGTTGTACCAACGAAACATATACATATCTCACATTCGGCTATACTATGCACATATAGATAGTTATCACAATCAGCTATATCAATAATATTTATACATACTTCCATTAAATTCACATGTACCACTATAAGAAAAATCCAATTCAACTCAGTTGCTTAAAACTTACTTATTAGATCAAATACACATGATTCATTATTCCATCACATATGGCCGAATATACTAGTTTAATGCATTATCTTATATATAACCAAACATCCAAAGTTAATTAAATTATCACATGTACTCATATATTCGAATTTAATATAATATCACATATAACCACTTATATACAAATTCAATTCATCATCACATATACACATACCTTTATGGCCGAACATATAAGGTTAATTAAATCAACTTACTTGTTCAATTTCCACATCCATATGAAGTCTTATAGACATAGACTTGAAAATAAATCATCGGTATTAAACCTGTTAGGCGTAAGCCTGAATCACACACCGGCACTAAGCCTACTAGACCCAAGGTCTAAAATTTATTCACCGGCAATAAGCCTGCTAGGCACGAAGCCTGATTTAAGTTCACCAACTCAAATCTTGCTAGGCCCAAAGCCCGAAACATCACAAATACATAATCGATTTAAGGACATAAATCACATATACTAAGTCATAAGCTTTCATAAAAAAATTTATATATTCTTTCATATATCTAAACATACTCATGTAGTTCCTTGAACATATCAAATACCATTCCTCACATTCGGCAATAGCAAATATATTTATAAACATTTCAATTCAGCATGAATAATTTACATTTAATTAAAATTAAGAACAACCATTTGCTTATTGACTTACCTCGGATATCGGCGAACGTAAAATCAACTATTCGGCTATTTTTGTCTTTCCCCGATTCAAATCCGACTTTCTCTTTTCTTGATCTAATTTGATATAAATTAAACTTATTTAATCAATATTCAATTAAATTCACTCAAAAACACATGAATAAGTAATTTTCACTTTTACCCCATACATTTTTTATTTTTATAATTTAGTCTCTGTTGCACAAAACACAAAACATTCAAAATTTAACAACTTCATGCTTTAGCCGAATGTTCCTTACACTCATACAAGTCCATACATTTCATTCATTTTGCATTTTAGTCCCTCCAAAAATTTATTTTTGCAATTTAGTCCTAATTACTGAATTTCATCAAAAATCTCATTACAAAACATGTTAATCTAAAGCATATATTTTATATTTCATCAACTAACAACAAAAATCACAACTAATCAGTAATAACATATCTCAAAATCTTCATCAAATTCTAAAATTAGGGTATGGGCTTGATAGTCTACTAAGCAACGATCTCAAAAACGTAAAAATTATCGAAAACCGAACAAAATCACTTACCCAATTAAACCTCAAAAGTGCCGAACCTTAGGTAACTTTTCTTCTTTTATTTCTCTCTTAATTTTGGCAATGGAAAAAAAATGAACATGCAAGCTCTTTTTTTCATGTTTTATTTAATATATTAACTTTATAATACTTTAATTATTATTATAACTTTTATGTTTTAATATATAAAAACAAAAAACAAAAACCACATAATGTAACCTTAGTGCCATCCATTCAATAATTAAAGGGAAATATTGCAACATAAAACCCTCATATTAAAAAAACAACCATTATTCAGCCCCTTTGAATTTAACCACAAATTTTTCATTTTATGCGATTAAGCCCTTTTTATTTAATTAAGCACACAAACAATCAAATTTTCATACGAAACTTTCACACATGCTAACTCACATATAATTAACACGGAAAATAATATTTAAATATTTTGCTAACTCGGATTCATGGTCCTGAAACCATTGTTCCGATTAGGGTCAAAATCGAGCTGTTACAGTGACGTAGTGATGATTTCAGATTTTCTTCAGTAATCGCAGCCGCACCAGTAACCGTTGACCCTTGCAAAACATATAGGCTACCCTTTTTCTATCCTCTAATCACAAGAAGAGCCTTACGAGAAACTTTTAAGCCATTTGACTAAATGACTATCCTGCAACCGTTAGAATCCAAATTTTCCAATGAGATAAGATTTTTCTTAAAATCAAAAACATACTTGACATCTTACAGTGTCCGAATAATTCTGCCGTGCATCCTAATTTGTACTGTTTCTATTCCAGATATTTTACATGGAGAGTTATTCCCTATCAGCACAACTCCACATTCAACTGAATTGTACGTGGAGAACAAGTCCCTGTTAGGACACATGTGATAGGAGCATCTTGGATCTAAAATCCATTCGCAAGTAAGATGAGAGCTTTCGCTCGTTGACACCGAAAAGAAATCATCTCCTCTGTCCTCGGCTACACTAGCATCAACAACTTGGACTTTCTACTTATCTTTCTTGTCGTTTTTTTTATGGGTGTTCAATCGGTTAACTGAACCGAACTAGCATTAACTGAATTAACCAAAATTTTTCAACCCTTAACCGTTAACCAAACCAATTTTTTAAAAAAATATTAATCGAACCTAACTATTTCGGTTAATTCGGTCAGTTAATCGAAATTTTTATGCTTTTTTTTTTGTTAAAGCAAGTATAAAACATATAAAAATAAATAAATTGGTAATGTTCATTTAATCGAATTATCCAAAATTAATCGAAAATTTAAGTCTTGAAGCACTACAGAATTAAAAACACTACATAAGTCTTGAAATTAACACATAATTAAAATATAATAGTCTTTAATATTCTTCATTTGCGTCCATTTCTTCTCTCTAAAAGATCTCCATTTGCATTATACCTACAAAATATGTGCAAAAAAATGAGCATATACTAGAAATATATGCCTTTAAAAAAATAAAATAATATAAACAAAAGAATTAATTGTAAGTTAACAAGAATAAGATAGTAATCATACCCTTCAACTCACGAAAGCTCATAAATTTAGGCTAGGCTCTTATGCATTCTAAGAAAAGTCTAAACATTGAAATGATTAAATATGTTAATATAAAAGTGATGTGGTAAAAAAATTGAAACTATTAAATTAAAAATAAATATACCATTTTCACTATTGTCAAGCTCTTGGATTTGTTATTCAATCTTCTTGATGTCTTCTTTTGATGATGATTTTCGAATCCAATCTTGAGTACACTCAAGAGCTTGTACAATTTTAGGAATTAAAGAACTCCTAAATTGATCAAGCACACTCTCCTGGTGCTAAATACAGATTCTAAAGCAACCGTAGAAACTAGTATAGCTAACACATCTCTGGTTATATGGGAAAGAGTGGGAAATCTAGGGCTATTCACTTTCCACCACAATAAATTACCAAATTTTTTCACCAAAATTCTCATTAGCCTCAGCTAGATACTTATCCAATTCAGACGTTTTTTCCTCACCACCATTTTCTAACTCACGCTTTTTATACAAAGCTTGCATACGCCTTTTCATTTTTTTATTGTGGTTCACCGAGAGAAACATGTGTTGCCACACGCACTTGGCTACAAGCACTATGAAGTGGAGGATTATACTAATCAAATAATTCATACAAAGCTTCTTTCAACTTTTGCATCATTTCACAAGCTTTTTCAGTATTAGACATTTCACTAAGTGCAAATTCAAGATACGTCAATTTTTGTCTAGGATCTAAACACCAGCAACAAACACAAGCAAATTCATCTTATTAATATCACCCTAATACTTATCATACTTGTATTTCATCCTCATTTCCATAACACTAAATTCAACATCAATATTTAACTGAACATCTCGTAAAAAGATATCAATTTCAGAAAGCTCATCAAAAAATTGGATGTGGCATATGAAGTGTTGAAAACACGCAAAGTGACTTCAGAAAAGTGTTCCAAGAAATCCCTCAAGTTTCTAACACTAGCCAATTCATCCGCACTAGGCTAACCCTCCCCCTTTCAAGTTCAACCCTAAAGTTTGTATTTTGATCCTCAAATCTCTCAAAAGCTCTCTCAAAATTCTGAACAGTGTCTAACATTAAACAGGTTGAGTTCCACCAAGTACAAACATCAAGACACAACATCTTCTTGCATTCTATCTTTTCCACCACAACAAACTCATTAAACTTTTGTAATTTAGCTGGAGATTGCCTCACATATCTAACAGCCCCTAACACATTCAACAAATTTATTCCTTTCCTTTAAGCTTTCAATAACAATCAAATTCACAATGTGTGCCATGCATCTCATGTGAAGATATTTACCATTTTGAACTAAACTGTAACAGCCCTATTTTGGGTTTAGTCGAAACAGTGGTTACGGGACCACAAATTCAACGCAGTAAAATTCATTTTTATTATATTTTTATGGTCTACAGTTCTAGGGAATGAGTTCGTGAAAATCTCGTTCAAAAATTTTGACGTTTGGGCATTCAATTTAGTTAAAATGACTAAATTGCAAAAAGTGCAAAACTTGAATTCTATATGCGAATGGTGTCCAATTGCTATGAATTTTTAAATTAGAGGTCCTTAAAAAGTAATTAGACCATTGGTTAAGTTGGTGGACAAAAATGGACATGGTTTGGTATGTTTCTAAAGTTTTTCATTAAGGGCATTTTAGTAATTTGGTTATTAAAATGAATTAATAATCAAATTAAAAGCCATTTTTTGCTCATCTTCTTTCCCTTGGCTGAAATTTACATGGAGAAGACATGGCTAGGGTTTTTCAAGCTTCTAAGCTCGATTATTGAGAAAAACAAGGTTCAGAGTTAGAACGAAAGAAAAATAAGTATTTGACGATTTAGTCCTTTTTGTCGTTTTTATGTCGAGGTAAGTTCGTATGTTTAATAAGCATTAAGTTATATGTGTATAAATGCTTGATTGATATAATTGTGGTAAATGCTACATTATTGAAATAAAATGGAATGCTGTTGAGTACGATACTACAGAAATGACCGACAAAGATTCGATATAGCGAAAGTCCAGGTTTAACATTAGGAATAGATAGGATACAAATGTCATGACATTAGGATTACTGTGATTTCCTGGAAGACCATATATGGGATATGACATCGATATGAGACTTCGTGTAAGACCATAGCTGGGCTATTGGCATCGATATGAGATTTCATGTAAGACCATATCTGGGATATGGCATTGGTACGGTATAGTATGTACGAGATTCCCGATTATCCTTTAGTGTTCCAAATGGTTCAACGGGAAATTTAACGAGTATGTCAAAGAAGAGAAAGAGTACGTAAGTAATTACAAATCGGTACAGGTATGTACATAAAGTTTATAAGCATTGACTTCATGAAATTGTGAGTTCATAATTTTCATGAGAATGATTTTATGAAACCTTGTGATTATTAGTATATACTTGTGATGTATGAAATTCATGATAAATTCGGTTGACGATTATATGATTGCCTTTCGGGCCAAATTGAGTTATGATATAGCATGTTTTATTCATGCAAATTGTGATTTATAGGATATGAGAAAATGGGAAGATAAGAACTTAGGCAATTGAAAGATGTTAAAGTATATGCTTGAAATGTAAATACTCATAATTATTGTGCATGTTTACTATGAGGTTTGAAATGATTTGTTATTTGTTGTAATATGCTACAAATGAGAGATTATGGTTGTTAGCTAATGCCAAGATTTGTTAAATTATGCTTATAAGTTGATACAGTAAATATTATGAATGAATAAGAATTATAACTGTGAGATTTATAGTAATTTGTATTATCTTGTGTTTAAATTGTTGGACCTGATAAAAGCTTTGTAAGAGTTGCTTATTATTTTCGTTCGGACTTACTAAGCTATATAGCTTACCCCCCTCATTTCCAATGTCTTATAGGGTTATTTAGCTAGCTTGGGTTGGGAATCGTCGAAGATCCAATCACACTATCAAGATGCCATTTTGGGTATAAATGAATTCAAGTAATTTAAGTTATGGCATGTATAGGGACTTAGTCATTTTTTTTAAATGTGTCATTGTGATTGTAGCCAATGTGTTGGCTTGTGATTGTCAAAGGATTGTTTTGATGTTTGGCTATGTAGATTGGTTTATTTGGGCTATTATGGTTGTAAGCCTAAGTATATATATATATATATATATATATATGTGTGTGTGCTAATGTCTCTGGTGATATGAATATGGTATACTTGGTGAATGATAGAAATATGATTTATGACAAGAATGTGAAATATTTGTATATGTGGAATCTTATATGATTTGGTGTGGAGAGTTTGATGTTCTAAGTATGATAAATAATGGCATGAGAATGACATGTTATTGTCTTGGTTGTGGTTGTTTAGTTTCTCTTATATGCTTGAATTTGTGCCATGTGATGTTGTGTTGATGTGTGCAAGTGAGGGTGGCAAAAATGGCTTGGTAAATAGCCTTGTTTTTTTCCACAATGGTAGACACACGGGCATGTATCTAGGCCGTGTGTGACACACTGTTTGCCCACGTGCATGTGATCCGGCCGTGTGTCCCATGCACCTTAATTGTTGCAAAACAGAATATCCAGAATTGGGCACACGGGCGTGTGTCTCAGCCGTGTGTGCAACACAGCCTAGCACGGGGGCGTGTGGCACGATCGTGTGGCACAATTCAGAGAGCACCCTAAATTGAATATGGTCTGAAGCACGGGTGTGTCGCAAGGTCACACGGGCGTGTCCTTTGGACCACACGAGTGTGTGAGCCCTGCATCTTGTAAAAAGTTTCTAAGTTTTGTAAAAATTTCTAAAGTTCTTGGTTTAGTCCCGAACCACTTCCAAAGCATGTTTTGGGCCTCGTAGGCTTATATAAGGGACTTTATGATTGAATATGAATGGTTTTAATTTAGACGCAAATTTTATGACTCAAAATTGAGTGATTACTTGTGATGTGAGTTCGGAAATGCCTCGTACCCTATTTTGACGTCGAATAAGGGTAAGGGGTGTTACATTTAGTGGTATCAGAGCTATGATTTAGTCAATTCTCAGACTAACGTAGCGTATGTAAGTCTAGCTATACAAGCTATATTACTACCTGTGATAGTGTGTTATCTCCCAACTTTGATGAAATTGTTTTGTTGAGGCAGAGATGCTTTCCAACCGAGCTATTTTCGAAAACACTGGAAGTGATACTAAGATATTTGAAAATGTGTTTGTGATGAGTCAAAATATGGAAAGGTATGAATAAGAGTTCATGATATGTATGTGATGATGTACAAAATGAAATGACCATATTTCACAATAATCCAGTTAAACATTATATTTCGATGGATTATTGTGAGTTTATGAAATGGATAAAATGTTTTAAATGTTGTAAAAAGGATTTAGCTTGGAAAGGTAATCCTGAATTAAGCCCTCTCGAGCATAATTTATGAAATGGATTTAACCCGGGTGGGTAATCCAGAGTAAGCCTTTTAGAGCACACGTTACTGAAAGGATTTAGCCTGGACTGGCAATCCTGTTATATCATATGTGGCTCGAGAGTGTGCTCTATGAATATGTGCCAAAAGGGCACTTTTGAATATGAATTGACGGATTGTTGACATGCATACCTTGAGTATACTACCCGAGTATCCATCGAAATTACAATGGTTCAACTGGAATTATTCTTGAAATATAAAAAGGTACAATGAAATGAAAGTTTATATTGTGATAAGCTCATCTATGTTTATTTGGCATTCATATGATGTTATGTGTCTAATTTGTTTGATTAAGTGAATGTGATAAGTAAACTTACTCAAATTTATGAACTGTATGTGATAAACCGTAAAAGTAACATATTTTAAGCCCACATTTAGCATGCTTTTGGATGATTTAAGCTTTGAATTATGTAATTTGGTGCTCCTAATCCTTTGTTTTCATGTTTTACACTCAGGAAAGCACCGAATGATGAAAAGAACGGAAAACGGGCCCAAAACGGAGTAAATGGGTCATATCACGAAATCCACACGGCCTGGGCCCAAGACCACATGGCCGATCCTCATTCAACAGTCTCGAACATGGCCTGGCCACGATTCATACGGGCATGTGCATAGGCGTGTCCCTGCCGCGGCCAAGAGGAGTTTTACTCGGGATAGGATACTTGGAGGCAAAGAAACACATTCCAAAGTCTATTTAAACACCCTAGTAGGAATTTCACTTGGATTAGGATACGTAGGGACCAAGTAAGGCATCTCAAAGCCTATATAAACACTTTAGGGGGCAACCTAAAGAAGAGTTCAGCAGAAGCCGGAACCCAAGGCTTTAGTCAGGGGCGTCCAGCTAGGCCAAAGAAGGCAGATTTGTGGGGATTTACTCAAAGATAGCCAGTTGATCCATCTCAATAAGCCGGAATCATACTCAAGACAGAGGATCTCTCCTTCAATTCCTTCAGGGGTTTTTAGGGATTTCTTATATTTTGTTTTATCTTTTCTTCTGAGATGTTTTCTTTTATTGTTATGAACTAAACCCTCAGATACCTGAGGGGATGAAACCTACGATGAATCTTGTTATCGTTTGCTGAACTATATGATAAATATTTGACTTTTTCTTAATTATGTGTTCTTAATTCTTGTGTTGATATTTTCGGGATATTAATTCAAGTATGATGTGCTTAGGTGGAGGAGCAAAAGTCCCGGCTTAAGAGTAGATCTAGCATAATTAAGTGAAGTTGATCGTGCGCCTAGAGATAGGGTGACGAGATTTTTCTGGATTAAGGTGAAACCTAATATGGGAGTCCATAGATCGAGTTAATGCAATTCTAGGGGTTTTAATTAGAAAGAGATTTCAATTAATCAACCTAGGTTAGACGTTAGTCGCCTCGAGAGAGGCATTATGATAAACCCTAAAAGTAACATATTTTAATCCCACATTTAGTATGCTTTTGGATGATTTAAGCCTTGATTCATATAAAAAGGTGCTCTTATCCTTTCTTTTCATGTTTTATACTCAAAAAAGCACCCAAGGATGAAAAGAACAAGAAACGGGCTTAAAACGGACCAAATTGGGCCAAGAGAGAAATCGACACGGCCTGGCCCAAAGCTAACACGGCCGTGCCTCATTAAAAGTTCGAGCACGGCCTGGCCACGATCCACACGGGCGTGTGCCATGGCCGTGTGCCTGTCGCTGGAAAGAGCAATTTCATTCGGGAAAGGATACTTGGAGGCAAAAAAACACATTCCAAAGCCTATTCAAACACCCTATTAGGAATTCTACTTAAATTAGGATACTTAGGGGCCAAGTAAGGCATCACAAAGTCTATATAAACACCTTAGGGGGGCAACTTGAAAGGGGAGTTCGGCAGAAGCCGGAACCTAGGCATCGAAAGCTAGGCCAATGAGCCAAGCCGAGAAGGTCAGAGTTAGGAAATAAAATGAGGATAGCCAGTTGATCCATCCCAAGAAGCCAAAATTATACTCAAGACGGCAAAATTCTCCTTCAATTCCTTCAGGGGGTTTTAGGAATTTCTTATGTTTTGTTTTATCTTTTCTCTTGCGATGTTTTCTTTATTCATTATGAACTAAACCCCTTAGATACCTGAAGGGGATGAAACCTAGACGAATCTTGTTATTTGATTTTTAAGTTATATGATGAATTACTTAGTTTGTTCTTAATTATGTTGCTTAATCCAAATCTAATGTGCTTAGGTGGAGGAGGAATAGACCCTGCTTAAGAGAAGATCTAACATAATTAAGCGGAGTTGATCGAACGCCTAGAGATAGGGTTACGAGATTTTGTCGGATTAGGGTGAAACCTAATATGGGAGTCCATTGATCGATTTACTGCTATCCTAGGGGGTTATTATAAGCGAACGAGAGTTCCACTATTTAACCTAGCGTTAGACGTTATTCGCCTCGAGAGAGGGTTTAATATAGGTTAGAGAGTCTTACGGGTCAAGCTAAGTAAAGAGATGATATAATTAAAGGTTAGATAACAAGTGAAGTCTAGGTGGATTCTTCCTGAGGGTGTCGTCGTGATCAATTGATTTTTCTTGAAGCTATTTTCCAATTTATACTTTTTGTCTTTGTGTCCTTAGTTTAGTTCTTGACAATTTTAGTTTAGAGTAATCTTCACTTTAATTTTAAGGCTAAATAATAAAAAGAAAGTTAGTATTAATACTTTTAGTTCCTTTGGGTTCGATAATCCGGTCTTGCCTAAGCTATACTACTGTTCGATAGGTACACTTTCCTTTAATCATTGTCAGAGTTAGTCTCCAGGTTCGATCATTCTTTTATAAAATTTTAAAGCTCTGATTTCAGCGATCAAGTTTTTGGCTCCGTTGCCGATGAATAAAATATTAAGAAAGCTTAATTTTTATTACTTTAGCCATTTTTTTTATTATTGCAATTTTTTTATATGTTTTATTTTTACTTTGCTAATTTTTCTTTTCTTTGACAGGTAATTTTAGTTTAGAGGAGATGGCACTAAATAACTATTAGTGGCAAGTTATGAGGACAACGCCAACAAAAGCCGCCAGTGTCTCCAACCTCGACGTGGTCACCAGGTTATCTAACCAGCTAGAGATGATGAATAAAAAGATTGGTGGTTTGTATAGTTCCTCGCAGGTACACTCAGTAATTCCATATGACTCGAATCTAGAGGAGTGGCGAATCCTGAGTACCCACACTACGGATATGGCATGGAAAACGATCAAGCTCACTATACGGGTAATTATTCTAGACCACAAAATAATTTTTATAATGAAACTTATAATGCAGGTTGGAGTTACCATCCCAATTTCTCGTGGAATGATCAAAATAGCCAAAGACCGGAACTTCCTCTAAACTTTCAACAACCACCTCACCAACAGGAAGAGGAGTTGCACCTTGAAGAGATGCTGACAAAATTTTCGGCAGACACAGAGAAACGTATCCAAGAAACTAAGAGAACAATCAAAAGCAATGAGAGCCGAATCGAGGAAATTACTAAGTCAGTCAAGGAAGTTACTAATGCAGTCAAACAACTCGCAAAGCTGATGTCAGAATGACCGCAAGAACATCTACCAAGTAACACCGAGATTAACCCTAAAGAGCAAATTCAATCCATCACAGCTCAGGACAGTAAGGGGTTAGGTGAACCTGATCCAAAGCCAGAAAATAAGGTAGACGAAGGTAAAACAGAGGTAACATAAAAAAATCCAAAACCGGTAATCAAAGAGTACCAACCTCGCATACCTTATCCCGAAGCAATGAAAAGAGACGATTCAGAAGAACAATTCGGTAAGTTTCTTAAACTTTTAAAGAAATTACATATTAAGTTACCTCTTCTTGAAGCTCTTTTTCAGACGCCAGACTCGAGAAAATTTTTAAGACAGCTCTTGACAAACAAACGCAAATTAGACGAGGAGCACCACGTGGAATTAAACGCAGCATGCTCAGCAATGTTACAGAACAGACTACCGCAGAAGCAAAAAGACACAGGGAGTTTTACAATTCCATGTTTAATTGGTAGTTTATCTATTGATAATGCTTTAGCTGATTTAGGGGCAAGCATCAATGTTATGCCTTATAAAATGTATAAACAATTAGGTCTAGGGAAACCCAGACAAACTAGGATGAGCATTCAGTTAACTAATAAAACTATCAGAATTCCTAGGGGTATAATAGAAAATGTTCTAATCAAAATTGATAAATTCATATTCCCAGTAGATTTTGTTGTCTTAGACATGAATGAGGACAATTCGATTCCTTTAATTTTAGGAAAACCCTTTCTAGCAACTGCCAGGACTAAAATTGATGTTGGTACAGGAGAACTTATTCTCCGTGTAGGTGACGAATCAATCAGTCTACAAGCTTTTGACTTGGCCAGGACATCAAGTGATAAAGGTGAGAAAGTAGATTCAGTTGACAATCAAATTGTTCAACTTTCACCACAGGAAACACCACAAGGCTACAAACCTGAGCTGAATCATGGGACTCAAGCCGTACAAGCTCATAATAGTGAATTGTTAGTGGAATCTGACCCAAGGCAAAAACCTGTGGTAAGTGAAGGTAAGATTGACGTAAGCCATGATTTACTAAACCCGATAAATATAGAGTACCAAGCTCGTGTGCCATATCCCGATGCAATAAAGAAAGACCACACAGAGGAAGAATACGATTGACTCACACTTCGTGTAGACGACGAAACAATCACTCTTCAAGCTCTTGACATAGCTAGGACATCGAGTAATAAAGGTACGAACGTTAATTCTATTGATAATCATTTGGTTCAACCTTCTTTACAGGAAGCATCATGAAATCACTTAGCTGAGCTAGATCTTAGACCTCGTGCCAACAAAGAAGAAACACATAAGGAACAAAGCCTTAGGGTTGACAAACTAAAAGAGAAGGAAACACAAATCAGAGAGGAACAGAAGCCGCACGAAGTGAAACTGAAAGAGACCCCAAACAAGCTGATAAGAACAACAAATCACATCAAAATAAAGGAACAGGTATTGTTGAATAAGGAAGACCATCGAATCACCAATTCAGACCTCAAGACAAATGAAGAAATCACTTTTGAGGTACTTAATGTCTTTCTATACGGCACAGTCGAGGTAAGCAATACTAAATTCGACACTTTTTAGGTAAACATTACTCGACTTAAACTATATATCCATAACCTAAGTGATCGCATGAGAAAGGATTTTCACCACCTCAAACCACCATGACCATACGAATGAGAGGTAAATGATCGCTGAAATCGGAGCTTTAAAAATTTATAAAAGAATGATCGAACCTGGAGACTAACTCTGACAACAATTAAAGGCAAGTGTACCTATCGAACAGTAGTATAGCTTAGGCAAGACCAGATTATCGAACCCAAAAGAACTAAAACTACTAATACTAACTTTCTTTTTATTATTTAGTCTTAAAAACGGAGTAAAGTTGCTTTTAAACTAAATTGATGAAGACTAAGCTAAGGACACAAAGACGAAAAGAACGATTTGGAAAATAACTTGAAGAAAAACTCAATTGATCACGACGATACCTTCAGGAAGAATCCACCTAGACTTCACTTATTAATTAACCCTAAACCATAAGATTTCTTTACTTAGCTTGGTCCGTAGGACTCCCTAACCTATATTAAACCCTCTCTCGAGGCGAATAACGTCTAACCCTAGGTTAATTAGTGGAACTCTCGTTCACTTATAATAACCCCCTAGGATAGTAGTAAATCGATCAATGGACTTCCATATTAGGTTTCACCCTAATCTGCAAAATCTCGTAACCCTATCTCTAGGCGTTCGATCAACTCTGCTTAATTATGTTAGATCTTCTCTTAGGTAGGGTCTATTCCTCCTCCACCTAAGCACATTATATTTGGATTAAGCAACATAATTAAGAACAAACTAAGTAATTCATCATATAACTTAAAAATCAAATAACAAGATTCATCTAGGTTTCATCCCCTTCAGGTATCTGAGGGGTTTAGTTCATAATAAATAAAGAAAACATCAAAGAGAAAAGATAAAACAAAACATAAGAAATCCCTAAAATCCCCTGAAGGAATTGAAGGAGAATTCTACCGTCTTGAGTATAACTTCGGCTTCTTGGGATGGATCAACTGGCTATCCTCGCGTTATTCCCTAAATCTGACCTTCTCGGCTTGGCTCCTTGGCCTAGCTTTCGATGCCTTTCAAAGGTGGTACTTGGGGGATATATATAGGCTCTTGGAATGCGATTCTTTCTCCCTAAGTATCCTTTTCCAATTGAAATTGCTCTTTCCAGCGACAGAGGCACGGCCATGGCACACGCCCGTGTGTATCGAGACCAAACTGTGTTTGGATTTCTAATTTGAGGCACGACCGTGTGAGTCGTAGTTGAGGCCGTGCTTTAGGTGTTCGTCGAGGCACGGCCGTGCGGGATTTGGACCAAGCCGTGTCAATTTCATGCTAAGGCCCATTTACACTGTTTTGGGCCCAATTTGTGTTCTTTTCATCCTCGAGTGCTTTCCTGGGTCTAAGACATGAAAAGAAAGGATTTCAAGCACCTTTTTATATAAATTAAGGAATAAATCATCGAAAAGCGTATTAAATGTGGGTTAAAATATGTTACAATTACGGTTTATCAGATACCCCCACACTTAAGCTTTTGCTTGTCCTCAAGCAAAATTCTAAACTTACAATTAAAACGAACTTTCCATGATTCATAATTCCTATCAACAATGCTTTATCACAATTCATAGATAATTCATACATGGACAATTCAATTCAAAGAGTCCTAAATATTCAAACGAAATAAGTCATGAAATTGTACTTCGAAAACATAGGTATCTCCTTTTATTTAAATGACTACCTTTTCAATTCAAAACCGACAAGGATTGATGTCCTTACTAAGGATTCACTCAAATCACTCTAAAGTGTTTCAGGTTCAGGAAAAGATCACTCATAAGTCGAACCTGAAAAGTTAATCCCATAGGCTTGCCTGAAAATCAAATCTCCACCACTGTAATATGAGATGAAAAACAGATCAAAAGGTCTTTGTTAGGGTTGTAACGGTGCTAGGTTAAAAGGTGTGGTTAAAGGCTAAAATTAAAAGGTTAGAATCGACATTGAATTGACAAGTACCTCCCTAAACATACTGAAATATCATCAACTGAGCTTTTACTAATACGAGCTTTTCTTTCGAGAATAGACTTTGATTGTGTAAGCTCTCTTTTCAAACTACTAAAATTGAGTACTTTGGAAATTTTTTTTTAAGAACAAACTAAGTAATAGAAGATAAATTTTAAATATCAGAATAATAAACTTCGGTAACTGATCAAATCAAGTCTCGATTAAGGGGTAGTCAAAAGAAAAGGTGATAACAAATACAAAGGGCTTTGGGTTAATATTAGTAGGTGAGTCAATAAAAAGGGTTTGTTAAGATCAACGGGGTTCACTAGGGGTTAATTGTAAAGGTAGGCTATTTAGTGAAGTGAGTGGGCTAAAACCTAGGTGCCTTTATCATCTCTGTATATCAAATCATAACTGTGGTCTCAACATGTATAAACGAGGCAAGTTCTAGAATAACAGTTCATAGTTGACACAGTCATAATCAAAGAATGAGTACGAAAAAGAATGTATGCTTTATATGGTTCAAAATCTCACAAAAACTATGGGTGTTTTGACATCATCCTTATGAATTTTAAATTTCAAGGTAATATTCAAATTTAGGTTAACAACCTAGCAAAATTTTAATTCTTGAAAAATAGACTTATCATGCTTGATTCTCTAGTATTCTTCAAACTTAATCATCAATGCACAATTGGTTATGACTTATTTTAAAACATGTCAATAATCATCACAAATCATCAGAAATTTCATCCTAATTAGTAATATGACAACTTTGCATAAAAACAAGACTTAATCAGGGATTTGAGAATAATGAAAAAAGTTTGGCATTTTTATTCCACTTTTACCCTCAGGGATTTGAGAATAATGCAAAAAGTTAGGTATATTTACCCCCCACACTTAAGATGTACATTTTCCTCAATGTAAAAAGATAGATATTTTTATAGAAATCAAAAGTGAGGGTGAGAGGTACTCCCTGTATTCTTGGGCGGGTTTGGTGGAGGATGTGGTACCTACGGCGAAGGCGTCGGTATGGTGGTGGTGGTTCCCGAGCTCTGCGCTAGATGAATAAATTAGGGAACTCGTGAAGGATTAGCCAGGGGTTATTAAGACATAATATAAATAAACTAAAGATAAAATTAAAGAAAAGCAAGCTAAAGTGAAGGAGACTAAGAAGAAAACTGAAATGAAAAGAGAATACTAATGGACTATGAAGTCCTTATTAAAGGATGGTTCGTAAGGTGGGTGTGACTTCTAGGGCTATGAAGGTGGTGGCGGTGGTGAGAGTGGTGTAGTCATTTTGGCGGTCGGCGTGATTCCCTAGCAGCCTGGCGAACCTGACACTAAGAAACTAAAAGAGAAGTAAACGAAAAGAGCAGTAGATAAGCTTAGATAAGGGAAATAAAGAAGAAGAGAAACAAAGAGGAAAAATAAATTGGTCTCGACCCTTGGCTTGGTGATTAGTCGAAGCTGCCGACATGAACTCGTGATGACTGTTCTCCATTGGGGAGACTTATGCTTAGCTTATTCCACTTCTTTAGCATGGTGTTGGCTTGCTCAAGGATCTAGAGTCTTAGTAAGTGGAGAATCTGAGATGGAGGAGAGTGAAAAGCAAAGAAAATAATGAAGAAATCAGATGGAAGGACGGGGAAGATGTGAGGGGTTTAAATAGAGGTTCAAATTTGGTACTGCTCCACGGCCGTAGTCCTAGGGTGTGTCGATTTACACGGCCATCTCGCACGACCGTGTTGTAGAGTGTGTTTGTCACCCCATGCTCGTGCTTCAGATCCGCACGCCCGTGTTCATCAAGTAAGTAGCTTCGCACAGTTTGGAGGCACGGACGTGTTCTGCCCGTGGTGTGGAAGTTGGTAGCTTTACACGGTTGAGGGCACGGTCGTGCCCTATCTGTCGGTGCCCGTGGGGAGGGTGGTTGGGTCTGTGACATTGGTGGTTGGTTGGACTAAGTTGCACGGCCTCTGCCCTGTCAGTGTGGAGGTTCAGGTGGCCTACACGGCCACGGACACGGCCGTGTGTAAGGCCGTGTGACCTGGGAAACCTGTACTGTTTGTTAGTTTAAAAGGAAAAGAAAAAGAAAGAAAAATAAAAAGGAATGAAAATGACTTTTAAAAAGAAATAGGGTTAGTGCTCGGGTTGCCTCCCGAGAAGCGCTCGTCTATAGTCTTAAGCTAGACTTTCCTTGTAAAATTTTTAGGGAGGTTTGAAGGTTTGAATATCTTCCCTCATGCTTAAATTTCTTTTTCCTTGACAAAGTTGGAGTTGAGAAGCGGTTATCTTGAAATTACCAAATATTTGATTGCTTACCTCAACTACTCCGTGTGGGAAGATATCTTGTACCTTAAGAATTATTTATCCCTTTGCCCTCAGTTCTGTTGAAACGTTGTACAGATCGACTTTGTCTAACAGTACCCGATCTCCTATCCTGAAGTGGTTTGATGTTCCTACGAGCTCTTCTGGTGGTTCCTCTGGTTTTACTTCGTGTGGATCTAGCTCTTCTTTGATGTGTGTCTATTGCTCTTCTAATTTGTCGACCCTAAGGTTTTGTTCCTTGTGTAATTCCTCTTTGTCGATTTTGGGTCTATGAATCGGCTCAGGTTTTTGGCCTTATGATGTTTCCTGCGATGAAGATTGAACAATTTGATTATCTATTGAAGTGACTTTCTTACCTTCATCGACTGTTTTCCTGGCCGAGTCGAGAGCTTGAAGATTGATCGATTCATCTCCTACACGAAGTATAAGTTCGTCTATGGCAACATCAATTTTTGTTTTGGCAGTTGATAGAAAAGGCCTTCCTAAAATTAAGGGGATTGAATTATCCTCATCCATGTCTAAGACAACAAAGTCTACTGGGAAAACAAATTTATCGATTTTTACCAGAACATCTTCGATAATGCCCCTAGGAATTCTAACAGTTTTATCAGCTAACTGAATACTCATGCTAGTTTGTTTGGGCTTCCCTAGACCTAGTCGTTTAAACAGTGAATAAGGCATGACATTTATGCTTGCCCCTAGATCAGCTAACGCATTATCAATATTTAGACTACCAATTAAACATGGAATTGTAAAACTCACTGGATCTTTTAGTTTCTGAGGTAGTCTATTCTGTAGCATTGCCGAACATGTTGCGTTTAGCTCCACGTGGTGCTCTTCATTTATTTTGCATTTGTTGGTTAAGAGTTGTTTTAAAAATTTCCTCGAGTCTGGCATCTGAAAAAGAGCTTCAAGAAGAGGTAAGTTAATATATAATTTCTTTAGAAGTTTAAGAAACTTACCAAACTGTTCCTCTGAATCATCTCTTTTTATTGCTTCGGGATAAGGTATGCGAGGTTGGTACTCTTTAATTACCGGTTTTGGCTTTTCCTGTGTTACATCTACTTTACCTTCGTCTACCTTATTTTCTGGAGTTGGATTGGGTTCATCTAACCCCTTACTGTCCTGAGCTGTGATGGCTTGAATTTGCTCCTTAGGGTTAATCTTGGTATTACTTGGTAGACGTCCTTGTGGTCATTCTGACATCAGCTTTGCGAGCTGTTCTACTGCGTTAGTCACTTCGTTGACCGGCTTAGCAATTTCATCGATTTGGCTCTCGTTGCTTTTAATTGCTCTATCAGTTTCTTGGATACGTTTCTCTGTGCCTGCCGAGAATTTTACCATCATCTCCTCGAGAGTTGGTTTCTTCTCTTGTGGATATGGCTGATTTTTGAAGTTTTGAGGAGTTTACTGCCTTTGATTTCCTTGATTGCCTTGACCTCCCCACGAAAAATTTGGGTGGTTCCTCCAACCTGGATTGTAAGTATTACTATAAGGATTATTATTGGATCAGAAATTGTTACCTATATAGTTCACCTGTTCGTCCTTTACTCCTGGTTAGTAAGGTGGGTACTCAGGATTCACCACGTTTCCACATGTGTCGCACTGCATGACTAGATGTGCCTATGAAGAACATAAACTATCAAGCTTTTTGTTCATCATCTCGATCTGTGTTGATAGCATGGTCATGGCATCGACGTTGAAGACTCCTGCTGATTTTGTTGGTTTAGTCCTTGAAGCCTGCCATTGGTAATTATTTAGTGACATCTCCTCGATGAACTTGTAGGCTGCTTTAGAAGTTTTGTTGTTTAGAGTTCCACTGACGGCTGAATCTATTAGTTGTCACGTTGAGGGATTTACACCGTTATAAAAGGTTTGGAATTGTAGCCACAAGGGTAAGCCATGGTGTGGGCACCTCCTCAAGAGATCCTTGAATCTCTCCCATGCATCGTATAGCGTCTCTAAATCCATCTGCACAAAGGAAGAGATATCATTCCGTAATTTGGCCGTTTTGGCCGGCGGAAAATATTTCATTAAAAACTTTTTGGTCATCTGATCCCATGTAGTGATTGACCCTCATTGTAACGAGTTTAACCGCAGTTTAGCTTTATTTCTCAATGAAAAAGGAAATAACCGAATACGTATGGCATCATCAGAAGCGCCATTTATTTTGAAGGTATCACAGAACTCTAAAAAATTAGCTATATGCGTGTTTGGATCTTCGTCCTGCAAACCATCAAATTGAACAAACTGTTGAATCATTTGTATTGTGTTAGGCTTTAATTCAAAATTGTTAGCGGCTATAGCAGGCCTAACAATATGCGATTCTGCTCCTGTCAAATGTGGTTTCGCATAATCAAACATTATGCGTGGAGCAGTATTGTCCCCCACATCACGTGGTGGTGGGTTATTTTCTTCCATCCCTTCAGTAGGATTGGATCTGCCTTCTTCCTCCCTTTCTATGTAATTTAGGGCTCGTCTAGTTTCCCGATGATTCCTACGAGCGGTCGCTTCAATATCACTATTGTATACCAAAGGTCCTCTCGGGTTTCTTCTAGTCATAAACTAGAGGTACTTGCTGGAAAAAGAACGAAAGAAATTTTCAGCAAAACAAAAATAAAAATAGGAACAAAAATAAATTGCGAAAAATAAAAATTATGGCTAAAGTAATAAAAATAGAGTTTTCTTAATATTTTAGTTCCCCGGCAACGGCGCCAAAAACTTGATCTCTGAAATCAGAACTTTAAAAATTTATAAAAGAATGATCGAACCTGGAGACTAACTCTGACAACGATTAAAGGCAAGTGTACCTATCGAACAGTAGTTTAGCTTAGGCAAGACCGGATTATCGAAACCAAAGGAACTAAAAGTACTAATACTAACTTTCTTTTTATTATTTAGCCTTAAAAACGAAGTGAATTTGCTTTTAAACTAAATTGATGAAGACTAAGCTAAGGATACAAAGACGAAAAGAACGATTTGGAAAATAACTTGAAGAAAAACTCAATTGATCACGACGATACCTTTAGGAAGAATCCACCTAGACTTCACTTGTTAATTAACCCTAAAACATAAGATTTCTTTACTTAGCTTGATTCGTAGGACTCCCTAACCTATATTAAACCCTCTCTCGAGGCGAATAACATCTAACCCTAGGTTAATTAGTGGAACTCTCGTTCGTTTATAATAACCCCCTAGAATAGCAGTAAATCGATCAATGGACTCCCATATAAAATCTCGTAACCCTATCTCTAGGCGTTCGATCAACTCCGCTTAATTATGTTAGATCTTCTCTTACGTAAGGTCTATTCCTCCTCCACCTGAGCACATTATATTTGGATTAAGCAACATAATTAAGAACAAACTAAGTAATTCATCATATAACTTAAAAATCAAATAACAAGATTCATCTAGGTTTCATCCCCTTCAGGTATCTAAGGGGTTTAGTTCATAATAAATAAAGAAAACATCACAAGAGAAAAGATAAAACAAAACATAAGAAATCCCTAAAACCCCCTGAAGGAATTGAAGGAGAATTCTGCCGTCTAGAGTATAACTCCGGCTTCCTGGGATGGATCAACTGGCTATCCTCGCGTTATTCCCTAAATCTAACCTTCTCGGCTTGGCTCCTCGGCCTAGCTTTCGATCCCTTTCAAAGGTGGTACTTGGGGGATATATATAGGCTCTTGGAATGCGATTCTTTCTCCCTAAGTATCCTTTTCCGATTGAAATTGCTCTTTCCAGCGACAGAGGCACAACCATGGCACACGCCCGTGTGTATCAAGACCTTACCGTGTTCGGATTTCTAATTTGAGGCACGGCCGTGTAAGTCGTAGTTGAGGCCGTGCTCTAGGTGTTCGTCGAGGCACGGCCGTGCGGGATTTGGACCAGGCCGTGTCAATTTCATACTAAGGCCCATTTACTCTGTTTTGGGCCCAATTTGTGTTCTTTTCATCCTCGGGTGCTTTCCTGGGTCTAAGACATGAAAAGAAAGGATTTCAAGCACATTTTTATATAAATCAAGGAATAAATCATCGAAAAGCGTATTAAATGTGGGTTAAAATATGTTACAATTACAGTTTATCAGTAAAGTCTAGCTTAAGACTATAAACGAGCGCTTCTCAGAAGGCAACCTGAGCACTAACCTCATTTTTACATTTTTTATTTATTTATTTTTATTTTTATTTTTTCCCTTTTAGCACCTAACCATAAACTAACCGAATAACAGATTTCTAGGCCACACGGCCCTACACACAGGCGTACCCGTGGCCATGTGGAAGCTAGGGGATGCACCATGGGTGTGCCAGTAGCCGTGCACGACATAGAAAATTTTCTTTTCCCAACAAGGGTGGCGATAATAGTCCACGCCCGTGCCGACGCCCCGTGCGAGGTTACTAACTTGTTAAGCACGGGCTAAACATGGCCGTGCCTTCCAACCGTGCCAACATTCTGACTTTTCAAACACGGGAGGAGCACACCCGTATTAAATGAACGTGTGAAGAAAGACACGGGTGTGCCACTACACCGACGGGCGTGCCACTACACCCACGGCCGTACCCGAACACCCGGAACACGCCCAAAATTCAAAATCCCAAAACACAGGCTACATCTCTATTTAAACCTCATTCTCCCTTTTTCTAGTTGTCTTTCATTTTCCATTATTTATTTTTATTTTATTTCCATTTCATTATTTTTTTTTCTTCTTCTTCTTATTCTTTATTATATTTATATTTAGCTTAGGATACAATAAAATCAGACCGGCTGCTTCGAGGATTCAATTTCAAACGGTTCAAGACGCTTCCCCACGTTCACCTCCAATCCTATCCGGATTCTTTTCATTTACTTCATCCAAAATTCAGGAAGTTTCACTTCTATCCCCATCTTATGATTTTATGATTATTTGATATTATCTATCTTTGTACATTGAGGGCAATGTACAACTTAAGTGTGGGGGGTTAACTACAGTATTATTTGAAAATCCCTGAATTATGCCTTGTTTAAAAGTAAAGTTTCTCATACTATGATTAGAATGAAATTTCCCTGATTTATGGTTTTTATTGATATGTTTTGGATTAAGTCATTGATAACTGTGCATTGATGATTAAATTTGCAGGATACTAGAGAATCAAGCATGCTAAGTCCATTTTTCAGAAATTTAAAATTTTTAGGTTGTCTACCTGAATCTAAATGTTACCTTGAAGTTTGAAATTTACAAGGTTGACATCAAAAACCCATAATTTTTGTGAGATCTTGAGCCTTATAGAGCATACATTTTTTCTTGCTCACTTTATTGACTATGAGTGTGTCAACATTGATTTGTTATTCTAGAACTTGCATTGATTATACTTATCAGGACCACACCTATGATTTGATATACCGAGATGATAAAGGCACCTAGGTTTTAACCCACTTACTCCACTAAAATCCTACCTTCATAATTAACCCCTAATGAACCCCGTTGATCCTAACAACCCTTTTTATTGACTCACCTATTAATAACCCAGAAACCCTTTTGTATTTGTTATCACCCTATCTTTTGACTACCCTTTAATCGAGATATGATTTGATTAGTTGGCGAATTATATTTTGCTATGAGCTAAATTCATTCAGTATTACTTAGTTTGTTCTTAAAAAAACAACGAAGTATATTCATTATTAGTTCTATGTTAGGTGAGCTTATGCATGTAAATTTCAAGTCTTGAAGAAAAAGCTCGTATTAGAGTATTAGTATTACAAATTTTCATTTGATGCAAGTACTTATCATCAGTTCGTGTTTCTAGTTAGGTAATTTCTCAGGTCAATCTCAATTCTAACCTTCTAATTCAGCCTTTATCCATACCCTTAACCTAAGCCCCGTTACAACCCTGCTAAAGACCTTTTGATTTGTGTATCATCTCATTTTATAGTGGTGGAGATTTGATTTTCATGCAAGCCTATGGGATTAACTAGTCATGTTCGACTTTTGAGAGCTTAATTTTGAACCTTAAACACCTCGAGTGATTTGAGTGAATCTTTAGTGAGGATGTCAATCCTTGTCGATTTTGAATTAAAGGTAATTATTTAGATAAGGGGAGACACCTACATTTTTGTGCTACAAATGTATGACTTTGATTGTTTGAATCTTTAGGACTCTTTGAGTTGAGCTATCCATGTATGAATTATCTTTGAATTATGATGAAACATTATTGATGAATACTATGAATCGAGGAAGTCTGTTTTAATTATGACTTGAGAATTTTGCTTAAGGACAAGCAAAAGCTTAAGTGTGGGGATGTTTGATAAACCGTAAAAGTAACATATTTTAATCCCACATTTAGTATGCTTTTGGATGATTTAAGCCTTGATTCATATAAAAAGGTGCTCTTAATCCTTTCTTTTCATATTTTATACTCAGGAAAGCACCCAAGGATGAAAAGAACGAGAAACGGGCTTAAAACGAACCAAATTGGGCCAAGAGAGAAATCGACACGGCCTGGCCCAAAGCTAACACAGTCGTGCCTCATTAAAAGTCCGAGCACGGCCTAGCCACAATCCACACGGGCGTGTGTCATGGCCGTGTCCCTGTCGCTGGAAAGAGCAATTTCATTCGGGAAAGGATACTTGGAGGCAAAGAAACACATTCCAAAGCCTATTCAAACACCCTATTAGGAATTCTACTTAAATTAGGATACTTAGGGGCCAAGTAAGGCATCACAAAGTCTATATAAACACCTTAGGGCGGCAACTTGAAAGGGGAGTTCGGTAGAAGCCGAAACCTAGGCATTGAAAGCTAGGCCAAGGAGCCAAGCTGAGAAGGTCAGAGTTAGGAAATAACACGAGGATAGCCAGTTGATCCATCCCAAGAAGCCGGAATTATACTCAAGACGGCGGAATTCTCCTTCAATTCCTTCAGGGGGTTTTAGGAATTTCTTATGTTTTGTTTTATCTTTTCTCTTGCGATGTTTTCTTTATTCATTATGAACTAAACCCCTCAGATACCTGAAGGGGATGAAACCTAGACGAATCTTGTTATTTGATTTTTAAGTTATGTGATGAATTACTTAGTTTGTTCTTAATTATGTTGCTTAATCCAAATCTAATGTGCTTAGGTGGAGGAGGAATAGACCCTGCTTAAGAGAAGACCTAACATAATTAAGCGGAGTTGATCGAACGCCTAGAGATAGGGTTACGAGATTTTGCCGGATTAGGGTGAAACCTAATATGGGAGTCCATTGATTGATTTACTGCTATCCTAAGGGGTTATTATAAGCGAACGAGAGTTCTACTAATTAACCTAGGGTTAGACATTATTCGCCTCGAGAGAGGGTTTAATATAGGTTACGGAGTCTTACGGATCAAGCTAAGTAAAGAGATATAATTAAAGGTTAGATAACAAGTGAAGTCTAGGTGGATTCTTCCTGAGGGTGTCGTCATGATCAATTGAGTTTTCTTAAAGCTATTTTCCAATTTATACTTTTTTTCTTTGTGTCCTTAGTTTAGTTCTTGACAATTTTAGTTTAGAGCAATCTTCACTTTAATTTTAAGGCTAAATAATAAAAAGAAAGTTAGTATTAATACTTTTAGTTCCTTTGGGTTCAATAATTCGGTCTTGCCTAAGCTATACTACTGTTCGATAGGTACACTTGCCTTTAATCGTTGTCAGAACTAGTCTCTAGGTTCGATCATTCTTTTATAAAATTTTAAAGCTCTGATTTCAGCGATCACATTAATATAACTTAGGGAATCTTACGGATCAAGTCAAATGAATAAATCGTCTGGTTCAGAGTTAGATAACAAGTGAAGACTAGGTGGATTCTTCCTTGGGTGTCGTCTTAATCAATTGGTTTTCCTTCAAAGTATTTTTCCCAAATTCATTCTTCTTTGTCTTAGAGTCTTTAGTTTAGTAGTTAGTTAATTTTAGATTAAACAAATCCTTTAATTCTTAAGCTAAATAATCAAAAGAGAGTTAGTATTAGTACTTTTGGTTCCTTTGGGTTCGACATTCCGGTCTTGCCTTAACTATACTACTGTTCAATAGGTACACTTGCCTCACATCATTGTCATAGTTAGTTTCCAGGTTTGATCATTCTTTTTATAAATTTTAAGACTTTGACATCGCATAAAACAACGATCAGTATGTTTAAGTACACTTGTTTGAAAAAAGGTAATCGGAAAGTTCGTGTGACATAAATATGTATGTTAATTAGCTTGAAATGAATTATATAATTGTGAAGATATATGTTGATGATGAATGCTAAGTGATATGTCTGTATTTATGAGAGTCGAGTTAGAGGCTTTATGACCTCACCCCTTACCAATGTGGTATTTTATAATAAAATTTCACGAGATTTAATTTGAATGAGCTCACAAGTAAGATATTAAAGAGTTCAGTAGCAAAATAACTAGTAATGTGGATAGAGTTAAGAATATTTTGGCAAGTGAACACAGTTCTGGAAAAGATGTCAGGTTATTCTAAAGATCATTCAGATTTCGCGATGTCACGGTTAAAGAAAAAGTTAATCTCGGCTAATCGAATCATTCAGGTATGATGTCTAAAGTATGTATTTGCTGGAATTTCTTCCAGATTGATTTTCATTATGGAATGGAATAATACAGGATTAGTAATGACAGAATTAGTCGAAGAAATGATATTTGAATCGTAAAAATGTCAGTGTGTAACAATTGTAATTGAATAGATGATGATGAGCTCTCATGTGTATTATATATATATATATATATATATATCATTTATCCTTAAAGATATATGTAATTGTTTGTTTTCTGATGAAATTCTTATCATATGAGAATGCTAGCTGCTTATAATGTTAGATGAGAGTACTGTTGATCTGGTTGGTTGATTAGCAACATTTATTATATCTCTCTCTTTGGGATTCTATTCTATTATCTTTAGAATAAGAGTTGTTGGTGAAAATTTATGTGAGGCTATTCTTCTGTTTCTACTGGATGTTGTTTTGTTTTATATATATATATATTTGGAAAATATATTATCTCTGTTACAATTGATTCCAAAGAGTATAAGAATTGTTTTTCTTCTGGTTTTCTCTGAGGAATCATTAAGATCTTTATTATTTTCTTATAAGTTATGTTCTTGGACTTCTGGTGGGGTATCGTATCTTGGATTTCTTTATCTCAGTTTTCTTATTATCCCTATTTCGTAAATTATCAATCATGGCTCATCTTTAAAGTGTGTTATTTGGCTTATGATAACTATGTTTATTATGGTTGTATTTTTGGTTCGATCATAGGAACGTGGTGATTTTGGTATCAGGATCTCTCTAATTTTCATGAAAGAAATTGACATTGGAAAAAGGTATAGATAGTGGAAGCTCAAGCTCAAATTGTACTATGGTATTCTTTTCTCATGTAATTTTGATTAAGGTCAATGAGTTCAATTAGGATATTTTGTTTGCTTGAGCTAATGCAGTTGTAAAGATCTTTGACTAGCATGTGAGGAAATTTTGAAAAATTGTATGTTTGAGCTGTTTTAACAGCATGAGGAAGGATTTTGGTATGATATTATTTGATAGTTGAGATCAACTTAGTTGTTTTTATCTAAGCGAGCTGGTTAGTTGAAAGGTAAATTGAGTTATATGCATTTAAGTTTATCCTCAGGTAAGAAGATAAAATCTTGTACATTCATGGGTAAATTGATGAATAGTCTAAATAAAGAATTTATATTCAAGAAGTGTGTGATACAAGGATGTACCTATTTGATCAGTTCTAATTGGATGATATTATTATGAGTTAAAGCTATTTTGATTGATAAAGTTATCTCATTTGTGAAAGTTTGAATGGTCTGTTGAGTGTTAGCAAAGTTGAAAATAGTTGAAGGTATTGTTAATCGAAGCATTGATTCTGAGTCCAGTTTAGATTGAGTAAAGAATTTGTGAATTTTTCAGCAATGCACTATCGAACAGATTGAAATGTGTTTTAATACAAGAATGTAAAGTGACAATTTTTTCTTTCAGACGGTTAAAGTCTCACTAAAATAATTGTCCGACGAGTGACTTAGAGTTGGCCGCTAGTATGTTTGTGTTGAGAAATTAATGGCATCGTTTGTCCGATGAAAAATGTCATATGTTTCCTGATCCCAAGAGTTTAAAGTATCTAATGTCACAGAGGAATATGAATTTAAAACAACATAATGGCTTGAACCATTGAAAGATTGTCAGCAATTATCGATTAGCCTTTGGGAAAATAGATATAGTTGCAAATGCTTGAATGGAGAACTTTTGATTATTTTGTGAGTATTGGATACATGATTAATCTTATTTGATGACAGTTTGAATCAAGCTAAATTAGAAGCTAAAGCGATGTTTTTTTTGCAAGATTGAGAACCTTAGGAATGTGATAATGAGTGGTAAACTAAACGAGTACATAGGGAGATAACTTTTGACTCTAAATTTTAGGTCAGACCTGATGACTGTTATCATTATTCCGAGATAGAATTTGTGCACTGAGTAATTCAGAGCTTATGCAGAAAAATTTGCACAAAGCTCAGTAGTAGCTCGTTTGTTCATTCAGGGAATAATAAAATGTACAGTTATTTGAAATAGATGTTCTTGTGATTGGGTATGTAACATGATAGATTAGTTGAGTTATATGTTTCAGAGACTATTCGATCAGAAATCGTACAGAAAGTAAAAGTGATTCTTGGCAGTTTAGAATTCACTTCAAATTGTCAAAAAACGTATGTGAATTTGAAACATGGGGATATGAAATTCCCGTTCAGCGATAACATGCTTCTGAAAGTATTGCCTTGGAAAAAGATTCAAAATGTGTTTTGTGCACCTAAGTTGAGATGGTATCGATTGGACCCTTTGAGTATGAATTCTCCGATAAGGATTAAGATTTAGCCGATGTGTTATATAACGAAGAATCGATCGAAATTTTGACACGAGTGATTAAAAAGTTGGGAAATAAAAGCATAACCTTAGTGAGGGTTCTTTGGCAGTGTCATGAGATAGATGAGTCTATATGGAAATCGAATTTATATTTCGGTAAGATTTTCGAGGACGAAAATCCCTAACGGGGGAGAATTGTAACAACCCGATTTTGGGTCTAGTCGGAACAGTGGTTTTGGGACCACAAATCCGACGCATTAAAATTTATTTTTATTATATTTTTATGGTTTACATTTTTATGGAATGATTTCGTGAAAATCTTGTTCGAAAATTTTGACGTTTGGGCACTCAATTTAGTTAAAGGGACTGAATTGCAAAAAGTGCAAAACTTGAATTCTATATGCTAAAGGTGTCCAATTTCTATGAAATTTTAAATTAGAGGTCCTTAAAAGGTAATTAGATCATTGGTTAAGTTGGTGACAAAAATGGAAAGGTTTGGTATGTTTCTAAAGGTTTTCATTAAGGGCATTTTAGTAATTTGGTTATTAAAATGAATTAATAATCAAATTAAAAGACAATATTTGCTCATCTTCTTCCCCTTGGCTGGATTTTACATGGAGAAGACATGGCTAGGGTTTTTCAAGCTTCTAATCTCGATTATCGAGCAAAACGAGGTTCAGAGTTAGAACAGGGGACAACGAGTATTTGACGATTTAGTCCTTTTTGCCATTTTTATACCGAGCTAAGTTCGTATGTTTAATAAGCATTAAATTATATGTGTATAAATGCTTGATTGATATAATTATGGTAAATGCTACATTGAAATGAAGTGGAATGCTATTGAATACGATACTACGAAAATGACCGACAGAAATTTGATACAGCGAAAGTCCCGGTTGAACATTAGGAATAGATAGGATACAAAAGTCATGACATTAGGGTTATTGTAATTTCGTGTAAGACCATATCTGGGATATGACATTGAAATGAGACTTCGTGTAAGACCATATCTGGGATATGGCATCGATATGAGACTTCGTGTAAGACCATATCTAGGATATGGCATCGATATGAGACTTCGTGTAAGACCATAGTTGAGCTATTGGCATCGATACGAGATTTCATGTAAGACCATATCTGGGATATGGCATTGGTACGATATTGTATGTACGAGATTCCCGAGTATCCTTAGTATTCAAAATGATTCAATGGGAAATTCAACGAGTATGTCAAAGAAGAGAAAGACTATGTAAGTAATTACGAATCGGTACAGGTATGTACGTAAAGTTTATAAGTATTGACTTCATGAAATTGTGAGTTCATGATTTCCATAAGAATGATTTTGCGAAAACCTTGTGATTATTAGTCTATACTTGTGATCTATGAAATTCATGATAAATTTGGTTGACAATTATGTGATTACCTTTCGGGCCAAATTGAGTTATGATATAGCATGTTTTATTCATGCAAATTGTGATTTATCGGATATGAGAAAATGGGAAGATAAGAACTTAGGCAATTGAAAGATGTTAAAGTATATGTTTGAAATGTAAATACTCATAATTAATGTACATGTTTACTATGAGGTTTGAAATGATTTGTTATTTGCTGTAATATGTTACAAAGGAGAGATTATGGTTGTTAGGCTAATGCCAAGATTTGTTAAATTATGCTTATAAGTTTTTTAAAGTAAATATTATGATTGAATAAGAATTATAACTGTGAGATTTATAGTAATTTGTATTGTCTTGTGTTTAAATTGTTGGACTTGATAAAATCTTTGTAAGAGTTGCTTATTATTTTTGTATGGACTTACTGTAACACCCCTAACCATATCCATCGTTGAAATATGGTTATGAGGTATTACCAAGTGAGACACAAATTTCAATTAATCGTATCATAAATCGTTTTAAACATATAACTAGTTACAAAGTTCATAAACAATTGTACTGCTTATACTATTTACCATATAACATGTGCACATACCAATTAACAAACTCCATTCGGCATTTGAATCTTACTGCATGTGATACGTAATTACCCATTAAAACATATCAAATTTACTATTTATATTGTCATAACCGAATACAACCAAATGCACACATCCAAAATTACTAACCAGTTTCAATGCACAAAATAGATATCATGAATACCCTTCAATTGAGATATATAGCATAATAACTAAATGAATGTAAGCCATAATCAAACAAAACTGTAATAAAGCATTGAAGTTAGGCCATTTTCGCATAGCTTAATTTATACAAAACTAAATCCAATATTTCAAATTTTAATCTAGCCTATACATGCCATAGGTTTGAAAATTCAGCTTATAAAATACCAAAGACAGTCGATAGTGTGATAGACTTTGACTATGATCTTGAGCTTGTAACCTGACTCCAAAATCTAATAAACAATGCAAATAACACATACAGTAAGCTATCGTAGCTTAGTAAGTTATAAGCAATTACATAACAACAATGCATTATATTATTATATTAGTACGGCCAATTTAATATAATCACAATCGAAGTTTAAAACCATAACTATAATTTACATTACCATTCGTAAACTTTCACATTTCATAGCCTTAAGGCCGAACACTCCCACATTCAATAATAGATTTCACATCGATCTATAAATCACTTTCTCATCTCAAATACAAATACATATACATTTATACAACTATACAAATATATCACATTTTCTTAATTTCATATGCATATATCACATATCGAATTTGTAACGACCCGAAATTGGGCCTAGTAGGATTGGGCCCATTGGGCCTTGGCGTAGGAGTGTTTAAAATTTTTGAGAACAAAAGAACGGCATTATTTCAAATTGGACTTATTAGGAAGGTGATTTTGGAAAGTTACGAGGCTTCTAGGAAGTTTCGGGTTCAAGTTTGGCTATAGGTAAATTTTTGTGTTTATGCACTTAAGGGGAGAAGGTAAAGGGCATCAAGATTTAAGGAAATAAGTGTGCATTTTGCTAGCACAAGGAGTTTGTTGGTAAAGGTGGAAAGTGGTGTGTGGAGTGTACTAATGGTTTGAGGTTCGAATCCCATCTAATGCAAACTTTTGGATTTATTTTTGTGCTTCTCATCCATGTGTCGGTCAAGGTTTTAATAAGGTAAGGAAGACTTTTTAATTTTTGGAAAGATGGCTAAGGATTATGGTAAGGAGAAAGACTAGGGAAAAAGAGGGAAAGAAATGGAGGAAAATGGTAAGAGAGGGGAACATGTTGGCATATAGTGTGGAAGGTGTTTTGGAAAGACTTTATTTTGGTCAATGTTCATCTTTTTGGAAAAGATGAATACAAGGTTTTGGTTAGGGAAATAGGGGAGCCGAATTTCTCTAGCTCTCCCTTGCATTTTCACATTTTTTTTGGGTCATTTTATTTTCCTTTCTAAATATTTTGGTTCTTTTGATTGCATTCCCTCTTGGTCGAAACTTCAATTTGCCTATTGACTTCTACTCTTTTCTTTTCAAACATTCTCTTTTATACACCATAACCGAAACATCAACTTCATCTCATAGCCGAAATCTGGTTCTTGTGGTTGTCGAAGCTTCTTTGCCTTCTCGGATTTTCGGTGGTTGCAAGGTAGTGTTCGTCCTCTTATTTTATTTTCTTCTTGTTTCTCTTTTACTCCCTCTTCAAAAACCGATTATTCACCTTGTTCTTTTGACCAAGGCTGAATATATTCCTTGCTACTTCCATTCTCTTGGTTCTCTTGGTTCTCTTGGTGTGGGCCGAATCGGTAGAGTGTTAGCTTACACTCTTGTCGTCTTTCTAGCCTTTGGCTTTCGGAAGAGGGTTGATAAGTAAAGTCTCGAAGTACTTTACCGGAGGGCCAATCGAACACCTATCCCTCGTAAAAAGAGACTCGGATGGTTGGTAAGTGATATAGATTGTTAATCAATCGCAATACTTGGTTGAAGTTGTAAATTGGGCTTTAGACTAATTGTTGACCGATTGTACCTTTAGGTGCCGCGGAGAGTATCGTGTTACGGATTCTGAATAAGGTGTGCAATCACGTACCCTTCCGAATACGTGTTTGAAATGGTGTGTAATCCCGTACCCTTCCAAATACATGTTTAAAATGGTGTGTAATTCCGTACCCTTCCGAATACATGTTTTGTAACACCCCAAACCCGGCCTGGAAGTTAGGCCCGAATCTGGCGTGTCACATTAAAGGAAGTTGAAAAAGCTAAGCAATTGTTTAGAAAAGTTTTATAGGATTTTTGAACTCCGAGTTCGTTGATTGTTTGAGAAAAACGCAAATTGCTAAATGACCGTTTAAAAGTTGTTATTATTTTGGAAAACTGTTTTGTTATGAAAGTTGAACTTGCATCGTTGCGTAAACATGATATTTTAGAAAATGATTGCTAATGTTTTAAGAAAACCCCATATTTATAAGTTTAACAGTTATAAATGAAAACTTAGGAAAAGTAAACCAATGGCCTTATTACATAGTATTAACCCAAAATAAATAAAAAAAAATCTTAAAATAAGATAAAAATCAAAATTACTAAAGTTCACGAGTAGTATCTCCAATGTATGGCCACCCCCGAGTCCTCCACGGCTCCCAATCCTCCATCGCTGGGAATTACCTGAAACATTTAAAAAGAGGGGGTGAGTTTACGAAAACTCAGTGTGTACACCCTCATCAGTAAGAACATGTATCAAAACAATCCGAGCCGAAGCCCATTACAATAACAGTGGCAATTGGGCCTTAGCCCAAAATAGCCTCGGTTGGGCCTTAACCCATATCAAATGTCACATATCATATATATAAATCTGGGCGTAAGCCCATCTCAGTAATATAATCCATATATGCAATGCATTAATGCCCATACCAGCCGAACACTCTGTCTCCTGTCCAACCGTGCACTCCTGTGGGGATTTAGTCGACCCATCCATCCGAACACTCCTTATGTAACACCGGTTGCGGCATTACCTTAATGGTGCAGCATAGCTGCTCGGTGGCTAAAAAGCCTTCGGTGGATCCACAGTCGTCAAGCAACCATGCGATCCTATTTGCACTTCCCCTTTCAATATCATATCCCAAGCCCATGCAACATGTCATGACATAATAATTCGTGTATGCAGTATGACATGTATGCAAATCATATATCAGATAACGTATGAAACGAATTACCATCATAATCAGAATAATAATATACAACATAATCAAGCTAATCAACCTTTAAGGGTATAACAGTAATTTTACCTACTAGGGTATTCCAGTAATTTACCCTTCCAAGGGTATATCGGTAATTTTGCACCTACAATGGCATTTCCCAAAGGCCCAAATGTCGCCCCGAGCGACTCGGTTACCATTTCCGGTCGTACCGGACTATTGGGCCTAAAACCCAATTTTGGCCCATTCGGGCCCACACGTTCGTGTGGCCCACCTAACATAAATCTAGCCACGTATATGAGATTCACCTAGTCTAGTTCACTATTACTACATCATCATACATTTATTCAATTGGGCCCACGGGCCCATTGGGCCCACTTCGGCCCATCGTGGCCCAAGCAGCCTCACCTACAAGAATACTACTGATGGCCTCAACTATCGCGTCGAAGCCCCACACGTGCGCTCGCACGCTCGTGTGGCTACTATTGCCGTGATCGGCCTCAACCGGGTCTGGTATGTCACGGAGTAAAAATGTTTTGAAAGATTTGGGTTAACAGTGGAAATCTGAAAATATTGTTGAAGTTATAAAACGGTGTTTGCTAAAACTCAGATGGGTTGATTTGATAAACACGAATGAGTTGAAACCCTTTTTCCTTTGAAACCATTTGATCGTTTAAATTTTTAGAACCATCAGAGTTATTGTTAACTTGGTAAGTTTTGTTACCCGATGGTAACATCTTTGAAAACGCGTACGAGTATAATTTTGAAAAAAAAACGTTACTTTTAACCGATTTGCTTAACAGTTTATAAGTTCATTCGTAATATAATAGAAATAAAGTAAAAGCATCTACTTAAACCTACGAATAATAATAAGCGGCCATATTACAACCCAATCGAAATTTAGTGAATAATAAACTCTAAACGGTGCGAAACAAAATTTCAAGTCCAAGGAACAAGCATGGCCGCCTCGAGTCCTCTCCGACTCCATTTCCGCGATCTACTCACCTGCAACAGGATATGGGAAGGGGTGAGTCACCAAGACTCAGTGTATAAATCCCCAACCCGGAAATGCACCTCATACACAAAATATTAGTAAGACATGCAAATATGCAACCCAAGCTAGCCATCCATACTCCTTTTTCTACCCCGTGTGGTCAAAACCACTGGTGACCGAAGTCACAAATATATCAAGTGATGGGGCCAACCCATCGTGTGGTCAAAACCACTGATGACCATAGGTCACAATATCAACATGTGGTTAAAACCACTGGTGGTACCAAATCACTGGTGACCGAAGTCACAAATATCAATATGTGGTCAAAACCACTGGCGGTGCCAAACCACTGGGACTTAGTCACAACTTATATCAACGGTGTGGTCAAAACCACCGGTGACCGAAGTCACAAATATCAAGTGATGGGGCCAACCCATCGTGTGGTCAAAACCACTGATGACCATAGGTCACAATATCAACATGTGGTCAAAACCACTGGTGGTACCAAACCACTGGTGACAGTCCATAGAGATCATTTCCCTCCTCTCATCAATCCCACCATCATCATGCTCACATAACATATATCATGATCCCATATATCATGCATTTGTATATATAGCATAGCATTTGACAGCATATGATGGCATACACAACATACATCATATATCAAGTAATAGGGGACTTACCCGAAACCCAAGCTTATGCCCACAAGGCAAAATTCTCTACACGAGAGGTTATTTAGCAATATAAACGGCAATCTATGCTAATAAAGTGTGTAAGAGTTTACACACCTGATTTAACGCAAGTCTAAGCGAATCCCGAACTATGGTGCTATATCCTTGACCCTATATTCGACCATCATCCAAGTTAGTCATAGGCCATATTCGGTTTTACCCACATAAATCTCGAAGGATCTGTCGCTCATCAATAGTACTCACCTTAATCGGTTTGGTCTCCAACCAAAACCCGAATCCACACACTCCACTCGTAACCGGCTACAGCTCAAAATCACATAAATAGTTAGCCTTCGGCTTTTAAACTAATTAGCAACAGACTTAAAAAATTGAGACCTTACCTAGATCGATCACCAAGTCCCGAATATCCACAGCGTTAAACTGTCCTTCTCCCTACAATCGGCCTTAATCTCATTAATATGAGTCATAGGCCATTCGGCCATAACCATAAATCCCGAAAACCAAACAAAAGTCGTTCGGCCATGTCTACTTACCCTTTACAAACCGATTGGAGAAGAAATCCTAAGAAGAACCAATGCCCACTTGATATTCGGCCAAATAGGAACAAAAGAAGAAAGGAGAATTGAAGAATTTTGGCACTTGTGGACTAGGGGGAATTCGGCCAAACACAAAGTCAAGAAAGAAAACAAAAAGGAAGAAATTCGGCCATGCTCTCCTTTCAACATTCAAAACCGACCATGCTCCCCCCTCCCCTCTCTCTTTTTGATAATTTCCAACATCATTTAAAAAAAATATACATTGTTTATTCACTTTCCCATGCCATAAACCCATCACCTTTGAATTAAACAAAATTCATTAATAAATTCCCCATCACTTATTCCATCTTCCCATAATAAATATAATAACAAAAACTAATGGTTTATGGCCATACTTTCCAGCACAACAAGGCAGCATGTCTTCATGCGTTTTAGAGCCCATGCGCAGGCACTACCCCACGCCAGCATAAAAAAGAAAAAGAAAAATCCATGCTGTAGTCCCCAGGTCTCGAACCCGTGACCTGATGGAGAAACCCCCCACGCCTCCAGCCACTCTGCTGTGGCGTCCTTGTGTGACATAAGCTAGTCACAATTTCCTTTAAGCGTTCCTTCATTGGCTCCCCTTGCTTTAACGTTAAAAACAAAATAAATTGCGCTTCCTTCAGGGCTCGAACGCGAGACCTCAATGCCGAAATCACCAAACACGACCCGCGCCAGTTTACTACCTTGACTTTCATGTCCATCTATGCTCACAAAATCCTTTTAAAGCCTTCTTAGTTAGCCCCCTTCCTTTTAGGTGCCAAAACCCAAAATGATAAAACACTCCCATGCGTCCCCATGTTACTCGAACATGGGACCTTACTGCCAGAGTCCCATGTAGCGCCCTTAGCCACTCGGCCAAGGCGCTTCTTTGCGTCATAAACTGGCCTTAATTTCTTTTAAAGCCTCCTTCAACTTAACGCCATTTGCAAAAATAAAACGCTTATGCCGCGCCCAAGACTCGAACTCCAGACCTGCATGGCGCCATTCCCAAGCCTCAAGTGGCGCATGGAAGCCACTTTACCCAGGTGATTCTTATGCCATAACCTGCCAAATATTTCCTTTAAGGCCTCCTTGCCTATTTTCCTCTTTTTAACCTAAAATTTCAAAAATTTCCAAAGCACTCCCTTTTTGATCCCAGAGTTTTAAGAACCCCTAAAACACATCCAAACCACTCTTAAGGCCTCCTAACTCATGAATTATGCACAAATGCATAACCTCAAATCTAGGATGTTACATCGGCACTTCGGTATTTGCCGCTCTACAACTAGAGTAGAGAGAGTTACACACCTGATAGGAATCTGGTGTTAAACCACGCTGCGACCACTCCTGTGCCCAAACGCCCACCAAGGTATGTTAACTCTCCTCCTGGAATACTCTTTATATAGCTAGCTCTTCACCTTCCTTCTTTGTATCTTTTCGATGTGGGATCCCTTCGTCAGTAGAGTTTAAATTCAACTGAAACTCTTGCCATCCAATCCGCAAAATAAATACTCCCTTGCTTGTCATGAGATTCGAACCCAGGCTCCCTTGTAACATAATCCATGCCGCTAACCACTTGGCCACAAGCTCCTCTTGTGTTTTAAACCATACGCAACTGAATTTGAATCTATAGCCAAATTCTAAAGTCCGTGTAAAAAGAAAACCAAAATGCAAGAGCCAAGACTTGAACCTTGGACCTCCTTCCTTCCTTGTGGCGTCACCCCCATGTCTCTTATGTGGCGTCACTTCGCCACTACACCACACACTCCACTTGTGTCATTTTCCCCACATTTTATTCTTAAAGCCTACCTACTAACTCCCATGGTTTTTTTACCCAAAACCAAAATTTCCCTAAAGCCAAAGTTTGATCCCGGGACTTCAAAGAAGCCCTCTAACCTTCCAAAATCACTTACCTAATAGGTCTAACTTGCATTTAAGTCGATCTCTTGTTCTCCAAAAATTTAAACGCTACTATGCTCAAGGCCCATTAGGCCCAATCCTACTAGGCCCAATTTCGGGATGTTACAAATCTACCCTCCTTAAAGAAATTTCGTCCTCAAAATTTCCAACTAACTAACTCTTACACATCCTAACCTTCCACACTACGCTCTTGCTGCACACTCTGATCTTAATAACACTAATATACTTTTAACTAGAATTTAAAACTCCTACACATACTCAAAAACACCCAGCCATTAAAACAGACAAATATTTCATACGCAACCAACTCTATATCCGAACATCACATCCAAACCAAACACAGAATAGATACTAGAAATACAGCATATAACAAAACAAAGCATCAGGAAACTTACAGTGCGGATTAGTGCCGATGACTCGGGTGCCATACTTCCAGAAAAGAGATATATTTCTTAAACAATATTTCAAACCAATTTTTGGAAAACGTTGACAAACCCATTCCACGGCTGAGTTTTGAAACCTAGGCTCTGATACCATAATTGTAACACCCCAAACCCGGCCTAGACGTTACGACCGGATCTGGCATGTCACATTGATGTGTTTTTCGAAAACCGCGTTTTCTATAGAAACCCTTCTTGACATTAAAAAAAATAGAGGTCCCAGTTTGCGTTTGTTATTATTATTTTTTCAAAAACTTTCCACTATTCAAAATCTCTGATTTCATGTGCTTATTTTCAAAATGTGGTTTATTAGAAATCATTCTTGGAAAAACATTATATTTTTAAAACCTTGTTTATTTACGAAAGCTTAACTTAAAACAAGTGACTTATGAAAACGTGATATTTACAACTTAGCTACGAAAGCGTAGTGTTTTGAAAACAGATATTGTTTTGGAAAACCGTGATTCAATGTTGAGCAGATTTAAAACATAATAAACTAAAAATCCAAAACTAAAAATCAGAATATGAATGTTTGCATGAAATTTTCTGTGATTCGGTCGAAATATTGAAGAAAACCGGAAACCGGCATCCGTGATCACTCGGGCGTGCGTATATTCATAGTAGTAACCATAGTTTGCAATGAAACAGTTTGGTCAGCAGCAGTAACGTGATTTTGAAAAATCACGAAAAATAGGAGAAAGGGAATTAGAAAGTGAATAAGATATTGAATTAAATCTTACTGTGTCTATTTTTATATGAAAGAAACGAAGAAGGAAAAGGAATTTTATATTCTATGATATGATAATTTTAGTGAGACTGGTTCTGATTGACTTCGTGGTTCCCTATTCTGTCTTGGAAAATCGTTTAAAATTGTGCAAAGTGAATTATGGGTTATAATTTATATGTATAGATTCCTTAGTGAGTCTATTTTCAATAGAAACAAGTGTGAGCAACATATCAAAACTGTATAGTGAGATATTTGAGTTTAGGGTAGGAGAGGTCAGAACTGTTGGACAGTGAAACTTTAAGAAATTAACTGTACTAAATGGCTAAGCAAAAAATTCTGGAAAACTTTTAGTAAGAAGATATATGAGTCTAGTTTCAAGGAAAATTTACGGATCTAAATTTCGAGTTCCCTAACTCGAGTTATAGTCAATTTAGTCAGTATGGTGCAGATGGCCAGTTTTAATTTTTATGCCCCAAATTAGTAGTTAAGTTTGAGTTACGAAATTACCAAAATACCCTTGGAGGGTAAATTATCGAAATACCCCTGGGTTGCGAGATTTCTGAAATACCCTTAGTGGGTAAAATTTTTAAATAACAAAAATGCCCTTATGGGTTGAATTACAAAAATGCCCCTAAGGGCCGATTTACTAAAATGCCCCTATGGGCTGAATTGCTAGAATGCTTTAGTGGACCGATTTACCATAATTAATCACTGGATTGATAATTGTCGTTTATATTTGTGAATATTATGTTTTATTATTTATGTTGCATTTGCATATTTTGCATGGGATGGGAAAAATGTTAAAGAAGAGAAGTGTAGCCTGATGGCTCTGCCACATTCTGATTCTGGTGGCTCTGCCACAAATTCTGATAACGGTTATGTGCCTATCATATGAACTAACGACTCTATGTCGATTATATTTACCCAAGGCTGTGTGCCGCTTATAACCATAAATGATATCTGGTGGCTCTGCCACAATCTGTATAGTGGCTATGCCACGCATAATTATGACTCTGGTGGCTCAGCCACAAATATTATAAATGGCATCTTGCCTGCGTTTATAAATGGCCACTGGCCTGCGAATTATTATATTAAATGGAATTTAGCCTGCGTTTTGGTGTGTTTGGCGGGGTGGGTTGACTTGATCCCCACAGGTGTGATGGGATGGTACCGGTGGTGTGTAGCGGATGGATTACTAGGATGGGTTGGGTTGCATACATTTCACATATATATACATGTTCTGTTTTGTAAATGGGCTTCGGCCCAAGATTATGCTTTATGGGCTCAGGCCCAATTTTTTGCTAAATGGATTCAGACCCAGTGGATGACGGTAAGGGGATTATACACTGAGTTCTTGTAACTCACCCCTTTTCTTTTCTTAATCCCTGTAGGTAACGCTAAGTGACGAGGACTTGGGGCCATGGACGACTTGGTGGAGGCCATACTTCATAAATGATGTTTGCAAACATTAGTAAACTTCTTTTCCATATTATTTCGTCACCTTTACTATTTTGGGGTTTTATGTTGTAATAAGGCCTCTAAATTATTTTTATTTTTGCTTTATGTTTGATGAATTTATTATTTTGCTTAAATTATTTTAAATGGGAATTTTTCTAAAAACTTAAATAAAGGTTTTCCAAAATTGATTAACAAATGGATTTCATAACGAACTTTTACAAATAAATTAACACGGAAATTCTCTTTCAAATTTTCAACGTCATTTTCAAAAGTCATGGTTTTAAAGTTCACTACCCCGATTTTCGACTCATTAATCAACCATTCAAGAATAGCTGTATTTTATCAAATATTTACATGCAAAACTTGTCTATTTAAACACAACCAAATAACGCCTATTTTAGTAAGAATCATATGATGTTTTACACTTTCTTCATGTGACATGTCAGATCCGGTCATAACGCATGGGCCGGGTTTGGGGTGTTACAGAATTTATACTTGCATTTCAAACCCATATAAATCACATATTAATAGGTATAATACATAATTTCATTTCAACAGTTAATACTTATTTTATTACCCGAAAGATGATCTATCAGCACATACCAAATCATTTTATCTCATTTAACACATTCATTAATCGATACTCTTAAAGGATCAGCAAACCCGCACACTCAGTGCAAAAACCTGGTAACGTATTGCACACTTAGTGCCGTCACATTAACATCTCGCACACTTAGTTCCAAATCCTTGTAACGTATCACACACTTAGTGTCGTCACATTAACATCTCGCACACTTAGTGCCAAATCCTTGTAACGTATCGCACACTTAGTGCCGTCACATTTAACATCTCGCACACGTGGTGCTAATTCCTTGTAACGTATCGCACACTTAGTGCCGTCACATTTAACATCTCGCACACTTAGTGCTATATTTCATACTATCATTTTCGTACATCAATTTCACATATTACAAATCAGCATATGAACCTCATATTTATGTATAATTAACAACACATATATGCTTATAAACTTACCAAATTCAATCTTTGAGATTAAAATCACTCGCACACTTAGTGCTTTTTAACCGATTTCGCACACATAGTGCTCGGTATCAAATTTGCACATTAAGTGCATATCTCAAACTTGCTACTCATTCATATATATATATATATATATATATATATATATATATATAAAGCTTATACCTCAACCATATATATATATATATATATATATGTAACATCCTAAAATTTGAGTATCATCTTGTTGATTGTGTTAGCTTAGATATGATTTTATTGTGTGCCTAATATAGTCTTGTGAAGGTTTGGAATTAAATTGGATTTAGAATAATTTTTAGTATGGAGAATTTAGTGAAGTGGATCAAGTGATTACGACGCTTAAGTTAATTTAAGTGTCTTAAATTAGCACAAGAAGAGTTAGTGGCATGGTGGAAATGGCGCATGAATGGTTGCTTGAGGGGAGTGGTTCGAATATCATGGAGTGCATTTTGGAGACTTTATTTTTCTGCACATTTACATCAAGTGTCGGCCAAGCTTTATATTTGGTATGTTGGACTTTAATTTTTTTATGGTAAGATGACTAAAAGATTAGGTAAGCTTGAACTTGGGGAAAGGAATCATCTTGATTAAGGAATGATGAAGGAACACAATGCTTGATGTAAGGTGAATGTTTTGGAAAGTTTTGTGTGGTAAAAACTTTGACTTTGTGTCCATGTATTTGGACGGCTTTAGGGGCTAGGGGGTGGCCGAATTTTTGAAGAATTTTGGGTAAGGATAGGTGCTTGTGGGGCACATTTCTTTTTGGTCATTTTGTTTTCTATCAAAGCATTTTCTCTCCCTAGCCGAATGCACATTGAGCATTTGTGAACATCTTTTGTTTTTCTTCTTTTGGGTCATTTTCACTTTGACCATTTGGTCTTAATTTTCCAAACCTCTCAAGTCATTCTTCCCTATTGCCGAAAACACCAAAAACCTTGAAGATTATCTTTTCTTTTCTTTTCTTCCTCTTTGCCGAATGCACATCAACTTCAAGACTTTTCCTTTGTTCATTTTTCATTCATAAAAATCGAAACATAAACACTTTACCTCTTATTTCTTTTCTTCTTCTTTTCTTCTTGCAAAAACTCTCAAACATCACTCCCTCCCTAATATTTTCACCATGGCCGAATGTTATTGGTCATCTCTTCATAGCCGAATCTCCCTCTTCTCACATATTTTCTTATCAATCAATTTCTTTGCATTTGTTTTGAACAATCGGTAAGAAACCTCTTCGATCCCTTAATTTCTTATTTCCTTTTTCCAAATTTACTTTTGTTTGGGAAGGTCTTTTGATTGAAAATATCATCCTCTACTTTAGACGATATATTTTGTCTTAATAGAGAAATAAAGAAAAGTCGAAAACTCGGAAGTGTTCGTAATCTTCGTAAATCACCAAGACTTGGTTCATAGTATAAGGTAAGGATTTCTATCAATGGTATCCATATTATTTTTTTAGGTTGACCGATTTTGATTATGATCTTTTAGGGGCAGTTCGATAGGGATAAACATTTCATTATTATTCTTGTTAGCGAGAGCGTGGTAGTATCGTAAACATTATTATCAGGTGTCTAACCTTACATTGTTTCCTAATAGATTTACGGTATTAATTTAATATAATGAAAATATGAAAGATATGGCTAAAGGTACCATACAGATGGTACAGAGTACCCAGGTACGTTCGCTTTTAATACTATGTTAATAGTGTTATGAAGATTGAATATGACATATAAGTGAATTCGTTATGAACATGGAATAAGATATATGGCATGATTTTACATGTTTTGTATGACATATGGGCATATGGGTGATATGTGAAGGGGAAGTGATCTGGTGGTTTTTACCACAATATCTGGTGACTCATGTCACATAATCTGAATGTGGTGACTTATGTCACATATTGTTATCTGGTGACTTTGTCACATTATCTGGTGGCTATGCCACAATTTATAAGGGCGATGTGCAAGTCGTCTGCAGCGACTGCCTTCGATGGTGTGTAGCGGATGGAGGGTCGATTTAGTAATCCCCACGGTGTGATTGGTTGGTACGGGTGATGTGTAGAGGATGGATATTTAGGTTTGGGTTCGGGATTGCATCATTATCTCTATTTGCTAAATATGTATGTATGATTTGATATGCCTAAATCGGCTGGGACTTTGTGTTGACTGTTACACACTGAGTCTGTTTGACTCACCCCGTTGTGGGATATCTTTTCAGGTGACACACAGTGACTTGGACCGGGTCAGCGGAGACTATGTGGTGGCCATGCTGAATATTTTCGGGACTTCAAACAATTGAACTTACGTTTTCTATTATTTTATTTTCGAGATTTATTTGGTATTTTTCAGTTGTAATAAGGCCATTAATATTGAACTTTTTTATGCATGCATTTTATTTGATTTCATTATGATATGATTATTATTAAATCAAGGTTTAAGTAACATTTCTCAAAAATAAATTGAATACTTTTAACTTATTGTTTTCTAGTTTTATTAAAATCTAGACTTCAAGAATAACATCGTTTTCAATTTGAACTCAAAACAAATCAAATTTTCTTCAAAACCACTCAAATTTTTCCAAAGTAACAAACAAGTTTTTGAAATGTTTTACTCAAGGAACATACCAGATCCGGTTAAGGCTCATGGGCCGGGTTTGGGGTGTTTCAACTTCGTATCAGAGCCAATTTTAAACTCTGAGCCTTGGGTTTAAAGCCCACAACGTTTTCAAAACTAAGCCCAATTAAGATTTTGTGAAAAATTTTGGAAATGAGCAGGTTTTCTGACATGGCACCTAAGTCTCTGACCCGAAGTCCACCAGGTAAGTACCCCTAACTGTTGTATGACTTATTGTATGGTTTGTATGTGGGTATAAGGGAACGTAGATTAGTACACTAGGAACTATTGAACTCTAGGATTAGTTTACTCCAACACAGAATTACATAAAACTTAAAGCCTAATTAAACAAACCTGTGAGTGAGTCGCCGAGCTAGGGTGTGGCAACCATTGTGCGCATGTCTAGGATTGGTTTCGGTGGGAGCTTGGTATTTAAGCAGTCCTAGTGACTCACCTCCTCTCCACTCGAATCCTACCTGGTGCGTAGTGACGATTCACCCTAACCAAGAGTACTTATTCACGGGACTAAACTCGATAATTAAAACCCGTAAGGGACTAGCTACACGGTTTTATAAAAACCTTAGTTTTAAATTCACCAACTTAAGCCTTTGATTTGTAGGAAAATTATTTTTTTTGAAACTTTTTCCAAATATTCCCGATTTACAAAATTACCCAAATACCTCTGGTTTGTAAAAAATTACTAAAACACCATTGGATTATAAAATTACCATAATACCCTCGACTTTTGTTAAAATATTCTTACTTTACAAAAATATCAAAACCCCTAATTTGCAAAATATCAAAATACCCCGATTTGGAAAATTACCAAAATACCCCTATAGGACAAATTACGAAAATGCTTGAGTGGTGAATGTGTGTGTGTAGTTGGTACTATCGAATGAATGTGTTTTCTCTGAATTAGGGTAGAAAACTTGAAACGAAAACTCTGAAATGATCGAAAGAACTACTACTAAACTTCTTTCCATAAAATTTCTTCGCGGGTAATCAGCGGAACAAAGACCAATGCATAAAATTTCTTAAATCAGATTAAATCACGATCGTAGACATGAATTCTAGGGGACGTGGTCGTAATGTTCGAGGATGTGGTAGAGGCAGAATGGCTGTATCGGAACCCGTTAGGTATGGTCAAGGGTCCGAAAATGAGGTACCACTACCCCCACCACCAGTGGTTGGAGTTGAGCATCAGGATCAGACGGGGGATGATGCAGTATCACAGGCGATGCTGCGGGTTCTTGAAATGGTGGCTGGAGCAGGTGGAGGTATGGGAGCTCGGAAATCTGTACCCAAGCGACTCCGAGCCAATGGAGCTGAGGTATTCCGTGGTGTATCCGGTGTGGCGCCCAGTACGGCTGAGTATTGGTTGGAGGCGACAGAGTGAATCATGGATGAGCTGGATCTGACTGCTGAGGAGAAACTGAAAGGAATGGTGTCGCTTCTCCGTGATGAGTCATATCAGTGGTGGCTCACAGTTCGAGATGGTGCTACAGCTGAGGATCTCACTTGGGAGTATGTTAAGGCGGCGTATCAGAAAAAGTATGTTGGAACTAATTATGTTGATGCGCAGAGGAAGGCATTTCTGGGGCTGTTTCAAGGGAACAAGTCCGTAGCGGAGTACGAGGTTGAATTCTTAAGGTTGAGCCGATATTCTCGAGGGATCGTGGCTACGGAGCATGAACGATGTGTCCGATTTGAGGACGGACTGGGGGATGATCTGAGGTTGTTAATAGCTCCACAGCAGGAGCGGGAGTTTGCCGTGTTGGTAGAGAAGGCTAAGGTAGCCGAAGGGATTAAGGACTCTGTGAGACAGAATACGGGTCGAAATAAGCAAAAGAGAGGTTTTGGATCATCAGGGTCATCTAGGAATGTTCAAAAGAGACAGAGAGTTGATGGGCCGCGAGGTCAGTAGGTTATGACAGGAGGACAACATCGTACTTGTGTTCAATGCGGAAAGATGCACCTGGGAGAGTGTTAGAAGAAGACAGGGGGATGTTTTAAGTGTGGGTCCAAGGATCACATGATAAGGGACTGTCCTATGAAAACAGACGAGAGCCGACCATCAGGTCAGGGTTATAATCAGGCTGGAAGAGGTGGACAACAGCCACCACGAGGTCGTGGTTCGATTGGCAGAGGTAATGGTTCTAGAAGAGGACGAGGAATACCGGGCAGAGGTGGTGGTAACTCTGAGGCTAGACAGCCAGGTCTGGTATATGCGTTTCGTCGGAGGGAAGATAGTGATGCACCTGATGTTATCACGGGTACGTTCCTTATTTCTGGGTTACCCTTTATTGCTTTGATAGATATAGGGTCAACTCATTCTTATATCGCTAGTGAAGTGTCTGGAACTCTGCATGTGAATTCTGAGACTGTACCTAGGAAGATGACCGTACTTAGTCCTTTAGGACAGACTGTAGTAGTAGATAAGCTCTTTAAGGAAGTGCCTTTAGAAGTGCAAGGGACGCAGTTTCCGGCTGACTTAATGGAGTTGCCATTTGGGGAATTTGATCTAATCTTAGGCATGGACTGGTTAGTGAAGTATCGTGCGAATGCAGATTGTGCTGCTAAGTGCCTGTCATTGAGAACTTTTGACGATAAGGAAGTTATGGTGTTGGGCGAAAGACGGAATTACTTGTCAAATGTAGTATCTTCCCTTAAGGCAGAAAAGATGGTTAGGAAGGGTTGTTTGGCTTTTCTTATGTTGGTCAGTGCCTTGGAGGCTAAGGAGGCAACTGTTAAAGAGATCAGAACTGTGAGAGAATTTGTGGATGTCTTTCCGGAAGAACTTCCTAGATTGCCTCCGGATCGTGAGGTGGAATTTGGGATTGACTTGTTGTCTGGAACGGCGCCAGTATCTATCGCTCCGTATAGAATGGCACCAAAGGAGTTGGATGAGCTCAAGGCTCAGATCCAAGAGTTGCTTGACCGTGGGTTTATCCGACCCAGTGTGTCTCTATGGGGAGCACCGATTTTATTTGTGAAGAAGAAGGACGGAACTATGCGCATGTGCATAGATTATCATCAGTTGAATAAGCTGACCATCAAGAACAAGTACCCTTTGCCTAGGATAGACGACTTGTTCGATCATCTTAAGGGAGTGGCGGTATTTTCAAAAATAGATTTACGGTCAGGATATCATCAGCTTAAGGTGAAGGAAGTAGATATCCATAAGACAGCTTTCCGAACAAGATACGGGCATTATGAGTTTTTAGTAATGCCGTTCGGATTGACGAACGCCCCAGCTGCATTCATGGATATGATGAACCGGGTCTTTCAACCTTATTTGGATCGGTTCGTTGTTGTGTTCATCAACGACATCCTAGTATATTCCAAGTCTGAGGAAGAGCATGATGAGCATCTCCGGATAGTGTTGCAAGTGTTAAGGGAAAAGAAGCTATATGCCAAATTCAGCAAGTGTGAATTTTGGCTTAAGGAAGTTGCGTTCTTAGGGCATGTGGTGTCTGCAGAAGGGATAAGGGTGGATCCTAGGAAGATTGAGGCAGTGTTAGACTGGAAACCACCTAAGACTGTGGCAGAGATTCGTAGCTTTTTGGGGTTAGCAGGCTATTACAGAAGGTTCGTAGAAGGGTTCTCATCCATAGCCGCACCTTTGACAAAGTTGTTGAGAAAAGAAGTACCTTTCGTATGGACGGATAAGCAACAGGTGAGCTTTGAGAAGCTTAAGAGGGTTTTGGCTGAAGCTCCGGTTTTGATTCAGCCTGAGGCAGGGAAGGATTTTTTGGTGTACTGTGACGCTTCTCATACAGGATTGGGATGTGTTTTGATGCAGGAAGGGAAAGTAGTCGCTTATGCGTCTCGACAATTGAGGCCTCATGAGGTTAATTATTCGACGCATGACTTTGAGTTGGCGGCGGTGGTTTTTGCCCTTAAGGTATGGAGGCACTATCTATATGGAGAAAAGTCAGTGGTTTACAAAGACCATAAAAGTCTTAAGTATCTGCTGACTCAGAAGGAGCTGAATCTGAGACAGCGAAGGTGGGTGGAGTTGTTGAAAGATTACGACTGTTTCATAGAGTATCACCCGGGCAAGGCGAATGTAGTGGCAGATGCCTTAAGTCGGAAAGTAGTGTCGGATTTGAGGGCGATGTTTGCACATCTTAGCTTGTATGACGACGGAAGTTTGTTGGCGGAGTTGCAAGTCAAGCCGACATGGTTGAATGAGGTAAAAGAAAGTCAGTTGGTAGACGATGATTTAAGCGCTAAGTTGCGACAAGTGCAGAAAGGGGAGTTGGAGGATTATGGTATTAATGGCGATGGAGTATTGTGCTTCAAGGGTAAGGTCTGTATGCCTAAGGATAATGAGTTAAGGCAGAGAATTCTTCAGGAGTCACATGGTAGTCCTTATGCTATGCATCCTGGAGGTAGTAAGTTATACAGAGATCTTAGGGAATAGTTTTGGTGGCCTGGTCTTAAGCGGGAAGTTACAGAATTTGTAGGGAAGTGCTTGACGTGTCAGCAAGTCAAGGCTGAACACCAAGTTCCTTCAGGATTGCTTCAGCCAATAAAGATTCCGCAGTGGAAGTGGGAGAGAATCACCATGGACTTCGTTAGTGGGTTTCCTCTTACGCCTACTAAGAAGGACTCGGTATGGGTAATAGTGGATCGATTAACGAAGTCTGCACATTTCATTCCAGTACGGGTTGATTATTCGTTGCAGAGGTTGGCGAAGTTGTATGTGGCGGAAATTGTGAGGTTGCATGGAGTGCCGGTGTCGATTATTTCGGATAGGGATCCAAGGTTTACGTCTCGGTTTTGGAAAGCACTACATCAGGCTTTAGGCACCAGATTAGATTTCAGTACGGCATTTCATCCGCAGTCGGACGACCAGTCTGAGCGAGTGATCCAAGTGTTAGAAGATATGTTGAGGGGCTGTGTGATAGATTTCAGAGGAAGTTGGGAAGAATATTTGCCTCTAGCGGAATTTGCGTATAATAACAGCTATCAGGCCAGTATTCGGATGGCACCGTATGAAGCGTTGTATGGACGGAAGTGTCGCACCCCTACGTGTTGGACAGAACTGGGGGAATGTCGAGTTTTGGGTCCGGAGATTGTGGCAGAATCTAAAGAAAAGGTTAAGGTAATTTGGGCTCGGTTGAAGGAGGCATTTGATAGGCAAAAGTCGTACGCAGATTTTAAGCGGAAGGAGATAGAGTTTGCTGTGGGAGATCAAGTGTTTCTAAAGGTTTCACCTTGGAAGAAGGTGATGAGATTTGGTCGCAAGGGAAAGTTAAGTCCCAGGTTTATAGGACCATATCGGGTCTTGAAAAGGGTTGGACCAGTGGCATATCAGTTAGAATTGCCTTCGGAATTGAAGCTGATGCACGATGTGTTCCATGTTTCGATGCTACGTCGTTACCGATCGGAATCATCTCATGTAGTGCCAGTTGAGGAGGTGGAACTAAGACCAGATTTGTCTTACGAGGAGGAGCCGATCAGATTCTGGAACAGGATGTGAAGGTGTTACGGAGGAAATCAGTTCCTCTCGTCAAAGTGTTATGGCGTAACCATGGATCGGATGAGGCTTCGTGGGAGCCGGAAGAGGCAGTGCGACAGCAATACCCTCACTTGTTCTAGCCAGGTAATTTCGAGGACGAAATTTTTTTTTTAGGAGGGTAGAGTTGTAACATCCTAAAATTTGAGTATCATCTTGTTGATTGTGTTAGCTCGGATATGATTTTATTGTGTGCCTAATATAGTCTTGTGAAGGTTTGGAATTAAATTGGATTTAGAATAATTTTTAGTATGGAGAATTTAGTGAAGTGGATCAAGTGATTATGATGCTTAAGTTAATTTAAGTGTCTTAAATTAGCACAAGAAGAGTTAGTGGCATGGTGGAAATGGCGCATGAATGGTTGCTTGAGGGGAGTGGTTCGAATATCATGGAGTGCATTTTGGAGACTTTATTTTTCTGCACATTTACATCAAGTGTCGGCCAAGCTTTATATTTGGTATGTTGGACTTTAATTTTTTTATGGTAAGATGACTAAAAGATTAGGTAAGCTTGAACTTGGGGAAAGGAATCATCTTGATTAAGGAATGATGAGGGAACACAAGGCTTGATGTAAGGTGAATGTTTTGGAAAGTTTTGTGTGGTAAAAACTTTGACTTTGTGTCCATGTATTTGGACGACTTTAGGGGCTAGGGGGTGGCCGAATTTTTGAAGAATTTTGGGTAAGGATAGGTGCTTGTGGGGCACATTTCTTTTTGGTCATTTTGTTTTCTATCAAAGCATTTTCTCTCCCTAGCCGAATGCACATTGAGCATTTGTGAGCATCTTTTGTTTTTCTTGTTTTGGGTCATTTTCATTTTGACCATTTGGTCTTAATTTGCCAAACCTCTCAAGTCATTCTTCCCTATTGCCGAAAACACCAAAAACCTTGAAAATTATCTTTTCTTTTCTTTTCTTCCTCTTTTCCGAATGCACATCAACTTCAAGACTTTTCCTTTGTTCATTTTTCATTCATAAAAACCGAAACATAAACACTTTACCTCTTATTTCTTTTCTTCTTCTTTTCTTCTTGCAAAAACTCTCAAACATCACTCCCTTCCTAATATTTTCACCATGGCCGAATGTTATTGATCATCTCTTCATAGCCGAATCTCCCTCTTCTCACATATTTTCTTATCAATCAATTTCTTTGCATTTGTTTTGAACAATCGGTAAGAAACCTCTTCGATCCCTTAATTTCTTATTTCCTTTTTCCGAATTTACTTTTGTTTGGGAAGGTCTTTTGATTGAAAATATCATCCTCTACTTTAGACGATATATTTTGTCTTAATAGAGAAATAAAGAAAAGTCGAAAACTCGGAAGTGTTCGTAATCTTCGTAAATCACCAAGACTTGGTTCATAGTATAAGGTAAGGATTTCTATCAATGGTATCCATATTATTTTTTTAGGTTGACCGATTTTGATTATGATCTTTTAGGGGCAGTTTGATAGGGATAAACATTTCATTATTATTCTTGTTAGCGAGAGCGTTGGTATTGGTAGTATCGTAAACACTATTATCAGGTGTGTAACCTTACATTGTTTCCTAATAGATTTACGGTATTAATTTAATATAATGAAAATATGAAAGATATGGCTAAAGGTACCATACAGATGGTACAGAGTACCCAGGTACGTTCGCTTTTAATACTATGTTAATAGTGTTATGAAGATTGAATATGACATATAAGTGAATTCGTTATGAACATGGAATAAGATATATGGCATGATTTTACATGTTTTGTATGACATATGGGCATATGGGTGATATGTGAAGGGGAAGTGATCTGGTGGTTTTTACCACAATATCTGGTGACTCATGTCACATAATCTGAATGTGGTGACTTATGTCACATATTGTTAACTGGTGACTTTGTCACATTATCTGGTGGCTATGCCACAATTTATAAGGGCGATGTGCAAGTCGTCTGCAGCAACTGCCTTCGATGGTGTGTAGCGGATGGAGGGTCGATTTAGTAATCCCCACGGTGTGATTGGTTGGTACGGGTGATGTGTAGAGGATGGATATTTAGGTTTGGGTTCGGGATTGCATCATTATCTCTATTTGCTAAATATGTATGTATGATTTGATATGCCTAAATCGGTTGGGACTTTGTGTTGACTGTTACACACTGAGTCTGTTTGACTCACCCCGTTGTGGGATATCTTTTCAGGTGACACACAGTGACTTGGACCAGGTCAGCGGAGACTATGTGGTGGCCATGCTGAATATTTTCGGGACTTCAAACAGTTGAACTTGCGTTTTCTATTATTTTATTTTCGAGATTTATTTGGTATTTTTCAGTTGTAATAAGGCCATTACTATTGAACTGTTTTATGCATGCATTTTATTTGATTTCATTATGATATGATTATTATTAAATCAAGGTTTAAGTAACATTTCTCAAAAATAAATTGAATACTTTTAACTTATTGTTTTCCAGTACTAAAATTAAGTTTTATTAAAATCTAGACTTCAAGAATAACATCGTTTTCAATTTGAACTCAAAACAAATCAAATTTTTTTCAAAACCACTCAAATTTTTCCAAAGTAACAAACAAGTTTTTGAAATGTTTTACTCAAGGAACATACCAGATCCGGTTAAGGCTCGTGGGCCGGGTTTGGGTGTTCAATATATATATCTACGTATTAACTTTTCATATCTCGAATCAATATCACATTCGTGTATATCATTGACATATATGTTTACATCACCTTCGGCTATACTCATCTCTCAAATCAATATCACATTCGGCTATATCAACAATAAACATATATACTTCCATTAAATTCATGTGCATCATTATAGATAAATCCAATCTAACATGATTGCTTAAAATTTTATCTCGAATATCGACGGACATTATAAATCGGTTATTCGAGCACATTATAATCAAAAGATAAATGCTGAAATTTCAGCATTCGGACAACCCCTTTTTTATTTCGAGCAGCACTTAACATTTCGCAGTGAAGTCAATAAACTATAGTAACATTTAGCATTTAAATCAATAATTATTGCTCCATTCCGACAGCAGCACCATTTAGCATTTAAGTCAATAATAACAGCAACATTTAGCATTTAAGGCAATAAGTTTTACTCCATTTGGATAGCAACTAAATCATACAATATGGCAACATAACAGCATCACAATTGGTCACTAAAAATCAACACATTTGAAAAGCTTAGTTAGTTAAATAAAACCACATAAATGACAACACATTTGGACAGTGAATTTAAAATAAGACAAAATATAGGTAACGGACCCTGTTCTGGACAGCATTTATACTCCAATTAAACAAGCATTTACACTCGGTAATCATAGGAAACATGTCCTGTTTTGGATAGCTTCAACCCTTCAATTTACCATGCATTCTAACAACTTTATTCCAAAAATAAAAAAAAATCAGACAACATTAATTCACAGTTATTTTGACAGTAGTAACAACATTCGGACAGCATTGATTTGCAGCATTCATATATCATTAATTCACAAGTATTTGGACAGCAGTAACAACACTCGGACGACATTAATTTGTACAAAAATGGACAACATTTAAGCACCAATTTGGACAGCAATGATATGCTCAAAAATGGACAGCACCTAAGCACCAGTTTAGCCAACTGAATCATTAATGTTGACCTAATAAAGAATTAAACATGAAATAAACAGAAACTATTTCAAAGAAAACACACAAAAATTTTCCCAAGCTGCTTCCTCCCTCCTCAAGCCTGTTCCTTGTCTTTCCCACAATGCTCTTCAACTACCTCTTAAGCTAACATAACCAGCCCCAAGTTAAAATAAAAATGGAAACATTCACCAAAATAAATAAATTCTTTTGAGATCTTTTTTCTTTCCAGCTACTAAAACATGCATAAAATAATTGAAAAGATAATTTCCTCTTCTCCCCGAAACTTTCAGTCCAGCTACTCAAAATTCTGTCAAGAGTAGGCTTATGGGGCTTACCTTGAATTCTTGAAAAATAAGCAACTCCCAAGCAGCTACAACCATGGCTTCACCTACATGCAATCGGCCAACATTTTTCTTTTCCACTTCAAGAGAACAAGAGAACTCACCCAGAAAGGGAAATGAGATTCTCCCTAACTAACGGTAATGGAATGGAATAATTTTTTTTTAATCCCCACTAACTCTCTTAATTTGTTTTATTATAACATTAATATATAATATAAAATGATATAAATTTTTTTAACATATAATTTTAACATATAAAAACATATATGTTATCATTATGCCGTCCACTATACTAAATTTTTGGCCAAATTGCATCATAAGTCCTCCTCATTACAAATACAACAACAATTAAGCACTCAACAATCAGCACACAGCATTTACATTTTATGCGATTAAGTCCTTTTTCGTAATTTGACACACAGTCGATAAAAATACCACACAGAATTTTTACACAGGCTACGCCACATATAATAAACATAAAAAAATGATTCCAAAATATTTTTTTTTCCGACTTCTGATTTGTGGTCTCGAAACTACTATTTCGACTAGGGTCTAAACCGGGCTGTTACACTTACTAAGCTATATAGCTTACCCCCTCCTTTTTAATGTCTTATAGGGTTATTTAGGTAGCTCGGGTTGGAAATCGTCGGAGATCCTATCACACTATCAAGCTGCCATTTGGGTATAAATGAATTCAAGTAATTTAAGTCTATGGCATGTATAGGGACTTAGCCATTTTGTTAAATGTGTCATTATGATTGTAGCCAATGTGTTGGCTTGTGATTGTCAAAGGCTTGTTTTGATATTTGGCCATGTAGATTGGTTTATTTGGGCTATTATGGTTGTAAGCCTAAGTATATATATATGTGCTAATGTCTCTGGTGATATGAATATGGTATACTTGGTGAATGATAGAAATATGATTTATGACAAGAATGTGAAATGTTTGTATATGTGGAATCTTGCATGATTTGGTGTGGAGAGTTTGATGTTCTAAGTATTATAAATAATGGCATGAGAATGACATGTTATTTTCTTGGTTGTGGTTGTTTAGTTGCTCTTATATGCTTGAATTTGTGCCATGTGATGTTGTGTTGATGTGTGCAAGTGAGGGTGGCAAAAATGGCTTGGTAAATAGCCTTGTTTTTGTCTACACGGGTAGACACACAGGCGTGTGTCTAGGCCGTGTGTGACACACGGTCTACCCCACAGGCATGTGATCCGGCCGTGTGTCCCCTGCACCTTAATTGTTGCAAAAAAAATGTCCAAAATTGGGCACATGGGCAGAGACACGGGCGTGTGTCTCAGCTGTGTGTGTTACTGTAATACCCCTAACCCGTATCCATCGTCGTAATAGGGTTAAAAGGCATTAATGATCAAATCATAACATTTAACCCTCATTATTCATACATCATTAAATTATAATCAAACAATGTCACTAAGTCCCTTAATAAAGTCTACGAGACCTTAAATATGCATTGGAAAGGGGTCAGGACTAAACTAGAAACATACGAAATTTTTCCAAAAACTTAACATTTTTCAAAGTTACAGAGGTCACACGCCCGTGTGGGTAGGTCGTGTGCCTCGCACGGCCTCAGACACACCCGTGTGTCCAAGCCGTGTCAAAACAGGGCATTCATACTAACTTGTTCACACGGCCGAAGACAGACCCGTGTGCTTAACTCGTGGTCGACACTGACTTATTTCACATGACCAGTCACACGCCCGTGTGTCCAGCCCATGTGTGAGTCTGACTTGTTTCAATTTGCAAACTTAAGAGACACGGTCGAGCCACACGCTCGTGTGCTCAACCGTGTGGACAAATGTAGGCCATTTGCAAGGCCAATTTGCCACCCACACTTTGGGTCATACCTACAAGCATCAAACCATATAATTTCATACCCCAAATGGCATCCAAAACATACCAAAATATGCGCCTTTTAACCTTCAACTATATCATTTATTTCCACACTCAATTCCAACTCAAACATACTAATCCCAAAATATCAAATTCACATCAAAATTATGTAATCCATACATCACTCAATCCTTACGAATTCTTAGCATGAAACTTACTATCTCCATATCATCAAAACATATCATAAAAGTCATTCACACAAAGTCACATAAACACATTATTACCATCATTCTCACATATCCAAGACATAAACTAAGATCATTCATCTATCAAGCCATATCACATGGCAAGATCTATACATCTCAAAACATATCATAATCACTAGCCTATACATGCCATATACCAAATATACAACTTCCAAAAGTACCAAAATATATGGCCGATAGTGTGATTGAGTCGCTGACGATCTCCGGACCCGAGCTATCTTTAATAATAATGTAAAACAGAGAAATGCTTCACACAGTAAGCTTAAAAGCTTAGTAAGTTCGTCATATAATACATTTAACTCAACAAATCAAATTCAATATACAAAATAAACTATCACATGGTTCAATTCACAATGTTATACAATCTAATTCATAGTCATTACTCACATAATCATCCATTTATCCATATATGATATCATCAACCACATAGGTTCCATACATACCTGTGCTAACACTTAATTAACGATCACTTTTGCTACTCAATGCTCAATAACACAATTCGCTCAACCTTCATTAATCATTCGATTTACTTGCACACTTAGTGCCAATTTCTTAGCCGAAACTATAATATCATCGCACATTTAGTGCCTTTACATTATAACGAATTTGACTTTGTGTCGCACACACAGTGCCAATCAATATAGTCGATACTTTTTTTATATGCACACATAGTGTCGTTCACCCCTGTATCAATTCTAATTATGCACACTTAGTGCCACATCTCTCAAATCCTCATATAGAATTACTAATTCATCAACCACATATTCATTTATTTCATAACACATGAATATGAATTAAACGATTCGTATTATACACGAACATTGTAACACCCTAAACCCGACCTAAAAGTTAGACCCGAATCTGGCGTGTCACATTGAAGTGTTTTTCGAAAACTATGTTTTCGTTGAAAAACCCTTGTACATTGAAAGATTATTAATTTTATTCCCAAAATATCTTTTTAGCTGCGAAAGCTAATTTTGAGAGTAATCGATTTACGAAAAAGTTTAAGTCGCGAAACTATTTCGAAAATGTTGCGAAAACGTAGTGTTGTTGAAAAATAGTTATCATTTTGGAAAACCGTGACTTACTTCTAACCGATATAAACCAAAGTAAAGAAAGACCCGGAGTTAAAATCCAGAACTTAAAGAGGCCTTATTACAACCCGAACCAAAATACTTGAATGTAAATAATCAAACAGAAACCATAAGCAGTGTGTGGCCTTCTCCGAGACCCTCGCAACATCGATCCGTCTAAGGTTGGGGATCACCTGCACAGTTAAAAACGGGGTGAGTTTATGAAAACTCAGTGTGTAATCCCCTTTCTAGAGTAACAGTCAGTATACAAAAACAGAACCCGAAACAGTCTGGGCCAAAGCCCTTTAACAGTAACAGTAACAGTACAGTCCAGTTTAGAGCATACGTGGGTCAAAGCCCACTAAAACATCATTTGGGTCACAGCTCATAACAGAATCAATTGGGCCCAGCCCAAACCAATTATAGAACAAGTGGGCCTAAGCCTAATACAGTGACAGATCTCATGACAGATATGCAATGGTATGAGGATGCATACAGCCTCAATCCAGCCAACACACCACCCGTACCAACCCTACACTTACGTGGGGATAAAATCGACCCAGCCAGCCAGTACACCAAAGTTAGCACCGGTTGCGGCCCTAACCGTAATCGCAGTAAATCTGCTAGTATATATATACGGCTCTAAGCCTTCAGTAGCGGTATTATAATTGGCACAAAGCCAATCAGTAACTGTATTATGTTTGGCACATAGCCATCAGCGACGGTAATATAACCGGCACACAGCCTTAGGTAAATATAATCGACATAGAGTCATCGATGTATATGTTATGTACATAGCCACGGGTAAATACGATTGGCACAAAGTCATAATCAAGATGGCATAGAACCATATTTAGGTTGGCACAAAGCCATAATCAGATTAAGCGGCTTTAAGCCGTCCGTCGGTCCACAGTCGTTTCGGGCGACCCGTGCGACCTTAACAGATCAATACTAGATCCACAGTCGTCATGCGACCCGTGCGACCCTATCAAAACTTCTTCCGTATCAATGTCTCAACCCCATGCAATATGTCATGTATGTCATGCTCAATCATTACACGTGTATGCAAAATGGCCATGCTCAGTAACAATCACTTAAACATGTAATAAAAGCATATCAGTCCTACAACCACAGTCAAATTAGTCAACTCATAGTCTAAGTCAATCATTTACCCACAATGGCAAAATAGTTATCTTACCCAATGAGCGTATTTCGATAATCCTACCCTTCAGGGGTATTTTGGTAATTCTACCTTACAGGAGTAATTCAGTAATTCTACCCTACAGAGGTATTTTAGTAATTTTGTAAATCGAGGGTATTTCAGTAATTTTGTAAATCGAGGGTATTTCGGTAATTTTACAAACTGAAGGTATTTTGATGATTTTGGAAACTGAGGGTATTTCGATAATTTTACAAATTGAAGGTATTTTGGTAATTTTACAAATCGAGGGTATTTTGGTAATTTTGCAAACCGGGGGTATTTCAGTAATTTTGCAAACTGAGGGTATTTTAATAATTTTACAAATCGAGCGTATTTTAGTAATTTCACAAACTGAGGGTATTTTGGTAATTTCATAAATCAGGGTATTTCGGTAATTTGTAAACTGGGGGTATGTCGGTAATTTCGCAAATCGGGGATATTTTGGTAATTTTGCAAACCGAGGGTATTTTAGTAATTTCCTAAACTGGGGGTATTTCAGTCAATTTACAACCTTCCTGAAGGTCTACAGTCGCCTCGAGCGACACAGGTAACATATAAGGCCAAACAATGAAAATGGGCTTAAGTTCAATATCCGGCCCAAGTGGGCCCACACGCTCGTGTGGCCCATTCAACCCAATTTCAGTCACGGCTATGCAACTTTTGCAGCCCAATCCATTAGTTATCTCTATCGTGAATTTTACCCATGTGGGGCCCAGGAGCCCATTGGGCCCACATGGCCCATCTCGACCCAACAAGGCCCATTACGATCTAAGCCTACGAGAACGCTCGTGGTGGCTTCTGCAGTCTAGCACCCATGCTCATAAGCTCAGTTTACCACACAAGCGCTCGAACACTCGTGAGGCTCGAATGCCGAAGTTTCGACTTTTCGACTTTTCGTCGATTCACGGTAAAGTGGGGTGTGATTACACACCTTTATTCCGGAGTCACTCCCAGATCCACGACTACCCAACCTAGAACCATCGAAATTCGATGTTAGTCTTTAACCGCTAGGGTAACGCCCTTTTGATAGCACATACTTTGAAATATTTCCTTTACCTTGCCTGACTACAAACTTAATCTCTCAACATTCGTGGCTCAAAAACGATCCCACACCTTGCCTAGAATCTGGATTATAACCAAACGTTGTTAGATATAATCAACTACTATCCCATAAAAAAAAGCAACATTCGGATTAGAAGAACGAAGGGTACCATAACTTGAACTTACCGTAACTTACCCTTACCGTTTGTCAGGAGATCTTATGAAGATTGACTTACCAAGCAATGGTAGAACCGAAGAGTACTCGACCAATCCCCTAACAGCAAAATAATTGACAATGGCTAGCCCAGGAGGTGAAGAGTATTCGGCCTAACCAATAAGGATCTACCAGAAGAGAACAGAAAAAGAATGGAGCCACAAGATGAAGTGGTATTCAGCTAGAAAAAGAAGTCAGGAGAGCTCAACCAGCGAGGGAGAGATGAGGCTATAATCGGTCACAGAGGAGGGTGAAAGCAACAAGCGATTTGTCGATGGCTAAATTGTATAGTAGGACGAAAGAAAAGATGTGGAAAAAAACAACCCAATTAGGTTGTGAAGAGGGAGGAGTCGGCAACAGAGGAAAAGAAAAGTGCAACTGTGTGCAGAAGAAAAGAAATGTAGAAATGTTATGGAGAACAGAAAACTGCAAAATGCCTAACACCTTCAATTACCTAAAGAAAGCAACCGAAATAATTCTAGGAAGAAAAAAAAACTCAAAAGCCGAAATATGGGAGGAGAGCAAGGAGAATTCGGCAACTCCTAGTCCAATGTCAAAATGACTAACCTTTCCCCCCTCAGCCGAAATGACCAAATAGAGTCTCCCCAAAAGGCACAACTCTCTACTTCCCCAACTCATTGATTCACTCACCAATATCTCCCTAGTCTTCTCCAAGATTTGCTCCTACAATCTCTCAATGACCATTTCAAACCTCTCATCCATCAGGCTTTCACTGCAACACAAACTCTAGCCAGCCTGACAGCAAAATAAATACCCGATTATGATGTGCCAACACTCGAACCTCAAACCTCAAGATTACTCCACATGCCACCTTGCCACTAAGCCACAAGCTCCTTTTGTGACTTAAAACATGCGCAAATATTTATAAAGCCTATGTGCCAGTGTCCAGATTCTTTTAAGAGCAAAAATTAAAAATTCTGCAAGGGCCAAGACTTGAACCCAGGCTCCCTTACAACCTTAATGACGCCACAACCACTAGGCTACAAGCTTCCTTACGTCATGATTTCCCCAACAATATTCTTAAAGCCTACTCATTCCCTAACAATATTCTTAAAGCCTACTCACTTACATCCAGGGTTTTATTCACCTAAACCAAAATTTTTCCTAAAGCCCAGGTTTGAACCCAAGACTTCATGGAAGCCCCCTAACCTTCCAAAATCACTCACCTAATAGGTCTAACTTGCATTAGTGTCGTTCTCTTGTTCTCAAAAATTTTAAACGCTCCCATGCCAAAGGACCAATAGGCCCAATAGGCCCAATTCTACTAGGCCCAAATTCAGGGTGTTACAATTCTACTCCCTTAAAGAAATTTTGTCCTCAAAATTTCCAACTATATAATAGCCACACAACACAGGTTACACCACTACGCTGCCGCTCGCACTCTGATTCTAATATCCCTATCATATTTTAACTAGAACTTGGAACTCCCTACACATACTCAAAACACCTAACCATTGAAACAAACAGATATCTCACACGCAACCAATATCTATATCCAACACCACATCCAAACATTTCCAAACATACCTAGAATACAAAATCTAAATTCAAGTGTCTCAGTTTTAAACAGATAACAGTATCAAGGAAACTTACAGATTCGCGCTGGAGACTCAGTCAACGACACTTTCAGAAAAACATTCAGAAAACATTTTGAATACCCAATCCACAGTCGAGTTTTACAAACCTGGCTCTGATACCACTAAATGTATCACCCCAAACTCAGCCTAGAAGTTAGACCCGAATCTGGTGTGTCACATTGAACTGTTTTTTGAAAACTATGTTTTCGTTGAAAAACGCTTGTACATTGAAAGATTATTAATTTTATTCCCAAAATATCTTTTTAGTTGCGGAAGCTAATTTTGAGAGTAATCAATTTACGAAAAAGTTTAAGTCGCGAAACCATCCTAAACTGTTGCGAAAACGTAGTGTTGTTGAAAAACAGTTATCATTTTGAAAAACCGTGACTTACTTCTAACTGATATAAACCAAAGTAAAGAAAGACCCCGAGTTAAAATCCAGAACTTAAAGTGTAACACCCCTAACCCCGAACCATCGCCGGAACAGGGTTACGAGGCATTACCGGACATATCAGACAATTTGCAAATATAATTTTTGTTTAATATAAATTTCGGCAGCATTTCTGCTTATTATTATATAAGACCCCCTGTAAATTAAACCGTATTCATTTCAATTATAACCAATTCAACCAATTCATTTCATATATTCATTTTCTATTCTAATTACCTTCTAATCAAACTCAATCAATATAATAACAACTTAAATTTATCAAACTATTAGTTAGATTAAAATAAATATACTTCTTTCATTATAATTCTTAAACTTGTAATACTAACATTTTTAACCATTTACATTCAAAACATAATAACCTTTATACACAACCTACGTACATGCCACATTACGAAAAGGAAATATACATCACCAAAAGTTTGCTGAAGTCGGGTCTAGCTTCGGATGCTGGTTCAGTATTTGACTTCTACAACCTACGCACGGAAACAACCGTACGCTGAGTATACATATACTCAGTGGTATTACCATAATTCAAATTATAATCATAATAATCATATCATTAATTCATATAACTTTAATTTAACTAAACCAATTCAAACATAACTTTCATATAAGTTTGTCCTTCTCAATATATTCATACAATTCAATTTTAGCTATTCAACAATTGAAATAATACACAATCATGTTGAGCCACTATCCATTTCTTGAACCAATGGTTCATACTTTCTATTCTCATACTCCTATTCCAATCACATTTTTCAGTTCATGTTCTATTTTCGCATTTCTTCCAATGGCTCAACCATTTCATTTTATTCAATTTAACCTTTTCCTTATTTACCCCTATTAACAGACTCGGACTTTAGCGGATACACGGATTCCAACCCAAACACACCAGTACGGCACATTGTGCCTAAAACGGTACATAGTACCTGATCAATGTACGACACATAAGTGCCTGAAACGACACACGAGGTGCCTGATACGACACACGAGGTGCCTAAAATACGACACATAAAGTGCCTGATTTACGACACATAAAGTGCCTGATCGGCAAAGCCGATAAATCCCGTACTCTTCCAAATCCTATGGCATGCCAATTATATCCGACTCAGCCCGACTAGTTAATAGGGTATTTCAGTTCTCAATTTCATTTTCATTTCCATAACAAATTCAATTTCAATATCAATTACACTTTTCCATTTCAATCCAGATACAATTCAATTTCAATACATATTCATCATTCAACTCAATTTCCATTCAATTCAATAAAAACACTTACCTTATAATTTACTTACTATATTCATAAATTAATCTAACATTTAATGAATAAATAAATAGTTTGAATTATAGTAATACAAACCCGAATTTGCTTGATTATTCCTCAGTAACCTTCTCCTTTCCTTTGTGGGTTGATGCCTCGAGTTCCTTTTTAGCTACGAAAATAATAATAATTTAAATTATTAATTACAACATTAAATTACAATAAATAATTGAATTTTATTCAATTTCTACTCTTCCTTTTCATTCCACATCCTTTATACACAATTCTATTATTTACTTATAAGTTCTTTCAAAGCTGTCTACCTGAGTCATTATCACTAAATTATCTATATCTTGAGTTACAGAATTCCAAATTAAGATCCGTAAATTTTATATGAAACTATACTCACATATCTTCTTTCCATAAAATTTTCAGAATTTTTGGTTTAGCCAATTAGTACAGTTTATTCTTTAAATTCACCCCTGTTCTGCTGTCTGGCAGTTCCTACCCTTCTTCACTAAAAATTAGTTATCTTTTTATAAATAATTCAAATGATGTTATGGTTTATTTATTCTAAAACTAGACTCATTAAGGAATCTAACCATATAAATTATGTTCCCAAATTATTTTTATACAATTTTTAATTATTTTTCCAAGTCAGAACAGAGGATCTCGAAATCACCCTGAACTAGTTTCACTAAAATTTAAATATCTCATAATACAGAACTTATTTACTTTCTCTGTTTCTTTCATATGAAAATAGACTCAATAAGCTTTAATTTCATATCTCACTCAACTTCTAATTCCACTTCTACGATTTTTGGTGAATTTTCAAAGTTGCTCTACTGCTGCTGTCCCCAAACTGTTTTCTTATAACTTATTTTGCAATTAACTCCTAATTAAGTTTACTTATTTCTTAACTTAATTCATGCTTTGATTCTACTTAAATTCCTTCCATATTCAACTTGATTATATAATTTCATAATAAAACCCTAATTCATAATTTCTTCCAAATTAATCCCTATAGTAGAAAACTTATAGCTTACTTTACAATTTAATCCTTTTACTAATTCTAACTTAAATTTTATTCAATTTAGTCTCTAATTCATCTTTTTCTTCAACATCAACTATACTTGAAAACCAATAAACTCTCAAAATATCAACTTAGTTTCATCAAAATCTTGCTTTAAAGCTTCTAAAACATCAAAATTAAGAGAATAGAACTTGATTGACTTACCTAATTAAACTTCAAGCTTTAAAACCTCAATTTTTCCTTTTCTTTTTCTTTCTTTCTTTCTTTTCCCCTGTTTCGAAAACTTCTCTGTTCTTTTCTGTTCTTCTTTTGTTTCTTTTTATACTATTTACTTTATTATATAATATACTATTATATTAATATAATTATTTAATAATAATAATAATAATATATTTTTAACACATAAAATCTCAGATTTTTTTTAAGCTTATGCCGCCTCAAGTATACTAAATGGTCTATTTGCCATTTTAGTCCTTTTTATTTTCTTTTAATCTACAATTAGACTTTTACTCCTTATTCAATTTGATCCTTTTTCCCAATTACTTTAAATTAAGCTAAATTCACTAAATAAAAATCTAATTAAACACACTATTAGACTCATAATTACTCCTAATAATTATTTACTAACTCGGTTTACTAAGACGGAGGCCCGATAACACATTTTTTTTTTTTCTTTTTTTTTCTGGTGCCCACGGATTTTGGGTCGTTACATAAAGAGGCCTTATTACAACCTGAATCAAAATACTTGAATGTAAATAATCAAACGGAAACCATAAGTAGTGTGTGGCCTTCTCCGAGTCCCTTGCAGCACCGATCCGTCTAAGGCTGGGGATTACCTCCATAGTTAAAAACGGGGTGAGTTTACGAAAACTCAGTGTGTAATCCCCGTACTAAAGTAACAGTCAGTATACAGAAATAGAACCCGAAACAGTCTGGGCCAAAGCCTTTAATAGTAACAGTACAGTCCAGTTCAGAGTATACGTGGGTCGAAGCCCACTACAATATCATTTGGGTCACAGCCCATAATAGAATCAATTGGGCCCAGCCCAAACCAATTATAGAATAAGTGGGCCTAAGCGGTAAATACGATTGGCACAAAGCCATAATCAAGATGGCACAGAGCCATATTTAGGTTGGCACAGAGCCATAATCAGATTACGCGGCTTTAAGCCATTCGTAGGTCCACAGTCGTCTCGGGTGACTCGTGCAACCTTAACAGATCAATACTAGATCCACAGTCGTCATGCGACCCGTACGACCCTATTAGAACTTCCTCCGTATCAATGTCCCAACCCCATGCAATATGTCATGTATGTCATGCTCAATCATTACACGTGTATGCAAAATGTCCATGCTCAGTAACAATCATTTAAACATGTAATAAAAGCATATCAGTCCTACAACCAAAGTCAAATTAGTCAACTCATAGTCTAAGTCAGTCATTTACCCACAAGGGCAAAATAATTATCTTACCCTATAAGGGTATTTCGGTAATCCTACAATGTTGCAAATATTTATTGAATATGTATAACTTGCAAAATAAATAAACATACCCCTTTTTTAATCAAGAAAATAAACATATTTAAAATAACATAAATATGCCAAAATAACACCAACTTATTCTTTATGCAAGAAAACGAAACATACTTAAAAACAACAAAAAATGTTAAAATAACACCAACTTTTCAATTAATTCTCAAAGAAATCTATCATATCAAGGTGAGTTATATGATGAAGGCCATGAATTACATCATCCTTCTCTTTTGCCTCCATTTCATCATTTTTGGATATACAATTTGTCTCAATATTATTTTTCATCCCTTTAATAGATTCTTGATAAAGTTTCACTAAATGTTCAGGCGTACGACAGGTACGTGCCCAATGCCCCCTCATGCCACATCGGTAACATAAATTCTTAATAACCTTTAAAGGATTATTTTGACCACTTCTTTCTTGTCCTTCACTACTTTTCTTTTTTTGGTGCTTAGAAATGCCACTATTATGAACATCATGATAACGATTACTACTACGTCCTCAACCATGTCCCCCACTACATCCACGACCACGATTGCGACCTTTATATTTTTCATTTCCATATTTATTGTATTGCAGCATTTACTTCAGGGAGTGGTGCAATACCAATGGGATGAATTCCATAGTTTTTCATCAACAACTCATTATTTTGTTCAGCCACTAAAAGGCATGAAATCAATTCAGAATATTTTTTAAAACCTTTTTCACAGTATTGTTGCTGCATGAGCATATTAGTAGCATGAAAGGTTGAAAAGGTTTTTTCTAAAAAGTCCTTACCAATTATGTTCTCTCCACATAATTTCAGTTGAGAACTAATTTTGAAAAGTTTTGAATTGTATTCACTTACAGTCTTAAAATCTTGCAACCGTAAGTGCATCCAATCATAATGAGCTTTACAGAGGATCACCATTTTCTGATGGTCAAATTGTTCTTTCAAATTTTTCCACAACTCAAAAGTGTATTTCATAGTGAGATATTCCACTTTTAATCATTCATGTAGATGATGACGGATGAAAATCATTGCTTTTGTCTTGTCTTGGTTAGATGCTTCTTTATTTGCTGCTATAGTATTTCCTAAACCTGTAGCATCTAGGTGACTTTTAGCATCTAACACTCATGAAAAATAATTTTTGCCTAAGATGTCTAGGGCAGCAAATTCAAGTTTGGCAAAATTTGACATTATAATCAGAAAAAAAACTAATAAAAAATATTAGTAAAAATCATATTATTTGTCAAATGTAATTATAATAATTTATTTAAGAATAAAAATAGGAAATAAAATAAAACTGTAACACCCCAAACCTGACCTAGAAGTTTAGACTGAACTCAGGATGCTACATTGATCACCGAAGTGATCATGGGAAAATTTTACAAAGCCAGTCGACCTTAATTTCACTTCTGAAAACCATTCATATCTTTACGAAACCAAAACATTTAATCGTTTAAAGTTCTTCCAATAAAGTTACCGTTAAGTATGAAAAATAACCAGAATAAATGTACGAATGAAAATCTCAAGTGGAAATTGTACCACAGTCTTATAAAACCTTACAACTTGAAAATAGTATAATCAGAATATAATTTAGAAAATAGAACCGAAATACGCTTTTGAAACCATGACCGTCCGAGACCTCCGCATCAGAATTCAGAAGGGTACCTGAAAGGGGAAACAGAAGAGAGGGTGAGCTACTTGAGCTCAGTGTGAGATCAAAACCGTCTGACTACAGAATCAAATACAAAAAGCCAGAAAACAGTTCAAAAGCATAACATATTTACAGCACTATACAAATCCAGATGGTAGGCTTGAAACAGAAGTTCCGACAGTTATTACAATTCAAGCCACAACAACTCACAAACAGTCACATGTACTATCAGTCAGGCAAAACATTCAGAGTTCAGGAAGTGCACACAGACAAAGGTACTTTTCAGTCAATCAGTACAGTCAGACCAATGCGTATGAATGCTGTTCAGTTGTAAAACCCACCCATCCAACCAACACACCTCCCCGACCCCCATCACTCCATATAAAAGCTGTTAGAGCTCATCCAACCAATCACACCATATAGGACCTCGTAAGGCTCATCCATCCCTACAATCCAACAATGTCCACAACCCTCAGGGTATTGGGACTGCCCACGACCCTCTAGGTATTAAGGGCTATCAGTAAGTTGTACAATGCCATGCGGTAAACTGCGGTACAGACATGCAACATTAACTGCCAAATCAAATAATGATGATACGCAGCAAAACTCACGTATAAGCAATACAGTGCAATACGGTAAACCACTATACCGGTAAAGTGCAGTTAAACTACCAGATCAGGTAAATACACGTAGCAAGGCTGACGTATGCGTTGTACAGTGCAATGCGGTAACCCACTAACAGCATAGTCCACGACCCTTAGGGTATTGGGACTGCCCACGACCCTCTCGGTATTAGGGGCTAACAACCAGCAGATCAGCTGCCAATTTAGTTCAATTTCAGTCTTCCTTCTTTTCACAATCCCAACCAAAAACATTATATGCATATGTATGTGTGCAAACAGATGAACAGAAACAGAGTACAAGATTACAGACAGTCATTCACATTCAGTCAGTCAGATACAAATAAAAGTGTACTCAATTACCCATATTCAGATTCAATGGCTATGTAACCTCACAGAACAGTGACACCTTGTCAGACAATCAAACGAAGTATATTACACAGACACATCCCGCCAACAGGATTCAGAAGCAAACATGTTACGCAACCAATCACGAATCTCACCTAAACTGAATTCGGAATAGTCATAATTACCCTTACTAACGCTTAGCCAAGGATTGAAACACATAGAGTTACAAGTACGTTTAAATTGACCTAAAACCAAAATCTGGCGAGATAGGACCACACACCCGTGTGCTCCGGCCGTGTGGAGAAGTCCAGGCCGTGTGGGGGTCCAAATGCCGGTGTGCAAGGTAGCACACGGCTGTGTGACAGAGGCACACGCCCGTGTGGTACAGGGACATGGCCGTGTGAACAGGCCATGTAACTCACTACCCAATTTTGCTAAAGTCAAGTGCAGAGCAGACACAGCCGTGTGTTCCAAAACACGCGCCCGTGTGTGATCTCTAAATCCCCAAATCAGCTACACGACCATGTGGCCAGGTCGTGTGACACCAAATCTCTGAAACCCTAATTTCTAAACCCACATGCCCGTGTGCCCAGGGAACACAACCGTATGAAAATCGAAAAAATCCCTAAATATGCCACATGACCGTGCGGCCCCCAATTTGGCTTGAAAAACCTAACGCCCAATTTCACACGGCCGTGTGGCCATCGGGGTAGTCACAAAACCACCCTAAAACAGCCCCAAAACCACCATTTCAGCCACCAGAAATGTCCCCAACCTTTGCCCTTTCAACATATATCAAAAAGTGATAATTTCTCATCACTTCCATCGAATAAAGCCCAAAACCAACGGTTTAGCATTTTTAATCACTTCCATCGACTAAAACCCTAAACCAACGGTTTAGCCTACGGTCAAGAAAAGCTGAACATAAACTTTGCAAAAAGAAAATAAAACAGTGTAGTAAAAGTTTGAATCCCACACCTGAATCGACGATGAAGAAGACAATAGTTAAGCAGAAATCCCCGATGCCAAAATCCAAAAGAAAAGCAAAACGGAAAGAAAAAACCCGGAAAAGGACATCCAGCCAAAAGAGAATAAGAAGAATAAAAATCAAAATCAAAATAACATCAAATAAAATAATAATAATATAATAGGTTATTAATTCTAACTAAAAACCAAATACTGTTTAACAAAACAAAATTTAAAATATCCCTCACAGAACGCACTCACAAGGACTCGAACCCAAAACCATGTGGTATACTAACACTCCACTTACCCACTAGACCAGCAGGCTCATTCTGCCACTAAATTACACAACTAAACACATATGTGCAGCCTCCTCACTGTCCCTATGCTCAAATCCCAAAACTTCTAGGCCCAAATTCGGGGCGTTACAACTCATCCCTTCTTAAAGAAATTTCGTCCCCAAAATTTCCAACTATCAAATCAGTCATAGATCACAACTCTACTACTATGCTCCCGCTGCGCTCTCTAATCCCCAAACCACTATCACACTTTACCTCGTACTCAAGACCTCTCACACACACCCAGAACACTTAATCACTAAAACAGACATAAAATTGTTACACACACTTGCTACACTCCAGTCAACACATCGAAACATTTACAAGCATACCTGACTCAAAAACGCCGAGGGAAATCTTGTATCTAATACTCTTTAGACCCACATCTAAGACACGCTTCAAGCTTTATTCAACAGTCACCCTGATGCCACTTCTTACAGTGCTTACAAGACGGTATGCTTGTACCACTACTAGCACCACCTTTGCTATCACTCGGTTGCGTCCTAACACGCTTCGCAGAACGAGGCTCCAACCTCGAAGGACTGCGATATCTTTTCTTCCCATACTCTATACACCTAGCTTGAAGGGTTTCACTAGTCTCCCTGATCCTAGCCTCAAACACCTTCTCTAATACCTCCTTCACTACCCGAGTCAATGTCTTAGTACTAGGCTACAGGTTCTCTTCACCCGAAGTCAGCGGACTCACATTAACCTCCAAATCCTGAACAATCATACGTTCCGGAGGAGCAGACGACTCCTCGTGATCACGCTCACCTTCGGAAGTCATATTTGGCATATGGCTAACTTAGAAGGCCTACATTATCAGAACACAGAAATAGTTGTAATAACAGAGTCTACATTTTTAATTTTACAGTTCTGAATTTTACCTAGACCAGCATCAGAGTCTCAAACATTTCATTTTTGTAAACCATTTTCAGAACACAAATCATTTCAACATTCTCTAGTACAGTTTCCCAAATATTTTTCAAAAACAATTTCTTGCGCATATGTTCACGTAAAAACATAGGCCGATTTTTTGCAAACCTGGCTCTAGTACCACTAAATGTAACACCCCAAACCCGGCCTATAAGTTTAGATCAAACTCAGGGTGCTACATTGATCACCGAAGTGATCATGGGATAATTTTACAAAACCAGTCGACCCTAATTTCATTTCCGAAAACCATTCATCTCTTTAACCAAAACATTTAATCGTTTAAAGTTTTTCCGATAAAGTTACCGTTAAGTTTGAAAAATAACCAAAATAAATTGATAAATCGTAAAAGTAACATATTTTAAGCCCACATTTAGCATGCTTTTGGATGATTTATCCTTTGATTTATGTAAAAAGGTGCTCTTAATCCTTTCTTTTCATGTTTTATACTTAGGAAAGCACCCGAGGATGAAAAGAACGAGAAACGGGCTTAAAACAGACCAAATTGAGCCAAAATAAAAATCGACACGGCCTGGGCCCAAGACCACACGACCGTGCCTCATTATAAGTCCAACACGGCCTAAAGACGACTCACACGGGCGTGTGCCATGGTCGTGTCCCTGTCGTGGAAAAGAGCAATTTCACTCGGAAAATGATACTTAGGGGCAAAAAAACCTATCTCAAAAGCCTATATAAACACCCTAAGTATAACCTAGAAGGGGGCGGTTAGCTAGGTTAAGGAGCCGAGCCAGACAGGTCAGATTTGTGGGAATCACTCGAAGATAGCCAGTTGATCCATCTCAAGAAGCCGGAATTATACTCAAGATGGAGGATCTCTCCTTCAATTTCTTCAGGGGGTTTTAGGGATTTCTTATGTTTTGTTTTATCTTTTCTTTTGAGATGTTTTCTTTTATTATTATGAACTAAACCCTCAGATACCTGAGGGGATGAAACCTAAGATGAATCTTGTTATCGTTTGCTGAACTATATGATAAATATTTGACTTGTTCTTAATTATGTGTTCTTAATTCTTGTGTTGATATTTCCGGGATATTAATTCAAGTATGATGTGCTTAGGTGGAGGAGCAAAAGTCTCTGCCTAAGAGTACATCAAGCATAATTAAGCGGAGTTGATCGCCCGCCTAGAGATAAAGTGACGAGATTTTGCCGGATTAGGGTGTAACCTAATATGAGAGTTCATAGATCGAGTTAATGCGATTCTAGGGGTTTTAATTAGAAAGATATTTCAATTAATCAACCTAGGGTTAGACGTTATTCGCTTCGAGAGAGGGATTAATGTAATTTAGGGAATCTTATGGATCAAGTCAAGTGAATAAATCGTCTGGTTCAGAGTTAGATAACAAGTGGAGTCTAGGTGGATTCTTCCTTGGGTGTCGTCTTAATCAATCAGTTTTTCCTCAAGTTATTTTCCCAAACTCTTTCTCTTTGCCTTTGCATCTTTAGTTTAGTAATTAGTTAATTTTAGATTAAATAAAAATCACTTTAATTCTTAGGCTAAATAATAAAGAGAGAGTTAGTATTAGTACTTTTGGTTCCTTTGGGTTCGACATTCCGGTCTTGCCTAAACTATACTACTGTTCGATAGGTGCGCTTGCCTCAAAAATCGTTGTCAGAGTTAGTTTCTAGGTTCGATCATTCTTTTTATAAAATTTAAGACTCGACAGACACGATCATAAATGTACGAATGAAAATCTCAACTGGAAACTGTACCACAATCTTATAAAACCTTAAAGCTATAAAAAAAACAGTATAATCAGAATATAATTTAGAAAATAGAACCGAAATACGCTTTTGAAACCATGACCGTCCAAGACCTCTGCATACCGAGCCCAGCGTCAGAATTCAGAAGGGTACCTGAAAGGGGAAACAGAAGCGGGGGTGAGCTACTCGAGCTCAGTGTGAGATTAAAACCGTCTAACTACAGAATCAGATACAAAAAGCTAGATAATAGTTCAAAAGCAGAACATACTTATAGCTCTATACAAATCCAGATGGTAGGCTCGAAACAGAAGTTCCGACAGTTATTACAATTCATGCCACAACAACTCACAAACAGTCACATGTACTATCAGTCAGGAAAAACATTTAGAGTTCACGAAGTGCACATAGACAAAAGTACTCTTCAATCAATCAATACAGTCAGACCAATGAGTATGAATGTTGTTCAATTATGGAACCCACCCATCCAGCCAACACACCTCTCCGACCCCCATCACTCCACATAAGAGCTGTTAGAGCTCATCCAACCAATCACACCACATAGGACCTCTTAAGGCCCATCCATCCCTGCACTCCAACAATGTCCGCGACCTTCAAGGTATTGGGACTACCCACGACCTTTTGGGTATTAAGGGCTATCAGTAAGCTGTACAGTGCCATGTGGTAAACCATGATATAGACATACAGTAAAAACTGCCAGATCAGATAGTGATGATACGCAGTGAAGCTGAAGTATAAGCGGTACAGTGCAATGCGGTAAACAACTATATCGAGAAAGTGCAGTTAAACTACCAGATCAGATAAATACACGCAGCAAGGCTAACGTATGCGCTGTACGGTGCAATACGGTAACCCACTAACAGCATAGTCCACAACCCTCAGGGTATTGGGACAGCCCACGACCCTCTCGGTATTAGGGGCTAACAACCAGCAGATCAACTGCCAGTTCAGTTCAGTTTCAGTCTTGCTTCTTTTCACAATCCCACCCAAAAACATTATATGCATATATATATGTGCAAATAGATGAACAGAAACAGAGTACAAGATTACAGACAGTCATTCACATCCAGTCAGTCAGATACAGATAGGAGTGTACTCAATTACCCATATTCAGATTCAATGGCTATGTAACCTCACAGAACAGTGACACCTAATCAGACAATCAAATAGAAGCATATTGCACACACACACACCCCGTCAACCGGGTTCAGAAGCAAACATGTTACGCGACAATTCACAAATCTCACCTCAACCGAAGTCGAAACAGAGCCATAATTACCCTTACTAAAGCTTAGCCAAGGGTTGAAACACACAGAGTCACAAGTACGCTTAAATTGACCTAGAACCAAAATCTGGCGAAATAGGGCCACATGCTTGTGTGCTCCGGCCGTGTGGAGCAGTCCAGGCCGTGTGGGGGTCCAAACACCCGTGTGCATAGTAGCACATGACCGTGTGACAGAGGCACACGTTCGTGTGGTGCAGGGACATGGCCATGTGAACAAGCCGTGTAACTCACTGCCCAATTTCGCTAAAGTAAAGTGTAGAGCAGACACGGTCATGTGTTCCAAAATACACACCCGTGTGGGATCCCTAAATCAGCCACATGGCCGTATGGCCAGTCCGTGTGACACCAAATCTCTGAAACCCTAATTTCCAAACTCGTACGCCAGTGTACCCAAGGGATACGGCCGTGTAAAGATCGAAAAAATCCCCAAATCGGTCAGACGGCCGTGTGGCCAGGCCATATGGCACACAATTTGGCCGGAAAACCCTAACGCCCAATTTCACACCGCCGTGTAGGTCGACAGACGCCCGTGTGGCAATGGGGGTGCTCACAAAACCACCCTAAAATAGCCCCAAAACCACAATTTCAGCCACCAGATCTGTCCCTAACCTTTTCCCTATCAACATATATCAAAAAGTGACAATTTCTCATCACTTCCATTGACTAAAACCCAAAACCAACAGTTTAGCCTACAGTCAAGAGAAGCTGAACATAAACTTTGCAAAAAGAAAATAAAACAATGTAGTAAAAGTTTGAATCCCACACCTACATCAACGATGAAGAAGACGACAGTTAAGTAGAAATCCCCGATACCAAAATCCAAAAGAAAAGCAAAACGGAAAGAAAAAAACCCGAAAAAGAACGTCCAACCAAAAGAGAATAAGAAGAATAAAAATCAAAATCAAAATAACATCAAATAAAATAATAATAATAATAATATAATAGGTTATTAATTCTAACTAAAAACCAAATACTATTTAACAAAATAAAATTTAAAATATCCCTCACAGAACGCACTCACAAGGACTCGAACCCAGAACCTTGTGGTATACTAATACACCACTTACCCACCAAACCAGCAGGTCTATTCTGCCACTAAATTGCACAACTAAACACATATGTGCAGCCTCCTCACTGTCCCTATGCTCAAATCCCAAAACTTCTAGGCCCAAAATTTGAGGCGTTACAAAAACAATTTGTGATATAAAATTTAGGATTACCTTAAGTCGATAGAGAAATTAAATTCGATTCCTCACAAGAAATTTAAGCAAATCGCTGCACAAGTTTGAACCCCTCTTTTTTCATCAATTTTGGGTATCCAAGCAATCGATTTGAATGCTAGATTAGAAAAGTAATGAAAGTAATTCAACGGAGGATTAGAAAAGGATAAAAAGCAATTGAGGCATGGGTTTCAAAATTTTTTGGTGGGTATCAAATGAAAAATAAGAACAAAGTGTGAGAATCGTGTTGATAACGTGTTATAAAATAAAGAGAGATAGAGAGAATAAAAAACAAAGAAAATATGAAAGCAATAGAGAATGTACTTTATTTATAAAAAGGGATGATTACAATGTTTCATCAAAGTCTCTATTTATAAGCATAATAAGTATAAAAGAAGTAGAGATCTAATTCTAATAACTATTAGAATTTAAAGTACATCAAAACTTTATATGGATCATGATAGACATCCACTTAATAAGATATTCATAGCACTAATAAAATTCTTTACAACATTTACTATTACTATAAGAAACTTACTTTGAAAAGAAAATCATGCAGTTATTTTAAGCCTTGCATTGTGTAGTGTATTTTACTTATAAAAAACTAACATTTTTATGAATATTTAGTTTATAATTAATTAATTTGTTGAAAGTTTTACTATTTTTTTTCAAATTAGTTCATTGACACAATGGACTATAAAACTAGCTCTCTACTAGAAATATAAGAAATTTATTTGTATACACATTAGTAGGTTTTTAAGGTAGTGCTATCTACTGTTGTTGTTTATTAAATATGAAAGTAGATAATGGAATTGCTTAACTGCAATGGCCACTATGGTTTGACACTATGAAAAACAATGTAAACAAAAACAAAAAACACCAAAGATTTATTTACATAATTTGATTTTCCTATATTAGTGGAGCCTAGCTCAGTGAATAATTAAACTATATTTAATCACAAATACAATAAGTGATTCACAATATATCACTCTCCAGTTATAGAGATCTCACCTTTGTACCTAAAGATTATAACACTCACCTCTAAATTTACATCCTAAGAACTTGTACAATAAACACTACATGTTTACAAATCAGTTTGCACTTACTTACAAAACAATTTGTAACACCCCAAAGTTTTGTTTTCTTTGATTTGTTAGATTTTGTCCTAAGCAAGTATTTGTTTCGGTGGTTAAAGGCCTTGGTTGTGTCTTTGAAGTCTTGAGTTTGAATCTTTTTGCGAGCAAGTGGGAATATTTTATGTTTTGTCAAATTAAGGATGAGTTTAGATTTAATTTAAACCCTTTAAATAGATATCTATTTAGTTTCTGATATAGATTGTTGTTCGTATTTTTAGGAATATCACTTGGGTAGTTATCTTTTTGTTTCAAAAACAAATAATAATATAATTAAATATTTTTATTCCCCCCCTTTTTTTGCTTTGGTTCCCTCATTCCCCACTTATGCCGCCTTTCTTTTTTCCTTGTTCTTAATTTCAAATTGATTTTTCTTTGTTTTCTTTTTCTTCTTTTTTCTTTTTCTTTTTTTTTTGTTCTTTCATGTTCTTCTTAAAACTTCGTTGGTTTCTTGACTTTGGTCTCTTAGGTTATCAAATTTCTGTAATACGCACTTAGTTGAATTGTTTAAAGCTCGAGACTCATGTAAGTGCCGCCAATTTCATTTTTTCTTTGACTAAATTTTTTTGTTGTACCTCTGGCTAAGTTGGGTTTTTTCTTGGTTTGCTTTGACTTCTTTTTTTAATCGTGTGGGGTTCCTTAGGTGAAGGTCATAGAACAGGTGATCCACCAGTGATTTGAGGCTTATGAGGGTGTTGTTGTCACTTTAAGGTAAGGGTTTAATGTTGTTTTTGGGTTGTGGGTTGTCGAGACAGTCAGTTTGTTTCAAATTTTTTTCAATTGATCAATTTGAGATGATTGAATCTTAGCTAATTATTCATGTAATCTATCGATTTAGGGTACTGGAATTCGTGTTTGGTGATTCTACATAGGTTTTGACAAGGTGTGTAATGAGACACTTGAAAAATAACGAACAACGAAAGCCAGAAAAACTGCATAGTCGATGCCACACGATTGTGTGCCAGGCCATGCGATAGGTCGTGTGTGACACAGGGTTGTGTCTCAGACCGTATGGGCCCAAAATTTTAAATTTTCCTAGGGCCGTAAACATTGTTTGGATCGATCGTAGTCCTTTCGTAGGGTTGGTATGTTATTAATTAAGCTATAAAACATGACTTCTAACCATCAGTTAGCATAAATTTGATATAAATACGCATGTTTGAAATGATATAAGATAGGTAAAATATGTAATATGCTATGTATGGTCTGAAAAATGTTATATATGTTTTGTATCTATCACTATAAGCATGTAATTGTAAGCATATCTGATATCTGTTAGTTCTGCATTTGCATCTAGGATGGGATATGTTATATGGAGGAAGTGTGGGCAGTTTTGTGACACCTTATAACTGACCCAATTAGAGGATCCAAATATAAAATGCCACATTCAAATGCCATAACAACCTATTTAACTATTTCACTTTATTGAAATGGTAGTGTAGAGGTAAAATTATTTTTTTTAAAAAAATCGACAGCATTTCTGTTTATTTTATGAAAACCCCCTGCAAAAGGTTAGATTTCACATAGTTTATGACAGTTCCAAGGACACTAGAAGCATGCCAAAATCATCCATCCTAAATCTAACCAATATGCCACAATTGGCACCTCAACACATTATTACCGTTGCAAAATGATCACATTCATTTATCAATATGCATGATTACATCGTTACAAAAGGGATAACTAAACAAAATACCCTAAACCATCTAGGTACATTTCAAAACTAAAAAGAAACAAACCACCAACATTGAGTCTAGGATTGTAGTTGGATGTTGAACTGACAATGTGACAAAAGAGTACCTAACATGTACACATAACAGAAATTGGAGTCATTTACTGGATAACAGATTAAAAATATTCTTATGATTCGAAACCAAGTTATATTGCGGAATAATCAACAAATCCACGTTCCATTTAATACCATTCATCAAACTCATTTCTAATCCCTATTCCCATTCCATCTCTTTATTTTCCTTATTAATGTAACTCAATTTTAGCCATGTATACGGTTCCAATTAATACTCTAAACTTGGCACCCGGTGCCTAATGGATAAATCTGTATTAATGAATTGCGCCTACTGTTTCCCGATAAAATCTACAATGAACGTGCCTAGCATTGGTCGGTATAATCGACAATAAATGCGCTATACGCTGGTCGGTAGAACCGACAAATATGTATGCCCAGCACTAGTCAGTATAACCAACAATAAATGCGTCCTGCATTGGTTAGTATAACCAATAATAAATGTGCCTTACGCTGGTCGGTAAAACTAACAAAATATGTGTGCCCATCACTAGATATAGCCGACAATAAATGAGCCCTGTACTGGTCGATAAAACTGAAAAATATGTGTTAAATCATTTCCAACTCATGTTTTAATTTTATTTGACCATTACACCAAATTATTTCAAGAACTAATTCTCTTTATAAACTTACTAACCAAGTGATATGTATATGGATATAAATGTATATATGTATAATTAATAATAATAATTGAAATAATCGGGTTATGGAAACAATAACCGTGATCACCGAGCTATTCGTCGTCGATCTTGTCTTTTTCCTTCTTCCTCAAAGGTTCCGGGTTAACGTCAGCTACGGATTAGACAATTAGAATACACTAACAATACACAACCTTTGTATATTATTCAATCAAATCCCTAAAAATTAGGACGAACATAGCTCTCAAACTTAACCCAAAATCTATCAAATCGGTCCCTAACACTTTAAGTATACAACAATGATAACATCCTCAATCTCTAACAATACCGAAAAATAATACATAGGTCAGGTAGCTTATAGAATTGGGATTCCGAAAATGTAAAAATTACAAGAAACGGACTAATTAAAACATACCAATTGAAGCTTGAACTTTTGAAAACCCTAACGTTTTCTCCCCTGCGTCGATGGTCTGAAGGTAAAGAAAGAATCTGTTTCTATTTTACGCACCCCACTAACTAAACCCTTTTTTTTATAAAGTTTCTTTTCATTTTCATTTTTTTTCATCTTCTTTTTCCTTTTTAATTCGCCACACATATATATATAATATATACTAAACAGCTAAACAATTTAATTTAACGATTAACTTGCCACTTTAGTCCCTTTATTAACTTATAATTATAATCATTTTATAATATGCACTTTTACCTCTTATGCAATTTAGTCTCTGTACTTAAATTAAGCACTAAGTACACAAAATATCTTAATCAAAATTTCATCTATCTAAAAATTAACTCCGTAAAAATTTATAAATATTATTTACGAGATCGATTTACGGAAACGGGGTCCCCAAACCTCAATTTCTAAAATTGTTCACTTAAGAACCGATGCACTTGTACTTTTTACTAATTGTCCAATTAGTAAATTTATCTAATCAAAAGTTAATATAAAATTATAATTAACTCATAAATATTATTTAATAATATTTACTGACTCGATTTATGGAAATGGGATCTAGGAATCGTAATTTTCATCTCCACTAACTTTAGTATCATAACCCTTGTACCTTAATTTACTATCGATTAAGCAAAATTACTAGACTGACTTTAATATGTTTCTATACTAGTCTCATAAATATTAAATATTAATATTTAATATTTATGAACACATTTTATGAAAATGACATTTCAGAACTGTAGTTTTTGACCCACTGGAAACTAAGTTGTTACAACTCTCATACTTAAGAAATTTCGTCCTCGAAATTTACCTGAAAAGAGGTGGGGTTATTGAGATCTCATCGTCTCTTTAGATTCCCAAGTTGCTTCCTCGATCCTATGGCTACGCCATAACACTTTTACTAAAGGGATGTGTTTGTTCCGTAACTCATTCACCTCATAAGCTAAGATTTCGACTGGCTCTTCCTCATAAGACATGTTAGGTTGAATTTCAATTTCTTGCGTTGAGATCTCCTAAGCATAAGACATGTGAGACGGATCTAAGCGATATCTCCTAAGCATCGAAACATGGAAAATATCATGCATTTTCTACAATTCCACCGGCAATGCTAGTCTATACACAACGGGTCCCACCCTTTCGGTGATCTCATAACGTCTGATAAAATGAGGACTTAGCTTCCCTTTTTGACCGAATCGTAGAACCTTTTTCCATAGTTTAAAATAAAATATTACGATATTTGAATACTAATAAGATACCAAATAATAACTTAAGAATATTTTATTAAATAAAATCAAACCGAGACCCTCCGGATGTTGTGTTCGCGTCCTAACATTATGGGTCATCTGTAAATATGGAAATTAAAAGGGGAGTGAGCTACGAAGCTCAGTGTGAGTTCCGTCACAAGGGAACCAGTGCAACCAGTAAACAAGTCAAGCAGAATATCAACTCATAGAATAAATCATAATTAATAGCAATACAGAATATGGATAATTTAAAATAACTAATCAACATAATATTTCAATGTTCGTAGCCATGTAACTGCTTATGAATTCAATGCACGTTCAATTTAACAGTAGAAAGGTCCTACCCCACCATTATACACCACAATTAGGAGTTCACCAGAACCCCTCCACCTTTACACCACATTATGGATAAACCACTGATCATTGTAGATGAACTGCTAATGATAAATATATTGGTGGATGAACCATCCGTCTGTGCAGATAAAAACTGCTAATACGTTGTTGATAAACCACTAGTCGAACAGATAACTATCGACTAGAATACTGGTGGATGAACCATCCATATGTGAAGATAAAAGTTGCTAATATGCTGTGGATAAAGCACTAGTCAAGTAGATGACTGTTGACTAAAATACGTTGTGGATAAACCACTGGTCGAGCAAATGAACTGCCAATTACTTCCTTCGCTCAAACGTCCCACCCCTATGCAATGCAATATGGCATGTTATAACAGTTAAGTTTGGTAACATTAACATGTTTATATCAAGTATATACAGTAGCAATTATTATGCTTATAACAGATCATAAAAGTAGCAACAAACTTGCTTATCATATGTTCTATTTAATGGTAACAATTGCATGTATCTCATGCAATTAGTATTATCATGGTTTTGCATAACAATATTAGTACATCAGAAATATAGTGACAGTGGATATGTAACAATCACATATCATGCATTCATAATAGCAATTTAATAAATAATATCATGGATTATTATTCATATTATCAATGGCTTAATTAAATAAAATAAAACACTAAAAATAGTTCAAGAACCAGTCAAAAACTAAACTGAACATATCATAAAATTTTAGGCAAAACTGCAAAATCTAAAAAACAGGGGCATGTGGCCGTGTGGCTAGGCCGTGTGAGATGCCTTGAGCTGTGTGGAAGGGTTACATGGTCCTGTGGCCAGGCCGTGCAACAAACTAAGGTCGTATGGTTTACAAACTACATTAGGGTTTCCAAGGAATATGGTCGTGTGGTCCACTCATGTGGCCCAAATGCCCGTGTGGTAGACCGTGTGGAGGGGTTGCGCCCGTGTGAGAAGCGAACTATCCTAGGGTTTGCAGGGGAACATGGCCATGTGGTCCACCCGTGCAACCCTATTCTAGACACAGTTTTGTCCCGATTTGCTTGTAAAAGAACACACACCTTTCACCTAGAGACCAAGCGACGTCCCTCTCATTCAAATCTAGGGTACCTAAAATGGGTCTTTCAACCGATAATTACATGAGAATTAGAGATTGTTTTCAAGATTTTCAAGAAAACTCGTAAAAGATTCAAAATCGATTTTGGAAAATTGACAAGAACGATTTTGTTCCAGATTTCTAGGGTGTTACGTAATTGGAAATAAGAATGCTTGTCGATCTTTAATGGGATTATGAAGGTTCAAACGAGGATTCATCTTTCCAAGAGATCAATTTCTAGCAAATGACTGTAAAATTTTATGATAAGAAAAGAAAAGAATGAAAAAAGATGATAGATTTTAAAGGGAAGAAAAAGAGGATTTTAATTTCAGTTTGAAAAGGAATTAGAATCAATGTATAGTTAGGAAAAGTTATTGAATACTTAAGGTTTCAAAATTGGAGGGGTTGATTAGGCAATTAGCCCTTCTTGTTGTCTAAAAAGAGGAAACGGAAAGGAGAGTGACGTAACTTGAACCTAAGGACAAGGGGGAAATGAAAGGCCTTACTACTTGGGCTACTACCCATTCTTAGATTATTTCTACCACATTTAATATGTATAATAGTTTTAGTTTGTTCCTTAGTGGCTGAAAAAAAAAAGGAAGAAAATAAATAGAATGGGGCTTTCTATCATTTAGACTAAGGTTCATTTCTTAATGGTTTTATTAATTCTAACCCTATGAATTTTGAGGCGTTACAATATTTGAATTGTCGATATCATCCATTTTATTATACTTTTTTTATTAATTTCTCCGAGTAAGTTGATGTATTTGACTAAAATAATAAAATTCTAAATTTTAAAAGAATATTGAAAAACCAATTTTGATTATATTTTTTTCGTGGGGTGTGCCTCGCATTTATCGGACATGTTGAAGACACCTTATATGAGAATCGACGAGTAACCGAAGAAGGGCTAAAACAAGATTAACGTCAAGATGAGGAGGTCCCTGACATTGAGACAACGTGACGAACTCCCAACTTAAGGCAACGGTGACGTCGTGACAAGCATGCATGGGACGTCACGACAACACGACATATTCTCCACGTAAGTAAGCACATTTTTTACTCCAAGTAGGACTTCTTCTCCCAATCAAACTTTGATTATTCCAGGGATATTTTAGTATGATTAGAACTCTAATCTTAGCCTATTTAAAGGGACAATTGTATCCCTGTTTTGAGTGGCCAAAATTAGCACACTAGTCAGCAATGACTTTTCTTTGAGGGCAACAAGATGTAGACGGATATGACTTTTGTTGAGGGTTCAGTGGTAACTATTGAGAGAATTTTCTTCTTGAGTTAGGACTTTGTTTTCAGGGTTTTGGATTATACGTTTAGTACTTTTATGTTTATTTTCTCCATATTGTACTCTTGTTTGTTTACTTATTTAGTGAAAAGTTGATACCTTCTTTGCCCGTAGTTTTTCCCTCTTTGAGGGTTTTTCACGTAAAATATTTATGTTCGTTTCTCTCCACTTTTATTATCTCGTTGTTTATATGAGTCGATCCCCAACAATTCTTTTGATGTAAAAGAGACAAGGGGGATTAAATGTAATGATTGTATATGGTGGAACAAAATATTAAGTTTAAATTTATTAGAAGTATGGGTTATTTGTCTAACTCCAAAATATTGTAGGAAATTTGGATATAAACATTAGATAAAAAAAAAAATTAAGACGTTTAGACTCAATGGGTGAGATTTTAGTTGCATATGCTTTTTATGATATTTTGAAAAGCCATGTGATCTTTAGTAATAATATTAAATGTTATTAGGAATTTGATTATAATTTTTTAAATTGGCATAATGTTAAAAATAATCCAATCCCAACATTTGATTGATTATTCACTTTAGCCTTTATTTTTTTTTAAGCACTTTAACTGCTATTGTTGTATTTTTTATCATTTTTTTTTTATTTTTTGACGGAATTGATGATTGTCTGTTAGTTAACTAGCGGTCAACAATATTTGTTGATATGACGCTCCATGTGTAAAAAATTGATGACTTGACGCTATTTATTTTATATATTATGTCAATAAAATAATTAAAAATTAAGATATTATAAAAATAAATAAATATTTTTAAAAATTCAAAATTTTTTAGAAAATTTTAAAAATTTTAAGCAAAGAAAAAAAATTAAAAATAAGTCCATTTTTCAATTTTTAATCCATGGTCCCACCATCAAATTCACCTTTTCTTTTTAATTGAAACTCTATTTGATTTTCATTAAAATTTTTAATTAAATACAACAAAAACTTCTTTTTTTCCTTTAATATTCTCTTCTCCCTTCTCTTGCCCTTCAATTTTTTCTCTGCTCTAAAGTAACTCAAAAACAACAACCACTAAATCCAAAAATCGACGCCGAATCATGGCGTTAGCTGTCGCCAATGGTGGTCAAAAAACTTTTAAACTCTTATCCAGTCTCTTTTTAGCCCTTTGAACATGAATCGAACTTTGAATCTTCATTTTGTTAGAAATAAACAATCATAAGGAGAAAAATCAAATCATTTTCATAATATTTTTAATAGCTTGAAAAAATTTAGGAGAAATGCACTAGAATATAACTAAAACAATTAGGTTTTAAATATATTTTTTATTTTTTATTTGCAATTATTTTTTAAAAGATTTTTTTCTTTATTTTTTCTATAACCTTTTGAATTATTTTTAATTGTTTCGCTAATATGACGTATAAGATAAAATAGCACCACGTTAGCAATTATATACATGTAGAGTGCCACATTAGCACATGCTATGGACTATTGTCAACCAATGGACACGTCGTCAATTCCATCAGAAAATGATCAATTTTATCAAAAACGAAAATATGAGTGTTAAAGTGCTTAGAAAAAGAATAAAGGCCAAAGTGATTGATCAGACAAACGTTAAAGGGCTATTTTTGGTATTATGCCTTTTAAATTTTATGTATTTTTATTTTTTTAAAATACATAGAATTATTTTTGAAATTATATTTTATAATTTTAGAAAACAAATTATATATATTTTTATAAACTTTTTAATTTTTTAAAACTATCATTAAAAAATTGAAAAGTACAAAATTAATATTTTAATTATAACATATAAGACAAAATAACACCATGTCAACAATTATACACATGTAAAGTGCCACATCGGTGCATGTCGTTGACTGTTAGTCAACTAATGGACACATCGACAATTCCATCAGAAAATGATCAATTTGATCAAAAGCGAAACCATCTAAGTTAAAGTGTTTCAAAAAAAAAAGGAATAAAGCCCAAAGTGATTGATCAGGCAAACGTTAAGGGCTATTTTTGGCATTATACATTGTTTTTATTTTTATTTAAAATACATAGAATTATTTTTTTGAAATGATTTTTTTTATAATTTTAGAAAAAAATTATATTTTTTTATAAACTTTTTAATTTTTTAAAAATATCATTAAAAATTTGAAAAGTACAGAATTAATATTTTAACTATAATTCAACTTGTTATGGGATAACGAAAATTAACTAATGAATGATTAAAATGTAGTAATTTGATACTATTAATAATCATTACGTAACTTTTTAAAGTTGAGTGATTAACATTTTCTAAAGTTTGCCCCAATACTTTAACATCGTGTCTTATTCGCCTTCACTGTGGGTTAGTGTTCTCAGATCGAAGTGTGGGGTTCAAATTGGCCTGTCTGAAACTTTATCGAGATCACAGAGTTCTTTTTTGTGGAAATCTCTTTCTAAGGTATGGCCTTTCATCCGTAAGAATCTGTTTTGGTCAAATATTGGGCCTTTATATAAAAGGATAGCTCTTAACTCTAATCTAAATATGGATTGTGCTCTCAATGATATGGTTAATGAAAATGGTGAATGGAACTTAGATTTCTTTCAAATTTGGGTTTCTAAAGAGATTATTTATCAGATTGTGGGGACTCATCCACCACAGCCAAATTCTGGGACAGAAAAATTAGTTGAAGAGGCACCACGTCTGGTTCGTTCTCCATTAGAAGTGCATACGAGAAGCTTCGAGAAGGGGATTGGAATTCGAATGAAGCAGTTTGGCAGATTTCGTGGAAATTCCAAGGACCATAAAGGGTAAGGTTCTTTATATGGCTTGCCTTAAAAGAGAGATTACTTGCTAATGTGGGGAGAACAAGAAGAGGAATAGGAGTGGATACTACTTGTGGAATTTGTGCCCATGGTTATGAAGATGTGTTACATGTTTTATGAAATTGCATTGTGGCTAGAAGCATCTGGAATCAGTTAATTCCAACAGGTAAACATCCTTCTTTTTTTGCAGGGTCCCTTCAGCAATGGATAGAGCATAATCTCAACAACCAACAATCAGTTATTCTCAACCAACAACAATAAGTATGGTTCGCAGGATCATTTCATTCGAGACTGCCCGAAGACAGCTGAAAAGGGCATTGTTCAGAGTGCGAGGCCGAACAGCACTGCAGCTAGAGGTAGACCATCTCGTACTGTGGGAGGTAGGAGTGGCGCTCAGAGGGGGATTTCAGATGCGACTATTCGATCAGAGGCCCGTGCACCGGCTAGAGCTTATGCCATTCGTGCCAGAGAGAAGGCTTCATCTCCAGATGTCATTATCGGTATTTTCACTCTCTTTGATACTAGTGTAATTGCCCTGATTGATCTCGGTTCAACTCATTCGTATGTGTGTGAAATATTAGTATCCAGTAAGACTTTACCTGTTGAGTCTACTGAGTTTGTGATTCGGGTTTCGAACCCCCTGGGTCAGTGTGTGCTAGTTGATAGAGTGTGCAAGAATTGCCCTTTAATGATTTGAGACTCATGTTTTCCGGTCGATCTGATGTTGCTACCATTCGATGAGTTCGACATTATCCTCGGTATGGATTGGTTAACAATGCATGATGCAGTAGGGAATTGCAGACGAAAGACTATTGATTTGCGGTGTCAGAATAATGAGATAATCCGAATTGAATATACGAATTTGAATGGGCTACCAGCAGTGATATCTTCGATGTTGGCTTGTCAGTATTTGAGAAAGGGTTGCGAAGCTTATCTTGCATATGCGATTGACAGTAAAGTAACTGAAAAGAAGATTGAATCTGTACCGGTTGTTTGTGAGTATCCTGATGTATTTCCAGAGGAATTGCCGGGATTGCCACTTGTTCGGGAGGTAGCTAGTGCCAGGGACAACTCCGATTTCGATAGCTCTGTATAGAATGGCACCGACCGAACTAAAAAATTTGAAAGCTCAGATGCAGGAATTGACAGATAGAGGTTTTGCTCGACCTAGTTTCTCACCCTGGGGTGTACCAGTCCTATTTGTGAAATAGAAGGACGGAACTTTGAGAATGTGCATCGATTATCGACAACTCAATAAAGTGACCGTAAAGAATAAATATCCGTTGTCACGTATCGATGATTTATTTGACCAGCTTAAGGGAGCTTCGGTATTCTCGAAAATTGATCTGAGGTCAGGTTATTATCAGTTGCGAGTTAGAGACTCAGATGTACCAAAGACTGCTTTTCGGACGAGATACGGCCATTACGAGTTTTTAGTAATGCCATTCGGACTCACTAATGCCCCTGCTATTTTCATGGATCTAATGAATCGGGTATTCAGACCATATTTAGATCGATTTGTGGTTGTCTTCATAGACGACATTCTGATTTATTCGCGTGACAAAACCGAGCATGCTGAGCATTTGAGACTTGTGTTACAAATTTTGCGTGATAAACAGTTGTACGTGAAATTCAGCAAATGTGAGTTTTGGTTGAATGAAGTTAGTTTCTTGAGGCATGTTGTTTCGGTATCAGACATTTGGGTTGGCCCGAGTAAAGTCTCGGCTATACTTGATTGGAAACCTCCGCGGAATGTTTCTGAGGTTTGTAGCTTTCTGGGACTTGCTGGATATTATAGGCACTTCGTGAAAGGGTTTTCTATGATAGCAGCACCGATGACAAAGCTATTACAGAAAGATATTAAATTCGAGTGGTCAGAAAGGTGCCAGAAGAGTTTTGATCAGCTAAAAACATTTCTAACGGAAGCTCCAGTGCTTGTTCAGCCAAAGTCAGGTAATGAGTTCGTTATTTTCAGCGATGCATCCTTAAATGGGCTGGGCTGTGTTTTGATGCAGGAGGGCAAAGTTGTAGCCTACGCCTCGAGACAGTTAAAGTAGCATGAGAAGAATTATCCGACGCACGATCTTAAGTTGGTCGTCATAGTTTTTGCTCTGAAAATATGGCGTCATTATTTATTTGGTGAAAGATGTCATGTCTATTCGGATCACAAGAGTCTAAAATATTTAATATCTCAGAAGGATCTGAATTTGAGACAACGACGATGGTTGGAACTATTAAAGGACTCTGAGCTTGTGATTGACTATCACCCGGGGAAGGCTAATGTGGTCGCTGATGCACTTAGCCGAAAGTCACTATTTACTCTACGTGCAATGAATGCGGATATAACTATGACTGATGATGGTGTGATTATTGTAGAATTGAAAGTGAGACCACTGTTCGTACAACAGATTCAAGAAGCTCAAGAGGTTGATAATGACCTAATAGTAAAAAGGAGTCAATGTGGCTCGAGTACTGATTCAGATTTTCAGTTAGATGCTGAGGGATGTCTACGGTTTAAGAATCAGATATGTATGCCTAAGAACCCTGAGTTGATTCGAATGATTTGTAATAAAGCTCATAATAGTAGATTGTCGATTCATCCAGGTAGTACGAAAATGTATAACGACCTGAGACAGCATTACTGGTGGCATGGTATGAAACGAGATATTTCAGACTATGTGTCGAGGTGTTTAATATGTCAACAAGTGAAAGCCAAGCATCAGGTGCCATTGGGACTACTCCAATCGATTATGGTACCTGAGTGGAAATGGGATCGAGTCACGATGGATTTTGTATATGGTTTGCTGTTGACGTCGAGTAAGAAAGACTCAATCTGGGTTGTTGTTGATAGATTGACGAAATCGGCCCATTTTATTCCAGTACGTACGAATTTCTCACTCGATAAGTTAGCTGAGTTGTACATATCTCAGATCGTATGATTGCACGGAGTACCCATTTCTATTGTTTCGGATAGAGATCCGAGGTTTACATCGCGGTTTTGGAAGAAACTGCAGGATGCTCTAGGTACCAAGATGCATTTTAGTACTGCTTTTCACCCTCAGACGAATGGTCAATCCAAGCGTGTTATTCAAATACTCGAGGATATGTTGAGATGTTGCGTTCTCGAGTTTGAGGGTACGTGGGAACGACACTTGCCTTTGATTGAATTTGCGTACAATAATAGCTTTCAATCAAGTATCAAAATGGCACCCTATGAAGCTTTGTACGGTCGTAAATGTCGTACACCTCTATATTGGACTGAGCTTAGTGAAAGCAAGATACACGGGGTTGATTTAATCAGAGAGACTGAGCAAAAAGTAAAAGTAATCCGAGAAAGTTTGAAAGCAGCGTCAGATCGTCAGAAGTCTTATGCTGACTTGAAACATAAAGATATAGAGTTTCAGATGGGCGATCGAGTGTTTTTGAAAGTTTCGCCATGGAAAAAGATACTTAGATTTGGTCGTAAAGGAAAGCTGAGTCCGAGATTTATTGGGCCGTACGAGGTTATTGAGCGTATTGGGCCGGTTGCGTACAGACTTATGTTGCCATCTGAGCTAGACAGGATACACAATGTTTTTCATGTATCGATACTTCGACGATATAGATCCGATCCTTCTCATGTGATTAGCCCATCAGAGATTGAGATTCAGCCCGACTTGACTTATGAGGAAGAGTCGATTCGTATCTTAACTCGTGAAATGAAAGAGTTACGAAATAAGAAAATCTCATTGGTTAAAGTGATGTGGCATAAGCACGGGGTTGAGGAAGTAACTTAGGAAACCGAGGAATTAATGAAAGAATGCTACCCACACTTATTCCTTGGTAAGATTTTCGGGGACGAAAATCCCTTAAAGGGGGGAGAGTTGTAACAGCCTAATTATGAACCTAATCAGAACAGTGGTTTCAGGACCACGAATCTGAGTTAGAAAAATATTTTAATATTTTATTTGATATCTATGGTATATATTCGAGCATGTGTAAAAATATTGTAGGTTAATCTGTTTGTTTGGGTGTTTAATTTAAGTGAAAGTACTAAACCGAGTAAGTGGGAAAAAGTAACCATTTATTAAATTAAGTGGTTAAATTGAATGGTCTTCTTTTGAATGAGTATTAAACTTGCAAATTTACTTTTTATGCATGTAGTGGGACGGCAACATGCATCCACTATGCATTTTATTATTAGTTTATTGTATTAAGTAATAATAATACTTATATGATAAAATAAACATATTAGAATAAAACATAAAAAAAAAAAGAAGAAGAAAGCCATTGCATGTTCATCATTTTATCCCCTCATCACCAAAACTCAAAAGAAAAAGAAAGAAATTGAGCTCTTCCATATTCGGTCATTTACAAGCAAAATTAGGTATGTGTTTGCTTTAATTTTTTGATGATTTTCACATTTTTGAGATTGTTGCTTACTCTACTATCAAGCCCGTGTATTAATTTTGTGCATTGATGATGTTTGTGAGATTTGCCATTGATGGTATGTTGAGCTTTGTGATGATTTTTGGTGTTAAATGAAAGATTTGAACTATATGAACATACTTTGTTCTTAAGTTTTTGATAAATTTAGCTAATTAGGGTTAAAATGTGAAAAATGTAAATTGAGGGGTCAAAATGCAAAATAAATGGTTTGTATGGACTTGTATAAGCTTGGTGAACATTCGGCCCTAAAGGAGTAATTCCAAATTATGTGTATTTTGTGTTTTGTGCAATAGGGACTAAATTGTAAAAGTTGCAAATGTCAGGGGTAAAAGGGTAATTTCCATATTTATGTGATTTTGGATTAAATTGAATGAAAATGTATTTGAATGAGCTCAATTTGGAATTATTTAGATCAAGAACAAAAGGAAACGAGATTGGATCGGGGAAAGGCAAAGTTGAACGAATAGCCGGGAAACCTTAATCCGACAATTTTCGAGGTAAGTTTTTAAGCAGTTGGATGAAATAAAATTGATTATATACTAATGTGTATATGATTATAAATTATAAGCATATTAATTCCCCTATTGCCGAATGTATCATGAAATGAAATGAAATGTGTGTGTATATATATATATATATATATATATATATATAATGGCCGAATGTGGGTTTGTAAATATGAGTATATATGTATAACTATTGAATGAATGAATTGGCTAAATATATGTACTAGGGTTAAGAGATAGATATGTACATATATGTATGGAAATGGAATGTGAGTAGTGATGGTAAATGAATATTCGGATGTGTGTGTATGTATATATTTGAGATTGCCGAATGTAAAGGTAAGTGAAGAAGGCAAATTGAGTTATTGATAAATATATGTATGCTATAGATAGATATATGTAAATTTAGTATGCCGAATGTGTGGATATTTGAAAAAGGTAAATTGAGTATGTATGAATAGGAATGGAATTATAAATGTTTTGGAATAGCAAAGGAAAGGTCTGTAAAAGGGCACTATGTGTGCGAACTAAAAATACCGAGCACTGTGTGTGCGAAATCAGTTAAATGGCACTATGTGTGCGGAATAATAGGTAATGGCACTAAATGTGTGATACATTACTGTTAAATGGCACTATGTGTGCGGAATAATAAGTAATAGCACTAAGTGTGCGATACATTACTGTTAAATGGCACTATGTATGCTCTTTCTAAAGTAACGGCATTAAGTGTGCGATACATTACGAAATTTGCACTATGTGTGCGGGATTACAGAGACTTCGGAGACATGAACTGATGAAGGGGGATAAACGAGAAATAATACATGAGTAAGTATTGCATGGTAGCTTAATAACCAGGTATTAGTGAGGTAAGTTGTTTTTGTTATGAAAATATAGAAATGAGATGTGATTATTAAACTTTGAGCTTGTTCGAAAAGGTTATATAGTACTTGGGTATTCGGTTTTTGAGACATATTAGATATGGGTTTGTTGAATGATATCTAGTTATGTATATTGTGCTTATGAACTCTTTAATGACCGTATTGGATTAATTAAATTGTATATTGATTAGTTGCATGTTTTTACCATTGCTTAAAAACTTACTAAGCTACGTAAGCTTACTCTATGTGTTATTTTATTATTTTATAGATCTTAAAGTCAAAGCTCGAGCTCGGGGATTCATCGTCAAAGTCAAGCACACTATCAACTATTTTGGTATCTTTTTGTGAATAAACTTAAAGTCTATGGCATGTATAGGCTAAACTAATCTTTTGAGCTTATAACTTGAAATTAATGTATATAATGCCATGCGAAAATGGCTTCACTTCTATCCTTGAATTGAGTGAATATGTTTGAGTTGATATATATATATATATATATATATATATGATTATGAAATTTTGGTTTTGGAATATAGCTTGATTTGGATAGGTATGTTTCATGAGATTATGAATGGCATATTACTATGTGAAATGGTTGGTTTAGGTTGATTTTGAGTAGTGAAAATGTTAAGGTTATTCGGCTTTGTAGATAATTTGATTGGAAGTACATTTGAAGGTATGGTTTGTGTGTGATTTAAAAATAGGAGATGGATATAATCTACTCATGATTTGGATATGTTATTTGATCTTTAGTTCTGGTTTACCAAGTGCATTAATATATTTGGTTTGTTAACATATGTGATATAGTGTATGCTAGGCTTATAAATATGATGTAATGAAGGTTTATTGTATAACCGAATAGGTAGTTAAATTATCGGTTAAGTGTTTGTGTTCTAACTATGGTATTTGGGCATGTGAAATAAGTGTAATAATTAGTTGGTAGAATATGCGGTTTTTAGGTATAGATTATATGAGGTTATGAAAGTAATGCATGAACATGATCCTAGTATACGAATTTAGTATGTATGATTTAATATGAATGTTTGAAAATGATTCATATTAATATGGTTATATATAGCATGTGTGGTTATGGTTCTATATAATAATGCCACATATGATTTTGGTTTAGTAAGTACATGTATATTATTAGGAAATAAAATGTTAAATATTTATATATATGTGTTCGGTTTTAATTCAGTGGAAATTTTGAGATAAAAATCTGTAAATGTTGTGTGAATACATGATTATATTTATTATGATTTAAGTGATTAAATGATAGTATAAAAGTTGTGTTTGGTCGAGTAATGCCTCGTAACCCTAATCCGACGACGGATACGAGTTAGGGGTGTTACAGAAGACACGTTTGCTACTGTTGGAGGATTTCTGCAAAATCATAATGGAGGTGGATTATTGGCTTCAATAGATATTTGGGCAATTGTGCAATTGTGGATTTTAAACTTTGGGGTATTTTCAATGGGTTGAAAATTGTCCTTGACAGGGGAATCGATAGAGTCTTAATTCAGACAGACAATCTTGAAACAATCAACATCATTCATGAATGATAATTGGAGATTCTAACTCTACTTTGGTAAAGAGAATTCATGCATTGTTGGAGCTTTTAAAGTAATGGGGGCATACAACATATTCCCCGAGAAGAAAATAAACTCGCAGACAAGATAATTAAGGCGGTACGAGACAACAGAACTGGTTTACGCATAATAGAAGATCCCATCTAGATGACTTCATGTTATCTAGATGACTTCATGTTATTGTTGATTTTTTGAGTTGTATTTATTTTCAAAAAAAAAGTTTGCCCAAATAAAACAATTATTATAAAATAATAAAACTAATAGGATAAATTTGAGAAACAGGATCACGTGGGGGAAGGTGTTGAGAAGAGACAAATCACACACAATTCATCTTTCTTTGTAAGGAAAAGTGATAGAATTACACGTGTACGGACAGATAGTTGAGATGATAGGTTAGGGCGGTGCCACGTGTTTAATAAGCACTAGGTTTGAGATTAAATAGGTAACAGGCAAGTGGAAACCTACCCACATGTGCTTTCCCCAAATGGTTTCCTAATGTAACTTGGCAGCCTTTTCTTTTTTCACGCTCCTCCTAAGCGCGTTCACTCTCTTCTCAGCTTCAATAACCTTGTACTAGCTGAATATTGTTAATTAATTCTGGTGAACATTTATTTTATTTTCTACACTCTGCAATATTATCAATTTTATTATACTATGTTGAATAATATTTTAATTTATGACCAGATTTTTCTTTTCTTAAAGTTTTGGGTTTTTCAAAGTTATTTCACCCTCCTATAACCATTTACCACACACATTTGCTATCACACATAAATTTTTATTTCTCATTCACTAGAAATTATATCTGAAAACTATATAATTAAAATATAATTTACTTATAAAATAATATACAATAAATAATAAAATATATGGTTTGAAACTAATTCATAAAAATATATGAAATATATATTATATTAAAATAAAACTTTGATTTAGTGATAAAGTTAATATGTTATTGCTATATATAAATAACACAAGTTCAAATTTATCCACATGCAAAATTTTAATTATTTTAGTTTTTTTAAATAAAAAATTAAAATATCCACGAAAAATATAATTTATTTTAATTACTAAAGAATGTTTTCATAATTTTTCTAATTGAGTTAAAATCTTATTGATTCGTTATATTCTAAACAAAATATCACCTACATTTATGCGTGCCACAACTTAATAGCGCATTAATCCTTCATATTTCAACTTATTAATATTAGTAAATTCATTTAACCTACATTAATATAACTAAATATTAATTGATGGATATAATATTTCAAAACAGTATGATAAAAAAATTGTCATTGTGTTAGTAAATATTATTCAAATAAAATAGTAGTAAAAATATCAAATATGCAATAATAATAGCAGTCAGACATATAAATTGATAAAAGACTGAATTATGTGATTTTTATTTTTTGATAAATTACATCTATGATGATTTTAAAATTGGGTATGTTTTATTTTGGTCACTCTAAATAAAATAATTGTGTGAATTAGTCACTATCGTTAAAATTTTCGTTTTCTTTTAACGAGTTGTTGACGTGGTACATTAGCCTGTTGAGTGACTAACATGTGACATTTTTTATTGACATTTGACTAAAGTTTACGGACCTCTCTATAAAGTTTAGAAGGAAAAAAGTTTTGGGTTAATTATAGGGAGGTCCCTAAACTTTTGTCAATAATCAATAAAAAATGCCATGTGACAATCACTCAATGTGCCAGTATGCCACATTATCAATCCGTTAAAAAAAAATAGAAAATTTAACAACAATGATTTCTCACAGTTATTTTATTTAGAGTGATTAAATTGAGAAGAAAAAATTTAAATTAACCAAAATAGAATAGATTCTATTTTAGGTTGGCCATGAGTGTAGTTTACCTTTATTTTTTTATATAAACTATACAACAAAATATATGTTAATTCAAACCACCTATTCTTCACAAATCATTTGAGAAAACTTCGCCCTCACTAAAAGAGATTTTTCAAGATAATTACTCAAACAAAGAGGCTCTTCCAAATCTTAAAAAAATCTATTTAAGGCTCATGTTAAATTAGGTCAGATCATTTGACTCCAACACTAACTTATTAGGTTAGAATATAATCACGTCTAATCATATTTTATCATATTTAATTACACTTTATTAAAGGTCTTCATGAATCTTTACTTAATACGCATTCATTTGACGAGGCTTTGATCAAACTTCAACTCGATTGTTTATTAAACTCCCTCCATCAATAGCAAGAAGAGTTTTAAAAGATCATATCCCCTAATCTCCACATTTATATATTAACAATGACTCTCAACTATAATATGAACTATCTTTTATCTCAACTGAATTTCATATCAACAATGTAATATTTCATTAACGCAATAATTATTTAATTATTATTACAAAAATTCTTTAAATATGTAATTAATTTTTTTTAAAGTCAATAATATTTAAGTGAATTGAAAAAATATATTACAAAGTAACGACATTATATAAAACATTATTTTAATTTATTCACTTGATGAGATTATTATTATAGATTATAATATATATACTATGTAAGTGAAGAATATTTATATGATAAATACTTATTAAAATTTAATGTAACAAATAAATAGAGTATTGGTTAAAATGATAAAGTTAATATATTAAAAATTGTGTTTTAAGTATAAATCACACATATTGTGCATTTTTTTAGATTTTACCTAAAATATAAAATGATAGAAATATCCTCATAGTATATATTTTTTTAATTTTACAAATATATCGGGATTCAATTAATGAGTGTCATCAACTATAGATTATTATTGTTGAGAATATCTGACTGGATTAATTAAATCATAAATTATAATTGATATCAAATTTTTACTTTTTAAAACAAAAAAATTACTTTATTTTTTAAGTGCAAAAGTTATACTTTTATGAATTCCATACGATGATTTGATGATTAAAGGTGTTCACTGTTTTAGGTGTAACTTGAATTTGAATCACGTTAATTGCGTTGGTTGTTTGAATTTTGCCTTGTTATTGTAATTCACCAAAAAATATCTTTTATATAGATTTAGAAGTACGTATAATTTCTTCTTATAATATTAATATACGATGGATATAGTATTAACCGTAAAATAGTAATTTAAAAGAAAGTTTATGATTACTAAAACCAACCACATTACATTCCACCTCCATTTAAAAAAAAAAAGTGACTAGACTTATTATTACAATCTCAATTCCAAATTTAAATTCAACAATATTATCCTCAAATATTCCAATAACATAAAAATAAAATCAAATATCCAAATTCGAACCCATTATTTATAATAATAAAATATTCAAGAAATAAATTCAAACATTCAAAAGAAAAGAAGAATGACAAATCACTAAAAATGAATATATTCCAAATTCAGTGCTTAAAATATCTAAATTAACAAAAAAAAATCGCAAATCCAAAATGAATAAATCTCATTTGCAGTATCCACTACCATTGATGGTGAGATGAAATCTTTCCCATAAAAGAGTAGAGAGAGAGAGAGAGGGGGAAGACATGTACCCTCACACCATATTACGTACAAGTACAACACACAGGTTTTTTTTTTTTTTTTTTTCAATTTTTACATCTTATATTTATTTTATAATTTATGATTATAGAGTGATAATATATAATTTGATTCTTGAATTTATTTATTTGCACTTTCTTAATTCTTAATTTTTTTGAATTTAGTTGATTATTAAATTTGTATTGCACCAATCAAGTTGATACCTTTATACAAAGAATATTAGCAAATATTGACATAACACTGTTAATGAATTCGATGATGTCAAGCAGGGGCGAAGCCAGAACATCTTTTTAGGGGGCCGGATGAAATTTTAATTTTTTATAGTTTATATCTTTATAATTTGTAAAGAATTAAATCGAGTTTTTATAATTTTAGAGAGGCCAAAGTATAATTTTACCTTTACTAATTTAAAATTTTTAAAAAATTTTAAAGGCCTAAATAGTAATTTTACATTTTAGGGGGATCGGGACCATGCCGGGCCCCGTGGCTTCGCCCATGAAGTCAAGTAAAAATCTCACGTGATAAACATAAATATAATTTCTATTTTTAAAAAAAATTATATTTATCACCATATTAATTAACAGTGTCTTGTAAATATAAACTAACCATCATATCTTCTAATCTCTTTTAAGGCATCTAAGAGAGTGTAATCTTTAATTTGTAAAGTTGTAAAAAGCGTCTAACAATCCATTTGGGCCATTTATCGGCCTCTAACTCTATATATTTTCCTTTTCCTTTTTTTCTTTTCTCTTTTTTTTTTCCTCTCCCTTCCCTTCTCTTCTCTTTGTTTGGTTTTTAATTTTCTTTTCTCAATATATATACATATTTCTCTCTCTCTCGCGTGTAACTTCCGAACGAAATCAAAGTAAGGGCCTTGTTGTTGCAAAACAAGCTTTTCTCATTCTCTCTCTTTTGGTCTTTCCATCCATATCTCTCTTAAATACATCCTGACCCCTTCAAAAAACCTAAAACAATATTAATCACATGACTGCAAAACAAGATTGAAACTGAGATTAAACTTTGCTTACTTCTTCTCTCTATCTATCTATTTCCTTTTAACTCTATATTTATATAATCTAATCTTTATTAATCTGACAAACAAACAAACAAACAAACAAGGATCTATTTATTCTTCCTTTCTACAATGCCCACTTTGTTGCGGGCAAGGTAATTATTAATCTTCCCATTTATCTTCAATATTTCAATGTTGTTTTTGTTTTTCAAAAGTTGGTTTTTCTCTTCTTTTCTGAAAAAACGAACAAAACAGAATTTACGTTTTGAATCAAATCTTTCCTTTTCGCTTTTTGATCGATACCCATTTACCTTAAGGTTCTCGGAGCAAAAGTGTTTCCTTTTTTATAAATTTTCTTGTTTTTTCGAGATTTTTTTTTAATCGTTGTTGGATAAAATTTGGGTTTCCATGATTTTTGTTTCTTAATGGGTACTTAAGTTTTTACTCAGTAGAAGTTTTTGTTTGATGGGTTTTCTTTTTTAGGGTTTTCATGCGGATCAACAGATTGGGGAAATTTCCTAAATTGGGAACTGATTAGGGTTCCGATCAGAGTAGAAATGGGCTCAAGCTCCAGTATTTGGGTTGTCGGATTGAAGAGTTATTTGCCTCAAACTTTGGTTTTCGAACAGATTGCTTAAGAAAAATGGTGATTGCAAGGCTTTTGGGTATGGAAGAAGATTGCTTTCTTATGGAATTGTGTATACAGTGATCAGACAAGCTTGAATATTTTTACCTGTTTTAGACAAAAGGGTGTTAGGGTTTTCAGTATTTTTATGTGTTTGATCTCAATTGGGGGATGGTTTTGGTATTGGATTATTATTGGAAGGAGGAGGTGATGATTCCTTATTGTCCGGGAAGACACCATAGAAGGTCAGATTGTACTGGACCATTTTTGTTTCTAAGAAAACCGTTTGGTTTAACATAACTTTTGAGCTAGAATTCTTGATCAAAAGAGCATTTCTTTAAGTTAGCTTTCTATTTCGGGCATTGTTGAAGTAGCTTAGTGTAAGATTATAGTAGGGCTTAGTGAGTGATCCCGGACTTGCAGTGGCAATTTTTGCAATTGAAGTGATTTCTTTAGTGGTTGATAGTTGACTTGGGGTTACCTTTGAGGTTAGAGTGATTAAGGGGCGTGGTGGGTTTTAGGAACTTTTGAGCTGTTAAGAGTGATAGGACTCATGGAGGAACATTGAAGCTGGAAATGTATGCAGGGATACGGAGCATAGTTTCTGGTTGTTCCCTTTCTGGAACATTGCTTCTGGAAGATAATTCAAGTGGTTTGGCTTTCGGAAGGCATTCGTGTATTGGTTTCTGAACTTCTGTGAAATGTCGCGTTGCTTTCCCTTCCCACCACCAGGATATGAAAAGAAGGCTAGGACCGATGATGCAGAATTTCTAAAAAAGGTTAACACCGTTTACTTATGTTCTGTAACATTTTGCTTGACTCAAACTATACTTTATGTATTCATAATATTTTGTGATTGCTTTTATTGAGGATTCAAGAAAAATGCCATGGCTTGCTTAATGAAGCACTTATGTGATTTACTGGTTTAGACTGATAGCTTGTATATTCTGAAAGATAAGATCTTAATTATCTAGGAATGAATAGCAGAACGGAAGCTTATTTGAAGTGATAGAACACTACTTCTGGTGCCTAATTTAGGTACTCACCATTAGGCACTTTTTGTGATGTTTATGAGTGAATGAACCCTTTTCATAGCTTTATTTTCAGTTATTGTTACGGTGTTGGAATCTGACTTATGATTTTGGAATTTTGCATCACTTAAGGATATTGCATCACTAGGTGGTTCCTTCTTAATCTACTGTGCATAAAACTCTAGTGAATGATGTTGGACTTGTTCTAGGAATCATATGTGAAGGAAGGTTCATGTTTGTTCCTGAAAACTACTTTTTTTTTTCAACAATTATTCTTTCTTAATTTGTTACCTTTTCCCTCTGTTATTACATATGTTATATTCTTGTTCCACCCTGTAATAAGTGACAGAGTTTTGTGTATACACAGGCTGGTCCTATTGGCCTGGGTTTTAAATTATTAATTTGTTAAGAATGGATTACTTATTTTGATGCCTGTTTTACAATATCTTGAAGAAGCAGTTTGTTCCCAAGTTTTGACTTTGTTAATATCTGTTAGAATATTGGGATAACCTGTGTGTGTTTGGACTAAATATATTTTTTTGCATAAGAAACTTGGCTATGACAAATTAATTTGGCACCAATGGAGTTGAGAAATATGGCCTGTTCAGATCAAGTGATTTGAACTGGAAGATATAGAGTTAGTGTTTTGCAGCTTTTGCTAGTCAGATTAGAGTGAACTAATTAGCTCATTTAAGTGTATGAAATTGAATGAAGTGCTTTAAATATGCCAGAAGAAACAAGTTGTATTGCTTGTGGTTTCAACATGGCGTAGTATTTAGTTCCATCTGTTTGAAACTTCATTAGGTAGGTTATGTCTTCTGTCTAAGACACTTGGATGTCCAAAAGTCACTGGCTATGCAGTTTTAATAATTAATCCAAGAGCTTTCTGGTCGAGTGTTGAATGCTAGTTAAAGGTACAGATTTTTGCTTAATTTGACTTAATTTAAGAACAAGGAGATCTAAGGGCTCTGCTTTCTTTTACTCACACTCAACGAGTTATTCTTTTTCTTTTAATTTTTTTTTTTAATTTTGCTAATGCTAGTTGTGATCATGTTTGCATGAAATTAGCTATGCTTGAAGGTGATTGTTTAATGAAGTATTAATGTTAATTTGTGTACATGTGACTCTTTTTGCCTCTCTTCCATATTCAATATATATTTCTTCTTCCTTCTCTTTTTATTGCATTTGGTAATTTAAATATTGATCTGGATCTTCAGCTTTACTATGATGCTACATAAGAAATATATCCTCTCCAGTGGGATATTAACAGTGACATATAACTTTTTTATATGTCCTCATATTCAAAGAACTTCTATTCTTCTACAGTGTACCAAAATTGGCTTCTCTTATGTTCTTGTTTCAAATTCCCACTCCCCTTGTGTATTCTCCCAATTCGGTTTCCAGGATATGTCTCTGAATGAATTTTTAGTAAGTGTACTAGGGGTATATTAGATCATAAAGGAATAATTCAGATTAATTCCCTGTAGTAGATCCCTCTCTTCGAACATCTGTTGGTCTAAGTGCATATAAAAGAAGCTTGATTGCTTCATTATTCCAGTGTTATCATTGTCCTGTATTATCTCGCTAAAAATAATTTAAGCTTCAGATGTAAAATCTTGTACCTATTTAACAATTCCTATTCAGATGTAAAATCTTGTGTGATTTTGTATCATAGCTGCATTTGAATTCTGTTACCTGTTGCCACCTTTTGTGTTCCTATGGTTTGTTTGTTTTTCAAAAGAGCTCGATATGCATTCAATAGTTTTTGTTGTGATGTAGTAACTATTTAATGCAGTCATGATGTTTCAAATGGCTAAAATAGTATTTAACATGAATCTATGCTGTTGCAGAATGCTGACTTGATCTATATACTGGTTATGCATCCTTGTTCTGTAAGAGATTGAATGACCGTCTCTCTCTCTAACATGCAAATAAACATTTCTATGTATTTTGAGTTGTTATTGTGTTTTACCTAGTGCTGTTAGCGAGATACTTGTGCTTGCGAGCTACTCAGGTTCAGCTCTACTAGGTTCAGCTCAAAAAAATATAAGTTCGACTCAAAACATTGCTTGAGTCAAATTCGAGAAGCTCAAGCTATCAAACGATCCAAGTTCGAGCATTCTAATACTTGACTCAAGTACCTCATGAGCCTAGCTGAGTTTCTGTATTTTTAATATATACTTCCATTATTTAATTATTGAATTACAAATTTACCCTAAATATATAAATACTTAAACACACCCTAAATAGCTAATTTTATGTTCACACTTAACGTGAGCTTCGACCTCCTTCCTTTCTCTCCTACCGTTTGAATGTTTCCGTTTCATCTCATCCAGCAACCAACCTTACTCTCACCAACGGGCCTCATCCTTTCCCTGAACCACCCTCTTGTCTTCCACCCAACAACATTAGCTACAGGAATATCAGCAACTCCTTCAGCATCAACAATAGCAGTGGCATCAGCAACAAACTTCTTCTGCATTAATACTTTAATTTCATGGTCTGAACTGATCAATAAAGACTTTGAGATTCAAAATCACATGTTTCTTAGTCATGAAGTGGATCTTGAGAGATGATTGTTGCAAATTAGTGTTGAATTTGAATTTGTTTATGGTTTTTACTCAATAAAGTAAGGGAGGCTGAGACATAGGAGTCGAGTGTGAGCTGTTGAGCTTAATTAAGCAAAATCGAATTGTTCGATTTAGATCAACTTGAGCCTTCATTAATCAGGCTCGGCTTGGTTCGGTTACAACCCTAGTTCTACCTGTGTTGCAAAGCTTCTAGTAGTCTAGGAGTAGGAAGAGTAGGAAGTAGATGCTCTTTTGATATGATGCCAGTTGCATCTTTACAAACATTTCCTGAGTTTTGATATGATACCAGTAGGAAGTTTTGCTTTGTTTTTCCTGAGTGAGTGTCTAATTTTAAAGGACATGAAAGATTCCCTTCCTCCTGTCTCCCTCAAAAGGTACCAATTTCTCTGAAGAAAAGTAAAAGAGGAAGTCAGAAAATGCCCAAATTACTTCATTGAGAATGAAACTTTTTGTAGAAGCAATATTTTTAAGTAATGTTCGTTGGGGTATTAAGCAGTTCATGGGTATATTGCACTCTCATTTGTGTTTTACTGCATAATACTTGGGAGGAAAAGCGTAGTTCCACCTTTGGCATTAAATACACCAATAAAAGGCATCAAGAATTCCAAGTAATTTGCAATAAGGAAAATGAAGTTTGTTTATGTTGGCTTTCACATTATTCTTTCTTGTGTTTTAGAATAAAGTTAATTACGTTTGTTTTGAGCCAATTTATTTTTTGTTTTCTCTTATTGATCTAGCTTGGTTATAACGATCTGTTATTGAGAGAAAGGAGTAGGTAGACTATATTTCCTTATTTTATGGAAAATGCTGAATGCATTAGCAGCTCCTTTTTAACTATAAATTCTATTCCTCTAAGGCTTCCTTATTCAAGTGCAATGTATAACTGCTTTGTTAATGATGAATGCATGCATTTTAAATTTAACTGCACAATGTACGTGACTAGGCATGTTATATCCTATGAATTTCTTGTGAATGGATGTTTTCTAGTACTTCACTACTTGTTCTCATTTTCTTGAAACCGTTAGGGGGTTACCTTGGTAATGCAAATCTCTCTGTCGTCTGCCGTAAAGGTTGCTGTATTAACTACATTCCATTTGCTTGCAAGCCTTTGTTCTACGGCTTCTATACCTAATAAAAGGTTGAGAAGTGCCTCATCACATTTGCAGCCTAAGTATAGAACAGATTTACAGTACATTTTGGTGTAAATGCAGTACTCCATGGATTTGAGTATCATTTCCTATACTCTTTGACTAGTAGAAGTTGCTCGTTAATTTGGTATGTAGCATTGATGTTGTTCCAACTCTTCATTTTCCTTGAAGTACTTGTGTCCTATGCATATGTAGGCATGAGTTTATGATATGACCCTTTAAGGACTTTCCAAATACATTCAAAATTTACAAAATATTGAATATACCCGTGTCAGAGTAACGTAGTGTAGCATGTTACCAGAAAGCTTTCTTAGACATACAGCTGGGTATTTTATGTGTCTTATAGCATAAAACTTTTTGTTATAGAGGTGTGTGAAAACTAATATTCTATTCTAGTTATTCAAACCTAATACTTTTGCTTTGCTGACCAATTATATATTGCTAAATGATGGTTTGTCTGCCACTTACTACAAGCATTCATTTTTTGTTGTCTTTTTGGTGTGTTGTTGTTCCTTTCCCCCCTAATTATCAGATTTCTTTTAATTCCTTTGTCTTTTCTGGACATAATGCAAAGAAGAATTATCAGAGAACTATCTTCTGTGATAATCTTTTAAGTAATCCTTTGGAAAATTTCTTGATGTGATTAGTGCGTAATTCGTTGACAGTTTTTTTACTCATAAGTGTACTTTTTCTCGGTCAGTGTTGTTTAAACCAGACCAGACCAGCCAGTATACCGATATGGGCAAAGGGTTTAGACTGATTTTAGAGCGAACCACTTGGAACCAGGGTTGAACTGGTTTGTTTATGTTTAGCCCAAATTAATGGCCCAACCTGGGAAAAAAAGCCCAACTGGCCCAACCCCAATGCTTAAACCAACCGGCCCAAATAATCCCTAGTACTTAAAAAACAATGAGGAGGAAAGAAAAATAAAAACTAACCTAAATGGCTAAATTGGGACATTGGGGCAGCAAAATTAAAAGAACTGAAATCTAAACTCTAAAGAAGAAAAAACCAACAAAAAAACCTAAGTGCCGTTATGTTTTTAATTAGCTAACTTTAGCATGGAATGTTTTAATGTTTTATGGTTACTTTTGGATTGAAATGTCTTGATGTTTTATATTGGAATGTTTTAATGTTCTACTTAATTTTGGTTGGATGAATATTGGACTTTGGATAATGTTTTAAAACTTTCCAAGTTTTAGGGTTAATGTAGTCAACTCTGTTAATGTTTTAAATTTTTATTTGAATTTGGAATGTATAATTTATTTTTATCTCATTATTGCTATTTATTTGTGTTTATAATTTTTTTAAAAAAAATTCTGATTCTTTTTCCTATTTTTACTTATTTTTCAGAATTTTCTTTTTTTTTTTATTTTTTATTATTGGATCGGTGGTCAGACTTGTTCGACCATTGGTCCAGTTCTAAAAACATTGTTCTCAGTATTAGTTGCAACTTGGTGCATAATGTATCCTTTAGTATAAATTTCAACTTTTACTGATGATTTGTTTGATTGTTTCCCTGCTATGTAAATTTATCTTTTGCGCTTGATTCATGAATCTGTGTTTTTCTAATATGGTTCTAGATTTTCAGGAGAAGCAAAAGGAGAAGAAGCATAAGAAAGAGAAGAAGGACAAGGAGAGGAGAGAAAATAAAGAAAAAAAGGAAAAGGACAAAAGTGATGGAAAGTACAAGGATAAGAAAGACAAAAAGGAAAAACACAAAGACAGAGACAAAAAGAAGGAAAAAGATCGAGATAAAGAAAAAGATAGAAGTAATAACTTGGAGGAGAAGAAATTTCCTGGTCGTCCTGAGGGTCAAAATGGGGAGAAAACCACTGATGAGAAACAGCTTCCTGGAAAATCTGAAGGCCACAGTGGGGAGAAGTTTATCCCAAAAGAGAAGGGTAGTGAGAAAGATCGAAGCAGTTTCTCAGGTGAGAAGAAATTTGCAGGGCAATTTTCTGGTTATAATGGGGAGAAGCTTAGCCAAAGTCGTCAGGCGGAAGATTTCAGGGATTCTAAATTTGTGCATGATTTGGGGAGGAGGGTCAGAGATGAAGGTGCCGGAGCTGGAAACCAATTGGTGGAAAAGCATATGGGTACCGTACCAAAAAGAGATGAGGGAATGGTCAGATTGGTGGCTAAGACTGCCAATGCATTGGTTGAAGAGAAGGAAAAGAACAAGAGAAGTGATGATAGGAAGTCAAATGTGCAAGGAATCAGGGACGAGACTAGATCAGGTGGAAATGCTGTGGTTCAGAATATTGTTGGAGCAGTTAATGCTAGAGTTGAAGGGATCCCGAGACCAGTGGGGAGTAGTAATGAGAGGCTGGATGAAGGGAAAGAAAAAACCAAAGAAAAAAAAAGTGACGATAAAATCAGGGACAAGCACAAGACTAAAGATGGGGAGAAAAAAAGTCATGGGAAAGATAAGGATAGGGACAAAGAGGAGAAGAAGAAGAAGAAGAAGGAGAAGAAGAAGGAAGAGAAGGCAAAGGCGAAAGGTGAACATAGGAATTTGGAGCTGGATAACTTAAAAGGAAGCAATAAAGATGACCCTGTCGGCACCATTAATCCGAAAGCATCAGATTCTTCTAAGGAGGGCAACAAGGGCGCTGTTGTCGAGGAAAATCACCGCAAGCGGAAGGACTGGGAAAATAATGGATTTCTTCATGGTGAGTTTTATACCATGATTCTATGTATCATCGCCAATGATCGTTTGAAATTTTGCTGCCCTTTATCTGTTAGAAAACCTGCTACAAACCTGTGCATAAAATCGTGTAATTGCTTTGACGGAAATAGTTTCTCCGTTTTTCTTAGCAGGGATTAATAGTTTCTCTATAGCCATCTTGATAACAAGTTCTGCTTTCTTTGTTTCTTCTTTCTCGCAGTTAATGACCTTAAACCCAAGAAGTTGCCAAGAACTACTTCCTCTCTATTGATGGACAATGGAAAAACGTTAGAATCTTGCCAAGCTCCCATCCCACTCGCTTCCAATAGCCACGGGGCAGGAACTGGTCTTAAGGTGAATGCTAAAGAACACAAGTTGAATGGTACCAGTGAAGCTCAGGTGTTATCTGTTTCCCGGGCGACGCATTTATCAGCAAGTGCACAAGCTAGTCAAATGGATGAAGTGTGTAAGAAACCACCTCATCCGGATTCCAAGTATCTGAGCGAGGTACTTTCAGTGCCTGAGATGGAAGAATGGTCTGATTTTGATGACCAATCATGGCTATTCCACAGTAATGGATCTCAATCGAAGAAGCCCAAGGTGGGTTTTTCCAAGATTGATGAGGCACCACGGGTGTGGGCAGAAGCTCTGCCGATAGAGTCCACCGATGTTTGTGCTCTCCCATATGTTATTCCATTCTGATTTTTGTCTTCATTACTGGCTTCTGGTTAACCCTCCTACACCACAGCAGGATTTGGCCCTTGGACGGATTGATTTCTCTTCAGCATTCTTTATGTTGTTGAACTCCGGTGTTACAGTGAATGATTTTACATGACTGACCACCAAATTTGTCGAAAGCAACTGATCCACCACGTCAACAAACACATATTTATTTGAAACACACGATGGCGACGGAGTCTCAGCTGAGATGGTGCCTTCCAAGAAAGAGAGGTATAAAGCTTCTGCAATTCTTATTATAATTGCTTAAAAAGGCTGAGAAGGCTGTTTGTAATTGAGAATGTAAGAAGAAGACAAGCTGTGGTGAATGAAAACTCCACTGCAATTTTGATTTGTAACATAGAAGGGTCTTATTTACAAGAAATGTAAGATAGAAGGAAAAAGAAAGTAAGGGCATTCGGTTTCCAATTTATTCACCTCCATCCTTGTTTATATTTTAACCATTTTTTGTTGTTGTCCAAAATATGATTTCAGTCTCATGTTTCTGCCCTTTTCCATGTTCCTTCCTTGTTGCTACGGTTAAATCTAGGGTTTGTCTTGGTCTTGGAATTAGCCATATTGACCAAAGAACCCTACATGGATAGTCACCTATAGTTGGGTATTTTTATTTGCTCATCAAAATTGATTAGTCATTAACGATTTTGATTTTTTTTTTCACTTTGCTTTTAAATAGTTAATGGAATGCTTCGATGTTTATAATTAAAGTTACAAAAATATATAGTTGGTAATGGAATTTAATTCAAAAAATTATATATATATATATATATATAGTTGATGATGGAAATTTTAGTTCACATGATAAAGAGAGAATACATAGAAGTCCAAGGAAGAATGCTGAGGAAAGAGAAGATACTAGCAATAAAGGAAAAGAGTGATAATGACTATGGTAGGCATACACTTCGACAAGGAGCTAAGTGCATTTGAATGTTTTCGTACAACATGTGATTCATGATTTTTTTTTTTATAGCATTTAATTTTTTAGTAAACTATAAAAATAGTTATTCAATTATTAATATGTTTCTGTTTTGGTGATTCAAGTTAAAAAAAATTATTTTAGTTAATAACATTATCGAAATTTAATATTTTGGTCACCCTTCTGTAAAATAACCGATAGTGGTAATTTTTTATTGGTATTATAATAAATTTGACCATCTAATGTTTCTTAAATCTAAAAAATTTAATAAATTTAGCCCTTAACTTTATACATTCTATCAATTTAATCTTGACTCTTAAAAATTAAAAGTTAAAAAATATTTAAAAAATAAAAAGTACTTTTTGGTAAAATACATGCAATATTATAAAAATATTAATAACGAAATTTATATATTTTCTCATTTTCTAAAATGAAATTTATTTATTAAAATAATAATTTTATAAATAAAATTATAATCTTATCAATAAAACAATTCATGGGGAAAAAAATCACGAAGAAGACTTAAATGGATTCAACATTTCCTTTTTTTCTATATTATTAACGACCACCGTGTTTAGACTAGGTCAAAATTACAGCCTGAAATAAAAAAGAATAAGAATCAATGTCTTTAGACTATTGCCTAGAACAAGTTTGTCGCATTTGGGGTTGTGCTTAAGGGCGGGTAAGATAAGGATATATAGGCAGGGATGAAGTCTTGGAGACCTAGTAGGTAGAAGGCCATTCTGATAGCTTCACAACCAAATCCTAGTTTGATGGCACAATGATGGAGGATGTGGAAATCAATGAGTTCGAAGTAAGGGCTATTGGTGCTAGTGGTTGTGGGCGAAGACGATGTCTAGTGCTCTACTCGATATATTTGACGAGGAGTAAGGTTAGACGTATAATAAACTTTTTTATAAATAAACTAAAAACAAGGAAAAGTTTGAATTTGATTTAAGTCTTGTTCATGGGTCTTTAAAAAAATATTTTATTTATTAAAGTATTGTTTTAATAAATAGATTTTATGTAAAAAAATGAGAGAAAGTTGAGTATTCATTTATTTATAATTTTATATGTATTTTTATAAAATCCTATGTACTTTTATCGAAAATAACTTTTAAATAATTTTTTTTATTTTTTAAAGTTTTCTTAATTTTCAATTTTCAATTTAAGAAAAATTAAATTGGCAGAATGTGTAAAGTTGAGGGCTAAATTTGTTGAAATTTTTAGAATTAGGACTAAATTGATATAATATGTAAATATTGGATGACTAAATTTATTATTATGTCAATAAAAAAGGCTACTCTCGTGATTTAACAGAGTGACCAAATTATTAAATTTCATAATGTTAGTGACTAAGAAATTTTTAAATCTAGTTAACTAAAAAATGAACATTGTAACACCTCACATTCGACCTAGTAGTCAGATCCGAATGTGTGATGTCAAATTACGTTACCGAAACAACTTAAACTAACTTAACATATATTCACAAAGTTTACATCATAATTATCATGCATAACAATTAAACCACCCGTTATGTTCTTACACATACATTCATTTATATATAGGATTCTAATTCATTAAGTTACGAGTTATTGCGGGGTCAATTTTAGAGTTAGAACTCAAATCCAACTCAATTATCAAGTTTCAATGCTGTGTCTCGAGATAGACCTATAGTTTACCCTTAATTTTTTTAGGTTTAATTGAACAAGAGACCCATAAATTATATCCTTTGTTTGAGTTAGGTAATAAACTATTTTTTGGTCGAACCGAGTACTTAAATTATAATTCCATAACCAATGTTGGCCTTTACCATTATGCTCTGTTAAAAAAAGCTAGAGCTAATCAAATTGTGACATTTGACACCTTTATTTATTTATCTATTTATTTTTAGTTTTTTTAATTATTTTTTCATTTTTTTTTTCACATTTTTCCCTTATTCTTTTTCCCCGTAATCACTAGATCTCTAAGCTTTGAAACTATCAAATTCATGGGATATGAAAAAATAAATAAATGTTTGAGAAAAGGGAGGAAAGGGAAAGGAGGGAGAAGATGGGGAGAGAGGGATGGAGGAAGGGGGAGCGAGAGGGTTGGGGGAAAGAAAGGGAGTAAGAACGGGAGAATGAGAGAGGGAAAGGAGATATTTTTATTTTATTTAATATTAATAAATTTTAATGACAGTGATACTTTTTAATTGGCTACAATGATATTTTTTAATGGATGTAACAATAGGAGCTAACATTGGTAATAGAATTATAGTTTAGATATCCAATTAATGGGATAAAAGGGTTTAGGGTTCAATAAAAAAAGTTTAAATACATAACTCAAACAAATGATATAGTTTAAGAACCTCCTGTTCAATTAAGCCATTTTTTAAGCAATAGCAAATAATTGCATAAGAGAAACTAGCTAATAAGATCTAGTGTTAGGGTTAGTTCAATTGTAAATATATATACTCTTTTTGTTTGGGGTTTATGAGTTATTTAAATTTGAAGACTGGATTTGGTTATGTTACACATTTGAAATTCAACTTTGAAACTAATGTTTCAATTTTCATACATTCTGGCCCTAAAATCTAAAATGAATATATATATATATATATATATTCTTTTTATGTTAAAGCCTTGAAATTATTGTGTGTTAATGTGCTCCTTGTTTAAGTGTTATTTTTTTTTGTACTTTATTTTTTTTGGAATCTCATTGTGCCTACCAGGTCACTAGAACATCATATCTATAATTTGTTCATTTACTTATGTTAGATGTGGAAACAATCAGCACCATTATTGACATTATTCGTTGAACAAATTATGCTTTACTGATTGACACTAAAGAAGCCTCGGTTTGCACTTTGTTCCAACTTTGATGATCGAAATATTGTTGGAACAAATAACTTGGTTTGCAGCTGAAAAACAATTTCGTTCTAACTTCTGTTAGAACAAAGGTCAAAATTGATTTGAATAGAACAAATTAAAGGCAAAGTAAACAAAAAAAAGCAAAGTAAAGAGAGATAACATGTAATATTTGTTAATGTAGTTTAGATTTTTCAATCCTAGTCTACGGAGCCTTGCTCAAAGAATGATTTTATTCCACAATTCGTCCGGATCAACTATCAACTAATGCCTAAACTACCTTACTTACACCAATCGATAATTGTTGTCTCAATATTGAACCCAAATTGTTACAAATCACTCTTATCAAAATATCCTTACATACAAACAATAAAAGTCTTGCCAACAAATACCTAAAAGAGTATTACTAATTTACCCAATAAAATAGCAAAATACAAATGCTAAAGACATTAAAAAAATTGTCCACCACTATCGTTATTAAGCTGTTAATATATAGGCCATTAATATAGCACGATCTCCAACCACAAGATAAAGCTTTATCACTTTATTTAAATACTGAAACAATCTACACGAATTCTCTGATAAATAATACCATTAATTCCATTATTATCAGGTTTTACTCAACAACCTCTAATCACTTGAGATAAGATAAGCCTAGACTCTACAAGCATTTCGATCTTCTCTACTTCTTCTCCAAGTTACACTAGCAGATGATGATGATGATTCTGAAATGTCGCCTACGAAATATCTCCTCATTTGTTGTTTTAATGAGATTTAATAAAAAATCAAACATGCCAACACAAAGACTTTAAGTGTTCCAAACTAGCTTATTCTAACTACTATTGAACATGAAATGGGACAAGCAATACAAGTAATCAAAGTTTCCAACGATCTCCCCCTTTGGCATTTAAAAAAATTAGCAATAAACGGTTAGCACGCTCAACACATATGACTGCAAATAAAGGAAACTAAATTAGAAATTTCCCTAACAAGGTGCATCATGCTAAAGACTCCCCCTATCAACTTGAGTCATCAAGTTTTATGCTTGTTCATCAATCATCAACCAAGCATAAAAAAACTTGCTGCACATATCTAAAAATAAGCACCATAAGCATCAAAACATTAAGTTTGCTACCACATCCAAGTTCACCAAATTCATTTGCTGCCCAAAGAATTTCCCCCCTTTTTTTTTTGTCAAAGATGCCAATTAAGATACTCAAAAGAAGCTCCCCTTATCAACATGTATGCTTGGCCATCATTGTAACAACTTGATTTTAGATAGTGTCAAAAAATGCGATTTTGAAATCCCATTTTTGTAAGTTGAGTTCATAAGGATGAAATATAAAGATTAATTAAGCTATCATGAAAATATATTAAAGATCAGTTAAGTAATTTAACAGAGAAAATAGTTAATTAAAACTCAGGGACTAAATCATAAAATTACAATCACTATTGAATTTTATTTTAGAAAAATGCTTGAAGACCTAGATAGTAATTATTCAAAAGACTAAAATGGTTAAGTAACCATTGTTTGTCATGAGATAGTGGAAGATGATGGGTTTCTCACTTAGTTTTAATATGATAATTAAAATGTATAATTAAACCTTAATTAAGTAAATTAAACATGTTCAAATTGTTAATTAAAAATGACTAATGATGTGTATATATAAGAAATCAAGTGGAAAGAAAGAGAACATCATCTTTCTCACTTAGTTCATGTAGTCCCACCTTTAGAAAGAAAGAGAGAAAGTTTCAAGCTTTTTAAACAACTTTCAGCCACAAATTCTTTAAGGTAATCAAACTAGTCCTTTAATATTTTCATAGAAATTGAATCACGTGAGCTTGATTTAGCTAGCCCATGTATCAATTTCTTTAATTGTTAAGTATTTATCAAATTGCCATTATAAAGAAATTGATGAATTAGGCTTGAATTTGATAGTTAATAAGCTTAGATCATGATAAAGACTAAATTGGAAACTAAATTAAGCTTGTTAGATAACTTGGTAATATTAGGGATTAAATTGAATAAATTAAAAACTGCCATGAAATTATGTTATAGATAGGAAGTATAAGGTCTCTAATGAAAGAATGTGAAATAAGATTTTAATCCGCTGTTAGATATTAAAATACGAGTATTCCAGATATAGGGACTAAATTGAATAAAATACAAAATATGTTTGGCTATGTATTTGAATGTTAATTGGATGTAAAGTGATGTTGTTTTTATTATTGAATTGTCAAACGTAGCTAAATATGGCAACGAGTCGTAGACAAGTGATGAAAGCTTCAGTTTGTACTTTTATGATTTGAGAGTATTCCATTTATATACATACATATACATGTTTGTTGCATATTAACTATTAATTTAAGACTTTATTTGTTTAGAATTGAATTATGTTGATGGTATTAAATGCAAAGATTGTAAATTGTTTTGAGCGTGGTAGAAATGAGCATAATATGAAATGAGGTTATGACATGTGATCATGATATGTGAATTGGTTTATGACATGTAATTAAAACATTGATTACCCTATTAGTTGTTCGGGTAAAGTCAGATATAGTTTGTAACACCCCCTAACCCTAAACCATCGTCAGAACATGGTTACAGAGCATTACCTGACATATCGGACAATTTACTAATAATTCACAAATCAATAACATACAAAGTATAATTTAATTATTAAGTGCCTATAATGGACCCTCGAGGTTCAAAACACGTATTAAAAGTGGAATGGGATTAGTTTGAGTACTCCGAAAATTTTTCGTATTTAAAAAAAAAATCAATATAACCTCTTTATAAACATCTAACCTTCCCTGAAATTTTCAAACCGTAATCAATTTGCAACCAATATAACAAACCATACATTTCCACACTCAAACATACCTAATTATGCCTACAACATTAATTTAACAATTTATCTACTTGATCATTCATAAATAACTTTTTAATTGAACTAATAGTTTCATTCATTTCCCATTTTAGTTTCATGCCACATTTTACCAAATATGCCATACTAATTCATTTCATACTTATAACACATATTAGACATCATTTTACAACCAAAGTTTCAAGACTTAAGTACATAATTTGTACAATACCTAAGTACATGCCACTTTTACCAAAAGAGGGATTACATAACCAAATTGTCTTTGAAGTCAGGATTGATCTGGATGCTGGATCGGGACCTTTGACTTCTACTGACCTGCGCACGGAAACAACCGTACGCTGAGTATGCCTATACTTAGTGGTATTACCATAATTCAAACTATAATAACAAATAATAATGTATAAACATATAAATATCAAACATATAATAATTTATTAATATATACTAATTCATACTTTAACTTTCAAATTTTCGACAATAACAATTAATCAAATTGATATCACATATCATCAAACTGAATTCAATCATCTCATGAACCTTTGGTTCATGTCTTTCATTTTCAGTCTCCATTCAATTCACAATTTCATTCAATTCACAATTTCAACTTTCTCATTTCTTCAATAAATCAATTGATTAATTTCATTCGTTTTATCATTTCATTTACTTACCCCTATTAACAAGACTCGAACCTTGGCGGATACACGGATTCCAACCAAACACACCAGAATAATCCACCCAAACACACTAGATTGGCACTCAGTGCCTCTTCGGATAGTCCGAAGATATATAATGACTTCAGTGTCTCCTTGGCCAAGCCGAAAAATCCCCAAATTCTTTCAATCCTATAGCATGCCAACTATATACGACTCAGCCCGACTAGTTAATAGGGTATTCAATTTTCATATTTCAATTCAATCACTTTCTCATATTTTCCATTCAAATCATTCTCAACTTAATCACAATTCAATTCAAAACAATTTTCCACTTTCCAATCAATATACTATCAAATATCTATACATAATCATACTTTATCTCAATTTCATTCATTTCAATATTGATACTTACCTTAAAATTTTACTTACCATACACATAAATTTAAATATAACATTTAATAAATAGTAGTTTGAATTATAGCAATACAAACCGTGATTTTCTCGAGTTTAATCTTTGATAATCTTCTCTTTTCCCTTCTGTGTCAATCCCTCTGGTTCTTTGCTAGCTACGAAAATTAAAATAATTTATACTATTAATACAACACTAATTTATATTAAATAATTGAATTTCTATTCAACTTCTACCTAAATTTCAATTTGATCCTAACTAAATTCACTTACTTTTCTATCTCAATTTATGCCTTATTTCTACTCAATTTTCTACCAAATTCAACTTAACTATCTAATGTTCACCATAAAACCCTAATTTCAAATTTCTTTCAATTTAGTCCCTCTAACACAAAACTTATAGCTTACTTTACAATTTAATCATTTTTATCAGTTCTAACTAGAAATTCTATCAATTAAACCCCTAATCCATCAATTTGTTCAACATGAATTATGTTCAAAAACCTAAGAACTTTCGAAGTTTTAACATAAATTCAACAAAACTTTGTTCTAAAGCTTCTAAAACATCAAAATTAAAAGAAAAAGGGCTTAATTGACTTACCAAATTAAAGCCTAAAGTCTCAAACCCTAGTTTTTCCTTCTATTTTTCTTTTTTTCTTTTTCCTTCCCCTATTTCGAATGGTCTCTGTTTCTTTTATTCTTTTACTTTATTTATTTTATGTATTAGTTAATAAAATTAATAATAATAATAATACATTATAATAATATAATAATATTTAATTCATAAATATTTTTTTACTTAAATTATAAGTAAATATATATTTATTTTACAATTGTACAAATATTTTTATTACATATGTTGTAACACCCCTTACCCGAGACCGTTGCTGGAGTCGAGCACGAGGCATTACTAGACTTAACTACTAATTCAGCATAAAATTTAAAACTGTCCATCTGCGTCATAGTCACTAAATTATTTATATCTGGAGCTACTGAGATCCAAATTAAGATCCGTTAATTTTCACTGAAACTAGACTCATATATCTTTTTACTATAATTTTTCCAGAATTTTTCATGTGGCCAATTAGTACAGTTTATTCATTAAAGTTTCCCCTATTTTACTATTCAACTGTTCTGACCTCTCTTCACTACGAATCAAATTACTCTTCGTACAGAATCCATATGACCTTCTTATTTAGTTCTTTTGAAAATAGACTCATTCAGGATTCCATACATATAAACCATATCCCACAATTATTTTTGTACAATGTCTAATGATTTTTCAAAGACAGAACAGGGGATCACGTAATCATTCTGAACTAGTCTCACAAAAATTCAAATATCTCAAAATATACTAATCATTTGTTTGTTATGTTTCTTTTATGCGAAAATAGACTCAATAAGCTTCAATTATATATCTTATTCACCTTCTAATTCCATTTCTTATATTTTTGGTGATTTTTCAAAATCACATCACTGTTGAAATTCAAAAACTGTTCATTGCAAAATATTGTTAACTAGTTTATAACATCTTTACTCCATCTCATTTAAACTCTATACATGCCATATAAATCTTTAAACATATAACAAAAGCTACCGGAATTGATCTGGATAGTGAGCTTTGCTGTGATGATCCGATCTACCACTTCTCTTTAATTCAATCTACATAAAAATATCAAACACACACAAGTAAGCTTGATGAAGCTTAGTAAGTCCATAGGTTTAAAAGTAGCATATCACACATAATATTTCCACACAATAACAAAGTATTTACTAAAGTTCCCTGCCATTCACAACCATTGTTAAAGTACTTCACATAGTTGAGCTCAACATTAACAATCATTCAATCTCTTTCATTTGATTCACACCCTTTTGTATTACTTATTATCAAATTAGGAAACGTCTTACGAATTTGAGTACGTCGTTACTCAGTGCCACGTTTCACAACTCAGTATGGTTAATACCATACCTACATTTCACAACTCAGTATGGATGATACCATACCTACATTTCATAACTCAGTATGGATGATACCATACCTACATTTCATAACTCAGTATGGATGATACCATACCTACATTTCACATTTTCCATGGATTAACCATGGTATTATCCGTCAATTCATCACATGTCACGACACGAACGTACTCAATTTTGCGTTTTTCCTAATTTGAATTACCGCCATTTATTCTTTCATTTTATTATATTCTTCACAATCCCACAGTAAATTCATATTTAACAGCATATTATATCATTCAATCTTTCACAAATAAACATATAAATTCAACCATATGAACTTACCCGGCTGATTTGTAGAAGATATTGAAATTTAGGAACTACTCTGCAACTTTTTCTTTTCCTCTTTCTTCTTTGGTTTCTTGATCTATAATGTAAAATATTTTCACTCATTAGCATTTATTTCATTTCTATTTCACTTCATAATTTATGCTCTTCAATTTTTGAAATTGCACTTTTACCCCAAAATTTACAGTTTTTACAATTTAGTCCCTGCTCAATTCAGCCATCAATTGAACTAATTTTTCTCAATAAACACTTTATTCTATCATAAAAAACTATTTTACAACCTTTGATATTCTGAATTTCAACACCAACCTCTAATTCACAACTTTTTCACAATTAGGTCCTAAATACCATTTCCTATCAAAATCACTTAATAAAACCACCTTAATATGAAATTAAAATTTAAATTTCATAATAATTCATCATAAACTTCCATTTCTCAGTAAGGGTAACTTTTAATTTTACCCACTAAATCAAAAACTAATGAATTCTATAAGTGGATCTAGTTGTAAAAGTCATAAAAACATAAAAATTATCAAGAAAAAGCAAGAATCAAACTCACATGATGTAAAGATATGAATAACCAGCTTTCTCCAGAACTCCTATGGTGTTTTGGCTGAGATAATGTGAAGATTTCTCTAGATTATTTTCAATCTTATCTTAATAAACATGTTAAAATTACAAAAATTCCCATTTTGCCCTTATTTCACTTATCCTCTGCTGATTTCCTTGCCTTTGCCGTCCAGCCTTTTCACCTTTAGGTTTAATTGCTCTTTAAATCCTTTTTATTTTAACACTTGAGCTATTTAGTTCTTCTAGCAATTTTGCATTTGTTACAATTTAGTCCTTTTTATTTAATTGACTATCCAAACATTTAAATTTCTCAACCAAACTTTAATACTAACTTAATAACACTCCATAAATATTTCTAAAAATATTTATGGTTCGTTTTCAAATTTGAGGTCTCGATACCTCGTTTTTGACCCATTTGACCTAATAAATTCTTTTAATTCACTAATTTCACCAATCCACAAATTCTTCTAAATTCTCACTTGACTCATAAATATTAAATTACTATCTTACTCAATCTTACCTGTCGGATTTAGTGAACTCATATCACCATTTCCGACACCACTGAAAATTAGGCCGTTACAACTCTCCCCCCCTTTTAAAATTTCGTCCTCGAAATTTGTTACCTGAAAATAGATTTGGATACTGTGATCTCATTGACTCCTCTGTTTCCCAAGTTGCCTCCTTCATACCATGTCGATGCCATAATACTTTAACCAATGGTATCTTTTTATTCCGCAATTCTTTAACTTCACGAGCCAAAATCTTCATTGGTTCTTCTGAATAAGTCATATCTGGTTGAAGCTCAATTTTAGAATGAGGAATTACGTGTGAAGGATCTGACCTATACCGTCTTAACATAGACACATGAAACACATTGTGGATCTTCTCAAGTTCCGGAGGTAAAGCCAATCGATAAGCTACAGGACCAACCCTTTCCACAATTTCATATGGCCCTATAAATCTCGGACTTAATTTCCCTTTCCTGCCAAAACGTAACACCTTCTTCCACGGTGAAACTTTTAAGAATACTCGATCACCCACTGCATATTCTATGTCTCTTCGTTTCAAATCTGCATATGACTTCTGACGATCTGAAGCAGCTTTTAGACTATCTCGAATAACCTGAACTTTCTCTTCAGTTTCCCGAATCAAATCAACCCCAACCATTTTTGATTCACTCAATTCAGACCAACACAATGGGGTCTTGCATTTCCTACCATAAAGAGCTTCAAATGGTGCCATTTTTATACTAGACTGATAGCTATTATTATAAGCAAACTCAGCCAAAGGTAAATACCTTTCCCAACTGTCACCAAACTCGAGTATGCAACATCTTAACATATCTTCTAGAATTTGAATCACTCGCTCTGACTGTCCATCTGTTTGAGGATGAAATGCTGTACTAAAATTTAATCTGGTACCTAAAGCTTCTTGTAGTTTATTCCAAAATCTCGAAGTAAACCTGGGATCCCGGTCTGAAATGATAGATACTGGAACTCCATGTAGTCTCACAATCTCTGACACATACAATTCTGCTAACTTCTCAAGTGAAAAATCTGTTCTGACTGGAATAAAGTGTGCTGACTTTGTCAATCTATCAACAATCACCCATATCGAATCTTTCTTTCTTGGAGTCATAGGCAATCCTGACACAAAATCCATTGTAACACGCTCCCACTTCCATTCGGGAATCATAATGGGTTGTAGTAAACCCGTTGGCACTTGATGCTCTGCTTTAACTTGCTGACAAATCAAACATTTTGCAACAAATTCTGAAATTTCTCTTTTCATACCAGGCCACCAATATATCTTTTTCAAATCACCATACATTTTCGTACTGCCCGGGTGAATAGAATACATACTATTATGTGCTTTAGAAAGAATATTATTCTTCAAATCAGAATTATTTGGAACACAAATTCTGTTATGATAACGCAACATACCTTCATCATCAATGCTGAACTCTGAATCTAAATTATCTCGAACCATTTGTCGTTTAAATACCAATTTCGGGTCTTCATTCTGCAGTTTTTGAATTTGTTGAAGAAACATGGGTTTCACTTTCAACTCTGCTAATACAACACCTTCTTCATTAAGAGCCAAATGAGCATTCATTAACCGAAATGCAAACAATGATGACTTTCGACTAAGTGCATCAGCAACTACATTAGCTTTTCCTGGATGGTAGTCAATAACCAAATCATAATCTTTCAGCAACTCTAACCACCGTCTCTGTCTTAAGTTCAATTCCTTCTGAGTCATTAAGTATTTCAGACTTTTGTGATCCGTATAGACATAACACTTCTCACCATATAAATAGTGTCTCCAAATTTTTAAAGCAAAAACAATTGCAGCTAATTCAAGATCATGTGTAGGGTAATTCTTTTCATGTGGTTTTAATTGCCGTGAAGCATAAGCCACTACCTTTCCCGACTGCATTAACACACAACCCAAACCATTTAAAGATGCATCACTGTACACAATATACGGTATACCTGATTCTGGTTGAGTCAAAACTGGAGCTTCTGTTAACATTTTCTTTAATTGGTCAAAGCTCTGTTGACATTCATCAGACCACACAAACTCAACATTCTTTTGTAATAAATGAGTCATTGGTGAAGCAATCATGGAAAAATTCTTTACAAAACAGCGATAATACCCTGCTAGTCCCAGAAAACTTCGCACTTCAGTTACATTCTTCGGTGTTTTCCAATTCACCACTGCTGAAACTTTACTTGGATCCACACGAATTCCTTCAGCTGATACAATGTGACCCAGAAATCCAACTTCATGAAGCCAAAACTCACATTTACTAAATTTTGCATATAACTGCTTTTCTCTCAAAGTCTGTAATACAATTCTCAAGTGTTGTGCATGCTCAGATTCTGTCTTTGAATAGACCAATATGTCATCAATAAATACCACTACAAATCTATCCAAATAAGGCTGAAAAATTCGATTCATTAAATCCATAAATGCAGCAGGGGCATTTGTTAAACCAAAAGGCATTACCAGAAGTTCGTAGTGACCATACCGAGTTCGAAAAGCAGTCTTTGGCACATCACACTCTTTAACCTTCAGTTGATAATACCCAGATCTAAAGTCTATCTTTGAGAACACTGCAGCACCTTTCAATTGATCAAATAAATCATCGATACTAGGTAATGGATATTTATTTTTAATTGTTACCTTGTTCAGCTGTCTGTAATCAATACACAATCGCAACGAGCCATCTTTCTTTTTCACAAATAAAACAGGTGCGCCCCAAGGTGATGTACTCGGTCTGATGAACCCTTTATCCAATAACTCTTGCAATTGCGTCTTCAACTCTTTTAACTCAGCTGGTGCCATTCTATACGGTGCTATTGATATCGGAGCTGTACCCGGAATTACATCAATTACGAATTCAACCTCACGATCTGGGGGTAAACCAGGTAATTCCTCAGGAAACACATCAGTGAACTCATTAACAACTGGCAATTGTTCCATCTTCAATTCAGAACCCCGAGTATCAAGAATATAAGCTAAAAATGCTTCATTACCCTTCCGAATCAATTTCTGAGCTGTAATGGCTGAAATAGTTCTGACATCATTCTTTTGATCTCCAAACTCAGCTGAAACTCTTTTCCCTATCTGATATTTTAAATCAACCCGTTTTTCTCTACAATTCACTATGGCATCGTGTTTAATCAACCAATCCATGCCAAGAATAACATCAAATTCTCGGAAAGGTAACAACATTAAATCAGCAGAGAATTCACAGCCTTGTATTTTCAGTGGACACTTCCGACATATTAAATTAACTAACACACTTTGCCCTAACGGATTAGTGACTTGCATATCAAAGTCAGTAGACTCAACAGTCATTTTCTTTTCTGACACTAATGCAGTGCAAATATATGAATGCGTAGATCCAGGATCAATTAAAGTATACACAGAATCATTAAAAAGATGGAAAATACCAGCTATCACATCTGGAACAGAAGCTTCCTCTCTTGCCCGAGTAGCATATGTACGTGCAGGTGCCCTTGTTTCTGGTCGAGCTGCAGTATCTTTCATTCCCAAACGAGCAGTTCCAGCAGCACTACTTTGACCCGAACGTCTACTTTTCTGAGGAGTATTTGTTTGTTTCTCGCCTTGTTCTTTATTTTCTTTTAATGACTGAGGACAGTCCCGAATAAAATGATCAGTTCCACCACATCTATAACAAGCTCCGGTTCTTCCCCAACATTCACCAATATGAAATCTACCACAATTTTTGCATCTAGGTCTCGGAATATTTTGTACACTACTAACACTAGCTGCTGGTTTATTAGTTACTCCGACATCTCTTTGAGTTGTTTTACTTTTATTCGATCGTTCTAGAATTGTAACAGGCCGACTAGAATCATCTCTGAACTTTTTAGCCGGAAAAGTTGAAGTTGGTCTAGAGAAACTTCTTTTGTATACTTCTTTACCTTTTCTGTCTCTTTGCATTTTTCTGTTATACACTTCTTCCATCTTTTGAGCTCGATCAGACAGAACCACAAATTCTCGAATCTCTGTGCCTCCAATCATCATTCTGATTTCATCATTAAGCCCTTCTTCAAATCTAATGCACATTTCTTCCTCTGTCGGTACAACATCCCGAGCATATTTACTGAGATACACAAATTCTCTTTCATATTCGGCCACTGTTTTATTCCCTTGTCGAAGATCAAGAAATTCCCTCTTCTTCTTATCCAAATATCTCCTTCCCACATACTTCTTTTTAAACTCATTTTGGAAGAATTCCCAAGTAAGTTTATCTGCAGGTACCACTGCCTCAATGGTTTCCCACCAATTATACGCTTCTTCTTTCAATAATGAAACTGCACACCTCAGATAGTCCTCCGAAGAGCAAATCATCTGTTTGAAAACTCTCTCCAAACTCTTTAGCCAATACTCTGCTTTAACTGGATCATCATCCGATCTTCCCCGAAACTCTTCAGCTCCGAACTTTCTGAGTTTCTCAATCGGTGTTCTTTTGATAGATTCATCTATTGAAGGAGGAGCAACTGGGGTTGTAACTGGTGGTACAGTAGGGGGAGGAGGAGGTTGTTGTGCCTGACTTCTTCCTTGTATTGTTTCACTAAACCACTGATTCATTACCCCGTAAATCAAATTTTTAAGTTCTTCCTCTCTCATCAAAGAAATCGGAACATTATTACTTGTTCCCTGCTCAGAAGTCTGTACTCTACTATTAACTTCCTCTTCATGATCAGCACCCTCGGGTCTATCAGGCATCTTTACAATCTATAACAAAAATTAATAGTTAGATCGGATCATTCACATCCCACTATCATAGATTTATGTGGCATGTATTTCTAGACATTTTATACATCACATTCGTTCCGAGAATTGTCTAAACCAAAGCTCTGATACCAATAAATTGTAACACCCCTTACCCGAGACCGTTGCTGGAGTCGAGCACGAGGCATTACTAGACTTAACTACTAATTCAGCATAAAATTTAAAACTGTCCATCTGCGTCATAGTCACTAAATTATTTATATCTGGAGCTACTGAAATCCAAATTAAGATCCGTTAATTTTCCCTGAAACTAGACTCATATATATTTTTACTATAATTTTTCCAGAATTTTTCATGTGGCCAATTAGTACAGTTTATTCATTAAAGATTCCCCTGTTTTACTATTCAACTGTTCTGACCTCTCTTGACTACGAATCAAATTACTCTTCGTACAGAATTCATATGACCTTCTTATTTAGTTCTTTTGAAAATAGGCTCATTCAGGATTCCATACATATAAACCATATCCCACAATTATTTTTGTACAATTTCTAATGATTTTTCAAAGACAGAACAGGGGATCACATAATCATTCTGAACTAGTCTCACAAAAATTCAAATATCTCAAAATATACTAATCATTTGTTTGTTATGTTTCTTTTATGCGAAAATAGACTCAATAAGCTTCAATTATATATCTTATTCACCTTCTAATTCCATTTCTTATATTTTTGGTGATTTTTCAAAATCACATCACTGTTGAAATTCAAAAACTGTTCATTGCAAAATATTGTTAACTAGTTTATAACATCTTTACTCCATCTCATTTAAACTCTATACATGCCATATAAATCTTTAAACATATAACAAAAGCTACCGGAATTGATCTGGATAGTGAGCTTTGCTGTGATGATCCGATCTACCACTTCTCTTTAATTCAATCTACATAAAAATATCAAACACACACAAGTAAGCTTGATGAAGCTTAGTAAGTCCATAGGTTTAAAAGTAGCATATCACACATAATATTTCCACACAATAACAAAGTATTTACTAAAGTTCCCTGCCATTCACAACCATTGTTAAAGTACTTCACATAGTTGAGCTCAACATTAACAATCATTCAATCTCTTTCATTTGATTCACACCCTTTTGTATTACTTATTATCAAATTAGGAAACGTCTTACGAATTTGAGTACGTCGTTACTCAGTGCCACGTTTCACAACTCAGTATGGTTAATACCATACCTACATTTCACAACTCAGTATGGATGATACCATACCTACATTTCATATCTCAGTATGGATGATACCATACCTACATTTCATAACTCAGTATGGATGATACCATACCTACATTTCATAACTCAGTATGGATGATACCATACCTACATTTCACATTTTCCATGGATTAACCATGGTATTATCCGTCAATTCATCACATGTCACGACACGAACGTACTCAATTCTGCGTTTTTCCTAATTTGAATTACCGCCATTTATTCTTTCATTTTATTATATTCTTCACAATCCCACAGCAAATTCATATTTAACAGCACATTATATCATTCAATCTTTCACAAATAAACATATAAATTCAACCATATGAACTTACCCGGCTGATTTGTAGAAGATATTGAAATTTAGGAACTACTCTGCAACTTTTTCTTTTCCTCTTTCTTCTTTGGTTTCTTGATCTATAATGTAAAATATTTTCACTCATTAGCATTTATTTCATTTCTATTTCACTTCATAATTTATGCTCTTCAATTTTCGAAATTGCACTTTTACCCCAAAATTTACAGTTTTTACAATTTAGTCCCTACTCAATTCAGCCATCAATTGAACTAATTTTTCTCAATAAACACTTTATTCTATCATAACAAACTATTTTACAACCTTTGATATTCTGAATTTCAATACCAACCTCTAATTCACAACTTTTTCACAATTAGGTCCTAAATACCATTTCCTATCAAAATCACTTAATAAAACCACCTTAATATGAAATTAAAATTTAAATTTCATAATAATTCATCATAAACTTCCATTTCTCAGCAAGGGTAACTTTTAATTTTACCCACTAAATCAAAAACTAATGAATTCTATAAGTGGATCTAGTTGTAAAAGTCATAAAAACATAAAAATTATCAAGAAAAAGCAAGAATCAAACTCACATGATGTAAAGATATGAATAACCAGCTTTCTCCAGAACTCCTATGGTGTTTTGGCTGAGATAATGTGAAGATTTCTCTAGATTATTTTCAATCTTATCTTAATAAACATGTTAAAATTACAAAAATTCCCATTTTGCCCTTATTTCACTTATCCTCTGCTGATTTCCTTGCCTTTGCCGTCCAGCCTTTTCACCTTTAGGTTTAATTGCTCTTTAAATCCTTTTTATTTTAACACTTGAGCTATTTAGTTCTTCTAGCAATTTTGCATTTGTTACAATTTAGTCCTTTTTATTTAATTGACTATCCAAACATTTAAATTTCTCAACCAAACTTTAATACTAACTTAATAACACTCCATAAATATTTCTAAAAATATTTATGGTTCGTTTTCAAATTCGAGGTCTCGATACCTCGTTTTTGACCCATTTGACCTAATAAATTCTTTTAATTCACTAATTTCACCAATCCACAAATTCTTCTAAATTCTCACTTGACTCATAAATATTAAATTACTATCTTACTCAATCTTACCTGTCGGATTTAGTGAACTCATATCACCATTTCCGACACCACTGAAAATTAAGCCGTTACATATGTACATATTCATCACCATACACTTGTCATGATTTTAATTTATTTTGTAATATAATATCATAATTTTAATTAATATAAATTACATTATATAATAAAATAATATTCATTATAATTTATTAAGATATTTATATAATTAAATCATAAAAATCTAAGATTTTTATGAAGTAATTGTCGCCTCAAATTCTTAAATAGGCTTAATTGCCTATTTGGCCCCTTTTATTTTCTATTAATTTATAATTCAACTTTTACCCCTTATTCAATTTAATATTTTTTACTAATTACTCTTAATTAGACTAAATGCACCTAACCAAAGCCTAATTAAACAGATCACTAGACTCATAGATATTTCTAGTAATTATTTACGAACCCATTTCGCTAAGACAGAAGACCGATAATGTACTTTTTTAATGTCCGTGAACTTTGGGTCATTACATAGTTGGCATGCCATAGGGTCAAGTATAATGATTACAAATCATCGTTATCGGGCAACCCGGGGTGGTAGAATGTACATATGCTAGTAGTCAACATTGTCGGGAAACCCAAGATGATAGAGTAAATAGATTATGAAAGCTATCATTGTCGGGCAACCTGGGGTGGTAGTATGTACATATTCTAATAGTCATCATTTTTGGGCAACCTGGGATGACAAAGTAATAGATCTGTGTATTCGTCTTGAGTCTGGGGTTAATAGGGTTTATGAAACATGAATTGGTGTATATATATATATGAAATGTGGAAAAACAATATGTGAAAGATCATGCGAACCGATTAAAAACGAGCCCTGGGGACTGATTTGAATATGAACGAGCCAATAGACTCGAGAGTGAATGAGATGGTTGAATGAAATTGAGCATCAAATTGGTATATATCTATTTATATATGCACTTAGATGATTATATAAATAAGTAGGAATGGAAATGGATAGAAAATGGTTGTGGTATGTATTAGAAAGCATGGTATGGTATGATAATTTGAAATTGCCAAATGAATTAGTGTATAGAATTGGTATATGATACATAAGGAAGTGAATTGAAATGGTTATGACTAAATCCTTTATCTTATTAATGTTAATGTTATTGACTTGAATCATAAAAGTACTATTGAGTTTTATTGCTTAGCATTCGGTTTGTTTATTCCGTGTGCAAGTATTAGAAGATCCTGAAGTCTCGATGACTAATCTAAAATCCAAACTTCACCTCTCGACTCAACAACAGTTGTACAATTCTTTATGTTTTAACTATGTGACATGTACCAAGGGTTGAATTGGTTTTAGGTTGCGAATTGGTCATGATTAGTTTATGTAAATTTTGAATTTAAGCATATGAGATGTTGTAGTTATCATGTATATGGTATAAGGTTTAAATGGTTAAATGGTGTAAATGTTCATAAGTATTAAGTTTGGATTTGAGTTGTGAATGGTCATGTTGTTAGTTTGGATAATAATGATATTATATGAAGTGTTTGAAGTATGTATGAAGCTTAAATTAATGAAATGATGCAATTGGTATTTTGTTCTAGGTGTTGTGAATTGGAACCATTTGGATACTTTGAAAACAGTAGTGAAAATTTAAAAAATTTTTAAAATGTTGCATTTTGGTCCTCATTCGACCTCGAGATATCGAAAGAGCTTTCATGAGCTCATTTCAATCCTGAATTTGATTAGATGTCATATTATAAATAAGTATTAGTCCTAATGAAATGTACAAACTATGTATTTGATTTGCGAATGTTATTGTAGTTGCTTCGATAACGAATGTGACATCCCGTAGCTCAAACCTAAAGATCAGGTTGGATATGGGGTGTTACAATCACATTGTGTACCAAGCCTTAAAATTAACATGGAATATAAAGCATGAGAAATAAACTAAACTCATAACCAACAAGAGAGAAAATAACCACCATAAAAATTGAAAATGGTAATAAAAGATAGAAGCTGAATAGTAGTTCAAGCCAGCATCAACCATTTATCAGTAGCGATAAGCATTTGTTGCACATCTCTTCCCCTTTTCCCAGTGGTCCTTTCGCTAACAGCTTAACAACTTTTATTTCTTAGCCTTCAATCTCTAAAACTTGATATTGATGAATTCATTTCAACCCTCAAGATATCCAAATCTATGCCTCTTGTTCATTTGCAACAAGTTGAGTCAAGGTTGTTCCATATGTTGTTATTACAGGGTTTAGAACATTCCTATCTTTCTTTAATTTGATTCCACAATTTTCACTAATTACATAAAGCCTTTTCTTCAATTATACTTAAAAATGCTTCTATATTTTCATTTAGAGTCACCATGAAGCACAATTAAAACAACCATATTTAGCATAACAAAAAAGAAACAAATAATCAATAACACCAAATCAACATCAATTCAGAGTATAGAAGCACTGAAATCAACCATAAGTAAAATCAACAGTATTGCTCCCACTTACTCTATTCATCCCCAATTAGTTTACATCATGTTGTTTAAAGGGAATGAGATTGAATGCTACATCAATAATAGGGATTATATCGCATGAAACAACAAGGATATTTTCCATGAAATCTAGATGGAGTATGTCTGATATTCGATAGATCTTCAATTGATCAACATAAATTGTAATCCCATACTTCACACGATCATCGATAAATTGTTGATCTTCATAATTCAAATGTGGCTTATCTTTTCCCACCAAAATAAGCTTTTTCATGGTCTCCTTGTTGTATTTGTTGTTATAACAAGTTTTGCAACAACCTTGAATTTCTTCCAATCACATATCATCTTGTAATAGTGATGCTTGATGTGTCCTTATATTCCATAATAGTTACAAACAAATATTTTTTTCCTCTTAAAAAGAACTCACTTCTTTTGCTTTAACTAAAATTGTATGAATCATAAGTTCTTTACCTTTATTGATGTAACCAAATCATCTATGGTCTAGTTCAAATCTCTTTGAAACTAAAATTTCATCAAGCTTCTCACTTTGGTCTCCAAATTTCTTTAAAACAACATTGGCATTAGCTAACTCCTTTTTAGTTTTTTTTTTAGAGCAACCCCCTTTTTGAACTTTGCATTTTCCCTTTTAAGAATGAATACTGCTTCTCTCAATAAGTCATTCATCTGGCACAACATTTTCATCTATTTATTATATGTTGATAGGAATGTTGAATCATATGTGATGTGATCCGGCTCCGGTTAGTCGAGTCGATTCACTTGTTTGCCCGATCGTCAACGAGGAGAATGTTCAATTTGTCAAAAAATGGTTTAACTTGGAATATGGTAGCTGAAGTCTTAACAAGGGATTTAAAATAAAAGATAGGTTATAAATTTAGTAGGTTCGGTTTAACAATAAAAGATAGATAAGATAGATGGTGGATACAGAAATGGAATTTAAGCGTCAAGAACAATTCGGTACTATAGCGAGTGTCACCCCGGGGCTTATATGGCTTAAGGTTAAAGATGAAAATAGGTTGATGGAGATGGAAAACGAACTTAACTCGAAGAATGATTCAACACTATAAAAGAGTGTCACCCCAGTTCTTATGCGATTAAGGTGGTAGGATGAAAAGATAGAAAGGTGATAAACCGTAATATGAACATATTTTAATCCCACATTTAGCATACTTTTGGATGATGTAAGCCTTGAATTGTGGAATTTGGTGCTTTTAATCCTTTAATTTCATGTTTTATACTTAAGAGAGCACCGGAGGATTAAAAGAATGAGAAACGGGCCTAATACGGAGTAAATGGGCCAAATTACGAAATCGACACGGCCTGGGCCCAAGACCACATGGCCGTGCCTCCTTAACAGACCTGACCACGGCCTGGCCACGATTCACACGGGCATGTGCCACGGGCGTGTCCCTGTCATGACAAAGAGGAATTTTACTCAGATTAGGGTACTTAGAGGCAAAGAAAGCCATTCCAAAAGCCTATATAAACACCCTAGAGGCCGACCTTCAGGGGGCGTCCAGTTAGGCCGAAGAGCCAAGCCAAAGAGGCCAGAATTGTGGAATTTACTCGAAGAAAGCCAGTTGATTCATCTCAAGAAGCCGGAATTATACTCAGGACGGAGGATCTTCCTTTCAATTCCTTCAGGGGGTTTTAGGGTTTTTCTTATGTTTTGTTTTATATTTTCTTCTGAGATGTATTCTTTTATCATTATGAACTAAACCCTCAAATACCTGAGGGGGATGAAACCTAAGACGGATCTTGTTATTGTTTTCTGAACTATATGATAAATACTTGATTTATTCTTAATTATGTGTTCTTAATTCTTGTTTTGATATTTCAGGATATTGATTCAAGTATTGATGTGCTTAAGCAGAGGAGGAATAGACCCTGTCTAAGAGTAGATCTAGCATAATTAAGCGGAGTTGACCGCAACCCTAGAGATAAGATGACGAAAATCTGCCGGATTAGGGTCAAACCTAATATGGGAGTCCATAGATCGAGTTAATGCAATTCTAGGGGTTTTAATTAGAAAGAGATTTCAATTAATCAACCTAGGGTTAGACGTTAGTAGCCTCGAGAGAGGTATTAATATAAATTAGGAAATCCTACGGATCAAGTCAAGTGAATAAATCGTTTGGTTCAGAGTTAAATAACAAGTGAAGTCTAGGTGGATTCTTCCTCGGGTATTGTCTTAATCAATTGGTTTTTCCCACAAGTATTTCCCCAATTCATTCTCTTTGTCTTTGCATCTTTAGCTTAATAGTTAGTTAATTTTAAATTAAATAACAATTCCCTTAATTCTTAGGCTAAATAATAAAAAGAAAGTTAGTATTAGTACTTTTGGTTCCTTTGGGTTCGACAATCCGGTCTTGCCATTAAACTATACTACTGTTCGATAGGTGCACTTGCGTTAATCGTTGTCATAGTTAGCTTCTAGGCTCGATCATTCTTTATATAAATTTTTAAGACTCTGACATAACGATCAAGTTTTTGGCACCGTTGTCGGGGAACTATCGGGGAACTAAAATATTAAGAACGCTCAACTTTTATTACTTTAGCCATTTTTATTTTTTGAATTTTATTTTTCTTTTGTTTCTTTTTTAACTTTGCTAATTTTCCTTCTTTTATTTGTTCTTAGCAGGTACCTCTAGTTTATGACTAGAAGGTACCCGATAGGACCCCTAATTTACGATAGTGATATTGAAGGTACTGTTCGCAGAAATCGTAGAGAAATAAGACGAAGCCTAAATTACATAGAAGAAGAGCAAGAAGTCGAAACCAATACCGCCGAAGAGATGGCTGAGAATAATCCGCTACCTCCAGAGGCGGCCGAAAATCATGCTCCTCGAACTATGTATGATTATGCTAAACCTAATTTAACAGGAACTGAGTCAAGTATTATTAGACCTGCTATTGCTGCAAATAATTTTGAATTGAAACCTAACACAATTCAGATGATACAGCAATTTGTTCATTTTGATGGTTTGCAGGATGAAGATCCAAACAATCACTTGGAAAATTTCCTAGAATTTTGCGATACTTTCAAAATAAATGGTGTTTCTGATGATGCCATCCGTCTTCGGTTATTTCCCTTTTCTTTGAGGAATAAGGCCAAACAGTGGTTGAATTCTCTTCCACGAGGATCAATCACTACATGGGAACAAATGACCGAAAAATTTCTGTTAAAATATTTTCCGCCAGCCAAAACAGCCAAGTTGAGGAATGATATCTCTTCTTTTGTGCAGATGGATTTAGAGACACTTTATGATGCATGGGAGATATACAAAGATCTACTGAGAAGGTGCCCACACCATGGATTACCTTTGTGGCTACAGGTCCAAACTTTTTACAACAGTGTGACCCCTTCAACTAGGCAATTGATTGATTCAGCTGCCGGCGGAACCCTGAACAAAAAAACACCTAAGGCTGCCTACGAATTCATTGAAGAGATGCCAACAAAAGCAGCCAGTCTTTTCAACCTCGACGCAGTAACCATGCTATCAAACAAAGTAGAACTGATAAATAAAAAGATTGATGGCGTATGTGATTCTTTGCAGGTACATCTAGTCATGCAGTGCGATACGAATAGAGGGGGGATGAACAACACAGACTATCCACCTTACAACCCGAGCACTGAGAACGAGCAAGTTCACTATATGGGTAACAATTTTAAATCTCAAAATAACCCTTATAGTAATACTTATAATCCAGGTTGGAGAAACCACCCCAATTTTTCATGGGGTGGTCAAGGAAATCAGAGACAAGAACCCCCTCCAAACTTCCAACAACAGCCCTACCCACAGGAGAAGAAGCTGAACCTTGAGGAGATGCTGACAAAATTCATAGCGGTGTCAAAAACACGTTTGCAAAACACCGAAACAACACTTAAAAATCAACAAGATTCGATTCAATGGATTGAGAACCAATTAGGGTAAGTCGCTAAGCTGATATCTGAACGACCACAAGGCAGCTTGCCAAGCAACACTGAAACTAACCCCAAGGAGCAACTTCAAGCCATAACTGCTCACAATAGTGAAGGGTTAGATGAGCCCAAGGTAAGCCAAGAGAATGTGGTAAAAGAAGGTAAAGTTGAGGTAAACCATGATAAGCCAAAACCGGTAATTAAAGAGTACCAACCTCGTACACCATCCCCCAATGCGATGAAGAAGGACAACACAGACGAACAATTCGGTAAATTTCTTAAACTTTTAAAGAAATTACATAATAAATTGCCGTTTCTTGAAGCTCTTTCACAGATGCCAGATTCAAGGAAATTTTTAAAAGAGCTATTAACAAACAAGCGGAAGTTAGACGAGGAATCACATGTGGAACTAAACACAGTGTGCTCAGCAATGTTGCAAAACAAACTACCACAAAAATTAAAAGATCGAGGGAGTTTTACAATTCCATGCTTAATTGGTAGTTTATGTGTTGATAATGCTTTAGCGGATTTAGGGGCAAGCATAAATGTTATGCCTTATAAAATGTTTAAAAAACTAGGTCTAGGGAAACCCAAACAAACTAGGATGAGCATTCAATTAGATGATAAAATTGTTAGAATTCCTAAGGGTATAATTGAAGATGTACTTGTAAAAATTGATAAATTCGTATTCCCAATAGACTTCGTCGTTTTAGACATGGATGAAGACAATAGTATCTCCTTAATTTTAGGAAGACCCTTTTTAGCAACTGCCAGGACTAAAATTGATGTCAGTGCAGGTGAACTCATACTTTGTGTAGGTGACGAATCAATCAGTCTCCAGGCTCTTGACTCGGCTAGGACATCGAGTAATCAAGGTGAGAAAATTAATTTTATTAATGACCATTTGGTTAAAACTTCTTTTCAAGAAGCACCACGGAACTACACAACTGAGCCAGATTCTAGACCTCATAACGACAAAGAAATAACTCACGAGGAACGATGACTTCAGATCGATGAACTAGATGAGTGGAAGCCACGCATTAAGGAGAAACCGAGGACACACGAAGCAGAACCAATACCATTTTGTGGACAAACAAGTTCAAGATCAGAGATCAGGTATTATTAGGTAAGGCAGACCCTCGCATACCTCCTCCTAACCCTAATACAAACAAAGAAATCACTTTTAGGGTACTTAATGTTTTCCCATACGGAACAGTCGAGGTAAGTAATCCTACATTCGGTACTTTTAAAGTAAACGCTACTCGACTCGAATTACATACTGATACTAGGACTAATAGCATGAGGAATGACTTTCAACTCCTGAAACCACTATGAATGTGTGAATGAGAGGTAAGTCTAGCTTAAGGCTATAAACGAGCGCTTCTCGGGAGGCAACCCGAGCACTAACCCCATTAATTTTCACATTTTTATTTTATTGTTTTATTTTCTTTTCATTTTTACTTCTAGCACCTAACTAAAAACTAACCAAAGTGCAGATTTCCACACCACACGGCCTTGCACACGGCCGTGTAGATACTACGAATTTTCGTACTGATATGACAGAGATAGTACGAAACAGAACGAAAAATATCTTCAAGCCATGGCCCTCAACTGAACACCACGGCCGTGAGATGCGGTCGTGGCCGACACTGTTTTAGCAACACGGGCGTGGCGACCTGCACATGGGTGTGGGAGAAATGAACGAAGCATAACACGACCGTGCGACACGACTGTGTGACTCGAAACACCCACGGTACACGGGCGTGGTGATGTACCAGACCTAACATTTCTATTTAAACCACCCCTCTCCCCTTCTTACTTACTCCCCACCCTTATTCTTCCTTTACACCCCTTCTCCATTTTCACTCTCATTTTTCTTTATAACTCTAGATCTAACACTATCCATGTCAAAGAAACGGAAGGATCCTAGCACAGTCTCCCTTTGTAAGACCGATATACATAAGTTCATGTCGGCCGCTTCATTAACTCGACAGGAAAAGGACCTTTGAGTCCATTTAACTTTTCTTTTTATTTTCCCTTCTCCTTTATTTTCCTTTTCTTTATTTTTCTTTTACTTAGTTTAATCTATTTTATTTCGTTTTCTTTGATTTAGGTTCTAAAGGCTGCTTGGGAATCACACACCACGGCCTTAGAAATCACACTCACCCAGTTAACTATCTAACGATAAGGATTTTACAGTCCATTAATCTTTTCTTTTAATTTTATTTTACTTTCTATTTTCTTTCTTTTTATCTTTCTTTTCTTTAAATTTATATTTAGTGTATTTTGAATTATTATTATTATTTCCTGGCTAATTCTTCACGAGCTTTCCAATTTCTTCATCTAGCGTAGAGATTGTCGGCGGCCACCACACCACGACACTCCCAACTCAAGGAAGCCATCCAAATTCAGGAAGTTTCTCTTAAATTTCATATATATCTTTGTACATTGAGGGCAATGTACATCTTAAGTGTGGGGGTGAATATTTATTTCGAGAAAGTGCCTAACTTTCTGCATTATTCTCAAATCCCTGAATTATGCCTTGAATTATGCCTTGTTCTTAAGTAATTTTCTCATATTATGACTAGAATGAATTTCTTTTGATTTATGATTTTTATTGATATGTTTTGGATTAAGTCATTGATAATTGTGCAGTGATGATTTAAACTTTAGGAGACTAGAGAATCAAGCATGATAAGTCCATTTTCAAAAATTAAAATTTTGTTAGGTTGTCTACCTGAACCTAATTATTACCTTGATGTTTGAAATTTACAAAGTTGATATCAAAAACCCATAATTTTTGTGAGATTTTGAGCCTTTTAGAGCATACATTCTTTCGTGCTCACTTTTTGATTATGAGTGTGTCAACATTGATTTGTTATTCTAGAACTTGCTTCGATTATACATGTCAAGACCACATTATTGATCTGATATACTAAGATGATAAAGGCAATTAGGATTTAACCCACTTACTCCACTAAAAACCTACCTTCACAATTAACCCCTAATGAACCCTTTTGATCCTAACAACCCTTTTTATTGACTCACCTACTAATATTACCCCAAAACCCATCTTGTATTTGTTATCACCATTCCTTGACTCCCTTTTTGTCGAGATTTGATTTTGAACAGTTGCCTAACTATGTTCTATATTTCAGATGTTAAAGTTCTTTCTTATTAATGATTTGTTCTTAAAAAAATAATCGAAGTATATTCATTATTAGTTATAATTAAGTGAGCTTACATGTTTAAATTCCACATCTTAAAGAAAAAGTCCGTATTATTAGTTTTCAATTGATGTAATTATTTAGGATTAGTTCATTTTTCTAGTCAGGTAAATTGTCAATTCAATCTCGATTCTAAACCTCTAATTCAGCCTTTATCCACACCTTTAACCCAAGCCCCATTATAACCCTTTTTAAGACCTTTTGATTTGTGTATCATCTCATTTTACAGTGGTGGAGATTTGATTTTCAGGCAAGCCTATGGGATTAACTTTTTATGTTCGACTTTTGAGTACTTAATTTTGAACCTTAAACACTTTGAGTGATTTGAGTGAATCTTTAGTGAGGATATCAACTCTTGTCGATTTTGAATTAAAGGTAATTAATTAGGTAAGGGGAAACACCTATGTTTTATGCTACAAAAACTATGACTTTGATTGTTTGAATCTTTAAGATCCTTTTACTTAAATGATCAATGTATGAATTATCTTTGAATTATGATGAAACATTATTGATGAATATTATGAATTAAGGAAGTTCATTTTAATTGTGAGTTGAGAATTTTGCTTGAGGACAAGCAAATGCTTAAGTGTGGGGGTATTTGATAAACCGTAATATGAACATATTTTAATCCCACATTTAGCATACTTTTGGATGATGTAAGCCTTGAATTGTGGAATTTGGTGCTCATAATCCTTTAATTTCATGTTTTATACTTAGGAGAGCACCGGAGGATGAAAAGAATGAGAAGCAGGCCTAAAACGGAGTAAATGGGCCAAATTACGAAATCGACACGGCCTGGGCCCAAGACCACATGGCCGTGCCTCCTTAACAGACCCGACCATGGCCTGGCCACGATTCACACGGATGTGTGCCACGGGCGTGTCCCTGCCATGACAAAGAGGAATTTTACTCGGATTAGGGTACTTAGAGGCAAAGAAAGCCATTCCAAAAGCCTATATAAACACCCTAGAGGCCAACCTTCAGGGGGCGTCCAATTAGGCCGAAGAGCCAAGCCAGAGAGGCCAGAATTGTGGAATTTACTCGAAGAAAGCCAGTTGATTCATCTCAAGAAGCCGGAATTATACTCAGGACGGAGGATCTTCCCTTCAATTCCTTCAGGGGGTTTTAGGATTTTTCTTATGTTTTGTTTTATATTTTCTTTTGAGATGTATTCTTTTATCATTATGAACTAAACCCTCAAATACCTGAGGGGGATGAAACCTAAGACGGATCTTGTTATTGTTTTCTACACTATATGATAAATACTTGATTTGTTCTTAATTATGTGTTCTCAATTCTTGTTTTGATATTTCAGGATATTGATTCAAGTATTGATGTGCTTAAGCAGAGGAGGAATAGACCCTGTCTAAGAGTAGATCTAGCATAATTAAGCGGAGTTAATCGCAACCCTAGAGATAGGATGACGAAAATCTTCCGGATTAGGTCAAACCTAATATGGGAGTCCATAGATCGAGTTAATGCAATTCTAGGGGTTTTAATTAGAAAGAGATTTCAATTAATCAACCTAGGGTTAGACGTTAGTAGCCTCGAGAGAGGTATTAATATAAATTAGGGAATCCTACAGATCAAGTCAAGTGAATAAATTGTCTGGTTCAGAGTTAAAAAACAAGTGAAGTCTAGGTGGATTCTTCCTCGAGTTTTGTCTTAATCAATTGGTTTTTCCCACAAGTATTTCCCCAATTCATTCTCTTTGTCTTTGCATCTTTAGCTTAGTAGTTAGTTAATTTTAGATTAAATAACAATTCCCTTAATTCTTAGGCTAAATAATAAAAAGAAAGTTAGTATTAGTACTTTTGGTTCCTTTGGGTTCGACAATCCGGTCTTGCCACTAAACTATACTACTGTTCGATAGGTGCGTTTGCCTCAATCGTTGTCATAGTTAGTTTCTAGGCTCGATCATTCTTTATATAAATTTTTAAGACTTTGACATAACGATTAAAAGGTGAACGCCACACCGGCTAAGGTGATAAGTTCAAAAGCAAATTGAAGACGCCACTAGCAAAGCCAGATAAGTCAATCGAAACTTGTACGAAATAAGAGAGGAGGTAAACTCACTTGAGAACACAAAGTTCATATAAAAAGTTGGCAAAAGTCTTTTACAAATGAAATCAGTTAACTATTAATAGCCTAACATATGGCTAGCCGAATAGTCAACTTAATGGCTAAGAAATTCAACCATGAATGTGCTACAATATTCTGGAATAAAACCATTAAAATGCTTAGTCTTGATTCAGCTGAATGGAGCTCCAATGGACAGCTTCTTGATTAAGTAAAATTCAGCTTGAATGTGCAAGGATGCATGGTATCTCAATGGCATGTCTAAATTCGGCTATGGGCATAAATGAAGCATTAAAATTCGGTTCATGCTTGAAGATGGTGCATGGATTGTCCAAACCATCATGTTGCTTCACTTGATGTCTTCATGCATTCTTAACCTTGAAGGAAACCTTAAGTCCATGAATGTGCAGCCCTTTAATGTTCCTACAACTCTTTTGGCCGAATGATCTTTAATGTGCCTTGAATACTTGAATGGTCATCTTGAAAATGCATGAAGCATGCATGAAACGTCCTAAGGTATGTTCCTCCATAAATACGGTCCATGAATCTTCAAATACATGAACATTCAATAGCTCCCTCTTGCATGAACGTCCCAAATACATGTGTTCCTTTAAATGCCATCCATTGAACCTCAATTGTGCATGCTCCCTTCCATACTTTGCACCAAGCCGTACATGCACCTTGCCTTTAATGCTCTCCCAAATTCGGCTGAACCTACAAACATAATGAACCAAATTAAATCAAGTAAAATTCAGCTGAACTATGCATTAATATAATTTAGACACACTAGTTAACACAATATAATTTAGACACACTAGTTAACACATTAATTAATTTAAGATATTTAATACAAGACATATTAAATTTGGCTTTGACTAGGACATAATAAAATCATGTAATAAGCTGACATGCAATTATGAGCTGTAATTAAATTGACTAAATTAATTAAACACTTAATTTATTTAATCAATAAAATAAATAAGCTGGAAATAAATTGAAACGAGCTCAAACAAGCTGAATTAAGCTTAAGTGAGTTGATTCGAGCTAAATGGAGCTCGGGAAACTGAAATTGAGCTAAGGTCAGCTTGCTTAAAGGTTCGATGAGCCCTTGAGTTGTTGTCCCAAGCTAGTTTCGGAGGATTAAGGAACGGCCTCGTGTGGTCCGTGCTCGAGTTGGGTAAGTTCACGGCCGTGCTCACATCAATATGGCTCAACATCATGATCTGAATCATCTTTTGTTACACAATTATTGGAACAAGAGTTGGAACTTGTGGAACAGAGGTAGTAAAAGCAACATAGTAGTTTAAATCTTTATCTGAATTAGTAAGATCACTAAACTTTTCATCATTCCTAGCAAGGGAATTTTGTTTCTTCTTGATGGTGTTAGCACATTCAAATTGAATGTGACCAAAGCTCTTGCATTCATAACATTAAATTTACCTTTTCCCGGGCTCAAAATTATCATAAATTGCATGGATCTTCTTCTATGGTTGTTCTTTTCAACATCTAAATTCATTCCATTCTTAGAAAAAATTTTAAACGCTATGGTAAGTGAAGTCAATTGCTCCTTGATCTCATCAATAGATTCCATAGTTGCAAATTGAACACAGGATTACCTTCACATACGTCTGTAGCTAGCTCTGATACCAATTGAAGAAGGCCTAGTTTGCACTTTGTACCAAATTTGATGATCGAAATATTGTTAGAACAAAAACCAATTTCATTCTAACTTGTGTTAGAACAAAGGTTGGAACAAAACTGAATAGAATAGATTAAAAGACAAAGTAAAGCAAGGATCAAAGTAAGGAGAGATAACAAACAATTTTCGTTAATGCGGTTTGGATTCTCCAATCCTACTTTACAAAACCTCACTAAAAGAATGCATTTATTCCACAATTCGTCCAAATCAACTATCGACTAATGCCCAAACTACCCTTACACCAAAAAATGTTTGCAACTCTAATATTAAACCCAAATTGTTACAAATCACTCTCCCAAAAATATCCACACATTCAAACAATAAAATAGTAAAATACAAATGCTAAAGACACTAAAAAAGTTGTCTACTACTATCGTTATTAAGCTGCTAATATATAGGCCATGAATATAGCATGATCTCCAACCACAAGATAAAGCTTTATCACTTTATTTAAATACTGAAATTATCTACACGAATTCTCTGATAAATAATACCATTAATTCTATCATTATCAGGTTTCACTCAACAACCTCTGATCACTTGAGATAATGATAAGCCTAACCTCTACAAGCATTTCAATCTTCTCCACTTTGTCTCCAAGTTACATGAGTTGATGATGATGATGATTCCGAAATGTTGGCTATAAAATATGTCCTCATTTCTTGTTCTAACTGTTATTCAAACATAAAATGGGGCAAGTAGTCAAAGTTTCTAACAAACACCATTTTTATTTTTATTTATCTTTTATAAATTTTTATGCATTTTTATAAAATTTTAGAATTTGCATAAATTTTTTTTTATAAATCTCTATTTCTAAAAGTTTTTAAATTTTTTTATAATTTGGTTCAAAATAATAGAATGTATAATCATTAAAGAGCTATTTGTTATTATGCTAATAAAAAAGGTCACATCTGTCACCGGTTAAAATTTTTTAATGACGTTAAACTATTTTATGAAAAAAATGAGAAATATTTTTTTTATTGAGAGAGTAAAATAGAAATATTATTATAAATGTTGTTTATCCAAAATAATATAGAGAAATGTTGTTTGGATGCGCAAATTATTTGACTCAATATATCTTTACCAAAAATCTATTCTACTATTTCATTATTTTATAAATATTAGGATATTTTACATTAGTATTTATATTTTAAGTTAGATAAAAAATTTATTTAATGAACTGTAATTCAGTATGCAAGATTATCAAAAATTTTATTTAGGCCTCCTCTATCCAATTCAAGTTGAATTTTTATTTAGAAAGGTTTAACATTTTTTATAACACCCCCCAGTTATGTAAATAAGAAACCATATTTTAAAATAAATATATTTCATTATAGAAAGTTATAATTTTTAACAGCAGTAGTTGAAGAGACTTTTTGTATGTTGATCTTTTTCCAAGATGTCACCAAATAAATAAATCTGGAATTTGTTTTTTTAGTTTTGTGATCTCATTTTAAGCATACTTTTCCGAGTGAATTTAGTCTGTGGTCCTAAATTGTGTTAAGCAGGAGGTGCATGATGCGTAATTCCGTAAAATAAATTCCATCTTAAAAACTCATTCATTATTATTAGTTTAATATCTTTCAATGCATCCAATCAATCCATAATTTTCATCCTGCACTTATAAAAGAAAAATAAGTAAAATAAAAACATTATTTTTTAAAACTCAATTTGCACTTCCAAACATATAATATGAGGTAAACCATGAATTCAAAAATGGCGCACCTCTTTTTGCTTAGCTTAATAGTTGAAATAAAATAAATAAATAGAATGAGAGGGCAGGCTAGGTTTCTCGAGAACTATGAGTTTTGTAATTAATCAATAAATAAAGCCTACACAAGTAAATATGGTAATGATAATGAACCGAATCCTACTCCCTTGCTGAGGGAGGGTACACTATTTAGGAACCACAGCTTAACAAATCAAAATGTCCTAAACTCATCACCTATCATTAACTTGTTAGACCACTCGGGCATGGCCAACGACTGAAGATGTGCATAAAATGAGAGGGTAATAATACAGGATCAACAATACATAAACGGGAAAGCAGCATGAGAGAGACAGGGTGGATTTCTATACTAGGGAATAGGGAATTATTAATAATTTCTCTCAAATGCAACAAGATGTTTGAGACCAAGGCTGAGTTCAGCTCTTATTCACCTTATCCTGATATCCATGCTTCAACCCTAGAAAAGAAACCAAAGGAAAAAAAAAAAAAAAGAAAGGGGGGGGGGGGGAGACTTTGAAAAAGGAGAAAAAAAGAAGACAGGACAGTGGAAAGGATGAGCGAGTTAAGCCTTTTCTCCTTGAGTGCAAAAAGCATATGCAATCTTCAACCAAAACAAAGTACCTTAAGAGTTTAAATTCCAAATGATTAAACTAGCACAAACCTAGCTCCAATGAGATGACCAAATAACGTCTCAAATCCCAAATAGGAACCTGATAGTGGTTAGATGAAGTTTTCCCAGTGTAAACCATGAGATAAAGCAGAGTGCTAAAGGTTACAAATTGCTTCAGTTGATCAACAGAATTTTGGTGATTGACCAGAAGCAAGTTTAAGTTACCATAGCAAAAGAATTAATATCTATCCATCTAGGAGACAAAGTGCAAGCAATTTTAACTTGCTAATTAGTAGTATTATAAAACAGAACTAGCCTAACACTGGCATAGAAGATTACCTGTGACAAACCATGAACTTAAGTGATTAACCAATCTGTCAAGGGGATCAAACAGAGACATTCATCCCAGAGGAATCTGGTTACACAGGACCTTAAAGTAGCTTTCGCCAACAACTTTCCTTGGAAAGGAGGAAAAACAAAGAAATGAAAACAAAACAAGGAAAGTAAAAAAGTGGGACTAGATAAAGAACCAGGTTGGTAACACAATTAAAATAAAAATAAAAAGGAAAGTTACAAAGTATTGCAGACAGCAGCAGAGAAATGCATTCATTCATATTTCTATCAATCAACACTAAACAAATTTCAAAATTACCAATAGAAATTTAATAGCATTAGCTCTCTACCACAAAGCAACTGCATACCTTCACATAGATTAATTAAAAACCAACCCTCCAAAAATTATCATTATACAGTTTCAGCAAGAACACCATGTATAAAACCTGCATGAGTAGGGATATAACAGGCCATCCAGACCATCGAAGGCAAACAAGAAAAATGGAACCTATGATCAAGTTCATCAAAGAAAGGACAATAGTTGTAGAACATAAAGACTGCTAGAAGGCAGAGGTGGCTGTAAGAAAATAAGAATCAGTAACCAAAAAGGCAGATCAAAGAGGCCTATAGTAAGATCTAGCTTCCCAACATGGATCACTTATTTTCTAGACTGACAGTAACAAGCCCCTATTCTACAATCAACAGATTGGAGGACATATGACTTCAGGTACATGCACACCTGCTAGTACATGAGTTTCTAAATAATTCAATACAGAGGCAAAGTTAATGGAAACAAGGAATCGAACTTTCAAATAAACAAAAATTAAATTCACAGTTCAGCAATGGAGATAATGGTCCAACATACATCTAGCAATAAAAGAAGCTTGCTACAAACATTGCATGGCTGATTCCAGAAGAAAGCAGAACACTGCTTGGAATACTTTATCCATAGTAAATGACATCTCAGAGACTTCAATTCCAACCTGTTCCACATTCCTGCAAAGGATAAAAAAAGAGCACAAAGGGCATACACATATGAAGAACCAATAAATGGCTAAAAACCTGAGCACCAAAATAAACACTAAGTAATCTCTTAAAGAGCTGCCATTCATATAAGAGCCAAAAGCTCATTAAACTCTAAATAAGTTAATCATATCTTAACAAGCTTGGCTTGAGCTGAAACACGCCTAAACTAGAGACTCAGAAGTCAAACAGCTTGGAAAAGATTTGATCACAGAAATCCCCAAATTCCAGTTCCACATAAAGCCCACAACTCATTTCGGCTTAGGAGAAATTGAATGGTCTTCTAATTCTGCAAAGGAAATCATATAGAAGTTACTATTAGTCATTAACTGTACAACTCTACCGATGTTAAGTTACTTTTTGGTGAATAGTGACATTACATTAATTTCAAGCCACTGCTTACCACTTGCTCTTTCAAGTTTGTTTGCTTCTTCTGCATCCGACCTTTTATTTGGTGAGAGTCCTTCAGCATTACCAAAGTTCAGAAAACGTTTTCTCTTTGATTCCTGGCCATCATTTACAGAAACTTTGGAGTCCTCTTTTGAAACCAACACTCCTTCACCCCCTGCATTTTTATATCATTCACAATGGAAGTAAGCAGCTTGATACAATCTCCAGTCTTTCCTACTTTTATGCCAAAAAGTGAACATTTATTCACACAGTCCAAATAATATCAATCTTCAGCAGACTTTGACCTAGAGCGCCTTCTTGGTCTTGAATCATTGTCTTCAGAACTTCTTGGAGAAGATCTTCTTCCTCTAGGAGGCCTATCTTCAGCTAATAAAAAATGTTTTTGCACACAGCATTCTGATCTTTCATCCGTTTTATCAATGGAAAGTTGCTTGAATTCAGTAGACTTTGACCTAGAGCACCTTCGGTGTTTTGATTTTTTCTCATCTGAATTTCTGGGGGACAGCCTGCTTTCTTTGGGATGCTTGCGGTCAGCAGATCTTGACCTTGATTGCCTTCTATCCCGATGGTTAGACTTCCTATCTCTACTTCTACCACTCCTCTCTATGGCGTACTGCCTACCTTCAGTAGATATAGACCGAGATCGCCTTCTATGACTATGTTTCAACTCATCATTTATTGTTTCATCAATTTTACTGTGGGGGCGAACCTTGCCTTCCGAAGAAGCTGACCAGGTCTGCTGTCTGTGTTTTGATTTGTTATCACCCGAACTAGCAGAAGACCTGCTTCTTCTTCAATGCTTACCTTCTGAAGATAATGACCTGGAGCGCCTCCTGCTGTGGTGCTTTGATTTTTCATCCTTTTTGTTATCAGAATCAACAGATTTTGACCTAGAGCGCTTTCTGCATTTTGATTTTCTTTCATCATTCTTTGGAGATGACCTTCTTCTACGATGCCTTGGCGATCTCAAACCAGGACGGGATGATCTCCTCACCTTTGGTGAACTTTCTCGGCTATGTTTTGGGGAGTCTGAATCTACAGCAAGTGATTTTCTTGTTTGAGGACTCGTACTCATACTCCTACTCCTATTTCTCCTCAAAATAGAAGAATGTCCAGATCTCTTCTCCTACTCCTATCATTGTCATTTCGATCTCTATATGACAGTCTTTCACTATCATACCTTGAACGATGATGAGACCGCTCAGGTGATCTGGACCTATGGTCTCGCTGGAAACGAGGTGGAGGTGAACAAGAGCGAGACCTCCTCCTTTGCCTATAGCTGATTGGTGATCTTGACATGGACCTTGACCTTCGCCTATAACTGATTGGTGATCTAGACTTTGACCTTGACCGTCTTCGATAACTAAGGGGTGACTTTGATTTGGATCTTGATCTTGACCTTGCACGGGAAGTAGATGGTGACCTGTAAGTAATGATTTAGAAGAACTTCAATTTACTTTTAAGCAAATTTGAAGCCTTTAACATAGAGACAAAAAAGGGAAACACAGTGATCTCCTTTGGTTCCTATAAGTAAAAGCATCTTCTGGAAAGACATAATCAAAGATCTGACAACAAAACGAGAATCATTACAAATAGATATCTCTTCTACTGTTCTGCTCCTAATTAAATAGTGAATCATAAACATTATTTGTTAAAAAAAGTGCTGCTGCTGCAGTCTATCATACCACAATAAACCTAAAGGAGCAAACATAGGTGTTCTACGTATCATAACAAATAGCGAAACTCTGCTTGCATTCCTTATGTAGCTCAATAAGTAACTTCATTCTTTAACAATATTGAAGCATACGGACCTAGCCAAAAAGTAAGCCTTAAGTAACAAGACATGTATGTAAGGAAGTACATTTGTCCTGATGAGGACACATACCTAGATTCACTCTTGATTGCCTTCTCTTCATTAACAAGTCCATCAGCTTTTAGCTTCTTACTTATTTCGGCAGCTCTTGCTGCAGCTAACTCTGTTGCAGACTTCATGCTTGTGGCTCGATTAGCTGCCTGCTGAGCAGTCAAGGTTTGTTGCATAAGCAAAGCCTGTTGGAATTGCATCTGTTGCATGGCAACAGCTTGCTGCATCATCATAGGCAGAGACGATGATGTCAATGATGAAATAGCTGGTTTCTGAGGAAGCGTTTTAGCCATCTCCACATTTAATGGTCGACCACCAATATCCATATTGTTTAATGCCAAAGCGGCCATTGCTTCCTCAGGTTTTGAGTATTCTATATAAGCAAAATGTTTTGAATCAGTGATTGTACACTCGACAACAGAACCACAGAAGCTAAAAAGCTGTTTCAACTGCTCAGCTGTGAGAAGTGGGCTAAGATTGCTAACTTGTAGGGTTTTCTTCAATACATCAGCCTTCCCAGCTTTGTCAGGAGAATCTGACACGCAGCAGACAACCGTTAGCTTGAGCCCAACGAAATAAATAGAACTTGGGAAATAAATTAACAAAGAAACAGACAGTTCAAAATACGATAGAGTAAAAAGTACCAGATGAATCTTTAATTGACTGAGCTTGTGCTTGCACCTGAGCTGAATGAGCTTGAAGGGCCTGAGCAGCAACAATAGTCTGAGCTGCAGCCATTGCAGCCGCTGAAGGTGCCATAGGTACCTGACTAAGAGTTCCCATGCTGGTTGTTGCAGCCAAAGCAGTCATCAGCAAATTGTGAGGAGGATGGTTCAATTTGCAATCAGTTTTAGCACAACGGCCATTGAGGTATTCTCGACAAATTCCCCAAGAGATGCCCCCATTCCTGGCAATATAGCACCACCTGAAGCACCAGAAACAATGCCTGGGATCATTCCCAACAAGCCAGGTAAAGCTCCAGAAACAGAACCTGTATAGTTTGGCATGTTGGGCATGGTTTGGTTTACTAGATTTGGATATGTGGATGCAGGAGCCACCCCTAGTAGTCCTCCGGTAGACGTACCTGCATAACAAAAATTCAACATCTATGCCCTGAGCACTACAGACTGCAACCAAGAACCACGCTTAAAAGTGAAGCCAAAAGTTAGAACAGAGACTCAACAACAATTTTATATGGACAGTGAGTGCAAAGTAATGAGAAGGTGAATATCATTGGGAATTTTTCAAATTCCTAATCGTGAGCCTTCTTCACCTAGAACAACAAAACTAATATACAAAAGACTGCATTTCATATTAGAAGCAAAAATTACTCTAAAGGTTTGAATATTAAAAGATCCACGTATTAAATAGACAATCAAATAGGGACAAGAAACATGCAAAGTCATGCATGGCAAGTGACAGCTAAACATGCAGTTAAAACCGAATAAACATAGTTTTAACGATGTTACCTGCACTGAAGAACACCGGGAATGGGCTACCCATAATGGGTTTCCCATTGCATTCAATGTTTACCATATAGTTCCCTCTCTTAGGCACCACATAAGTTACAGAGTAAGTCCCATCTCCCATATCCTTCACAATGCCATACTGTTCTGAGCCCCCAACACCCACACCTGGCGAAACCCTCACCTTAATCTGCGCACCCCCACTCTGTACTTTCCTTTCATCTGCATCTCTCGTTACCACCATAAACGTGGAGGCAGCACAGGCAGTGCCACCCGCTATTCCTGGCCCCGCGGCCATGCATTTAACGGGATCCACGGGACCAATTGGCTTGTTCACGAAGTCACCGGTGTCCTCGGATTCACTATCCGATGAAGCAGCCACCACATCCTTGTTACGGTTCTTATCAAGATCCTTGAATGTGGCTTCGAAAGCTGCTTTAGCAGCAGCAGCTTTTTCAGCCTCAGTTTTTTGCTTGGCTTCCTCGGCTTGTTTCATCCATATAGGCTTTGAAGCGTCGTGTTTCTATCCGCCATCAATTCAAAAACACCTAAATTGCTAGAACAATCGAATAAGCAATAATGCAAATGTCAACAACAAATAAAACAACGATATTTGAGGAAAAAATCCATCCAATGTGCGCCGGTAAACCTAGCTGAAATTTCAGTTAAAGCTAAATATTTCAGTTAGAGACACTATTAAAGTCCCAATTTACTAATGCAAATGAAACAAAAACTAACCAATTAGCCACGCAAAACCTCAAAATCAAAGCTAAATATTTTCTTTAGAAAAAGGAAAAGTAAGTTTGATATGACGCTTCTTCGATTTGACTGTTCATAACTTCTGGGGTCCGTTAGACTTTGTTTGGTTACCAGGAAATGGAAAGAACTTTCTTAAAAAGGAAAAACAAAAAATGGAAACGCCTTACCGGGTAATTTTGTTTGTATCAGAATTGGAACTGGGCCGAATTTTAGATTCATGGGTTCGGATTCAACTCAAAAAATATTACTTTTAAGCAATGCTGCTTATATTACTTTTAAGAAGTAAAATTATATCATATATTGAATACGTTAACCATGCTGCTTATAAATATTGAATATGTTAAAATTTAAAAGTATAAGGACCTAAATAATAATTTTACATTTTGAAAGAATAACTTATAATTTTTTAGATAAAATTATTAATTAGTAAAATTTGAACCCATGAATTTTAAAATTTGAACAAAATTTTGATAATTTAAATATAGTGCTAATAAAAATTTAATATACTATAAATTAAACTCTTCACTATTTATAAATAATATAAATATAATATTTAGGTTATATTATAAAACTATATTATTTATAAAATTTTATATATGAAATATATAATTATTTATTATCACATAATGTAATTTTTTTTTCTTCTATATATGAAAAATATAGAATGCCACTCGATGTTTTGATTTTTCTACATGATGATGTTATGTGAAAAGCTAGAATAAGAAAACAATCTAAATATAAAATAATTTAATATAAATTTTGAATTTTTATTTCGTATTATAGAAATTTATTTAATAAAAATCTTTTAATAATCTTTACACAATTGATGAAAATAAAATAATACATGTTAAGTATTACTCCTATTTCAGTCAAATTTGAGAAATAACTTTCTAGTTAAACTCTGTTTATTTGTTTCAATCAAACACTGATTAGTTTAGATTATTTTATTATTATTTGACCTATTTCATTTAGCCTATAAATAGGCTTTTTTACAACCTTAGAAAAAAACATCCATTAGATATTAGAACTCATAACACATTTAGAGAATTTTGTGTGTTTACGTTTTGAGGGTTCTTTATATTCGGGTTTTCAAGGTTTGGTTTTTATCTCCATCTTTTGTACTCTTCATTCTTTTGCCATTATAGTAAAATTATTTTTGCTCGTGGTTTTTTATCCTCTTTGGAGTGGTTTTTTCACGTTAAATTTGTGTTTTAATTTCTCAATTTATTCCGTTATTTTTTTACTTGATGCTTAACCGGGTCGATCCTAACAAGTGGTATCAAAGCTAGTTCAATTTTCATAGATCAGCCCATTCAGATATGGCAACAACAAGATTTAAAATTGAGAAGTTCGATGGTGAGACAAATTTCAATTTGTAGAAAGTTCAGATGATGACAATTCTAGTTCAAACCAGCTTAAAAAAATGTTGTTACCAGGAAAAAGCCTGAGAATCTAAATCAAACAGAATGGGAAGAGCTTGATGAAACAGCCTTGTCTGTAATCCAGTTGTGCCTCGCGAATACGGTATTGTAGGAGGTATTGATGGAGAAAACCTCATCCGCCTTGTGGAAAATGTTAGAAACTCTTTATGCGACTAAGTCTCTGGCTAACCGTTTAGTGTTGAAACAACGTCTATTTACGTTTCGCATGAACGAAGGTGAGCTTCTTAGAGATCACATCAGTCAATTCATTGCTCTTTTAAATGATTTAAAGAATGTTGAGGTTCATATTGACGATGAAGATCAGGCTATGCTATTATTGTGCTCTTTACCCCCTTCATACAAGTCTTTCAAGGAGACCCTGATTTATGGCAGAGACAAACTCTCGTTCGAAGATGTGAAGGGTCATTTATTGAGTAGAGACAAACTCGACAATGAGTTTGGTCTGGATAGCAGGGCAGATAAGCAAGCTTCCGTTTTGGTAGCATCAAAGAAACGAGACAAAGGGTGCTGCTATTGTAAAAAGTTAGGTCACGTCAAAGCATATTGTTATAAATCGCGAAATAAAAGAGCTGCTGAGAGTAACGAGGAAGATGTAGCTGGTGCTAATTTGGCCGATGAAAGCGGTGATGATTTCTTGTTAGTGTCAACGAGCGATAACTCCAAGTTCACGTCCAAGTGGATCCTAGATTCGGGATGTTCTTTCCACATGTGTCCCAATAGAGAATGGTTCTCCACATACAGTTCGGTTGCAGGTGGAGTTGTGCGCATGGAAAACGATTCATCTAGTAAGGTAATTGGTATTGGTACTGTTAAAATTAGGATACATGATGGGACGATTAGGACACTTTCAAATATCAAGTATGTACTTGATTTACGAAAGAATCTTATCTTATTGAGTATTTTAGACTTGAAAGGATGCAGAATCAACATCGAGTCAAGCGGTATTAAAGTATCTCGTGGAGCTCTCGTTTTGTTAAAAGGTAAAAGAACTGGAAGTCTTTATATTCTGGAAGGTTCTACAGTGACCGGTGAAATTAAACGTCCCTCGTTCGTTACAGAGTCGAAGTCAACTCGTTTGGAGCGAAGGCAACTTGGTCATAGGAGGGAAAAAGGTATGACCGTTTCGTTGAAGAGAGGTTCTCTTTTGGTTGTAGGTTTTGTAAAGTTAGGGCACTGTGTTCGTGAAAATTAAACCCGGGTTAGTTTTGATTTGGCAGTGTACAAGTCGAAGGCTAGAAGTCTTTCAGTTTCTAAGCACAGATTCGACTCAGTTAATTCCCTGCATGGTTCAAGATAGGCTCGTGGCGGGTTTTAGCAAAGATGGCGTTGTGGAAATATGAGTCAAGGTGGAGATTTGTTAAGTATGACTCCTATTTCAGTCAAATTTAAGAAATAATCTTCTAGTTAAACTCTGTTTATTTGTTTCAATCAAACACTGATTAGTTTAAATTATTTTATTATTATTTGACCTATGAATTTAGCCTATAAATAGGCTCTTTTACAACATTAGAAAAAAACACCCATTAGATATTAGAACTCATAACACATTTAGAGAATTTTGTGTTTATGTTTTGAGGGTTCTTTATATTCGGGTTTTTGGGGTTTAGTTTTTATCTCTATCTTTTGTACTCTTCGTTCTTTTGCCATTATAGTAAAATTATTTTTGTCCGTGGTTTTTTATCCTTTTTGAGGGGTTTTTCCACGTTAAATTTGTGTGTTCAATTTCTCAATTTATTCCGCTATTTTTTTTACTTGTTGCTTAATCGGGTCGATCCTAACAATAAAATAGTATAAATAATAAGATATTGCTTCTTAATTAAATTGAATAGTTTAAATTAAGTTTAATGACAAATTTGGTCACTAATGTTTACATGTTTTGTCAAAATGGTCCTAATTGTATTTTTGAGTTTTTTTTGCCATAAACATATTTTTTTCGAATTATTTTTTTAACAGATTTGACGGATAAAACGCATTTTATCCCAAGAAGGTCAGTGGCTTTTGCGCTATTTTCCTAGAGAACAAAATCAGGTTGCTGACTATTTAACGAAGTTGGCTCTAGTCAATAAAGAAGAGTTGCAAGTTTTTGATTCTCGCTTTAAGGAGATTTTAACTTTCATTGAATCCGACAAGATAAGGGGTTTTACTCACCCTCAGAATAACACTATATAATTTAGAATTCTAATTATTTATTTCACCAAAAAAATTAAATGTGAAATTTCATATGTCGAATATTTTTAATAAGATGTAATTTATTACTTAATTAAATCAATAAGATAATTATATGTGAAAAATAATAAAAATAAATAAATCATACATGAAATTAAAAAAATAACTCTTAATTTAAAGAAAATAAAAGTAATTATTTAAAAAAATTCAAAATGAATGCGTACACTTGTTTATTGAGAAATTTCAAAAAGATAATTAATAAATCAAATTGAAAATATTGAATGTGTGCATTCATTTTGAAACTCTTTTTTAGATAATTACGTTTATTTTTTTTTAAATTAAAAGTTATTTTCTTAACTTCATGAATTATTTATTTATTTTATTATTTCTCACATGTAATTATTTTATTGGGCTATCTAAGTAATAAATTACATCTCATTAAAAATATTCCACATCATCCCGTTAACTTTTTTAACCGTACTTTTATCAAATCTGTTAAAAAAAGTAACATGAAGAAAATAATAAAGGTTGATGGCTAAAAAGGCTCAAAAATATAATTAGGGCCATTTTGATAAAAACATGTAAACATTAATGGCCAAATTTGTCATTAATCCTTTAAATTAAAATGAAAATGTAATTAAATATATATATCACTTTAACATTTATTATGAGTTTGAATAAAGATAAAAGAACTCTATCTTAAAATTTTATGTAAATATCAAATTTCAAAAATTAAAAATTATTTTGAGAATTGAGATCAGAATTTGATTTAATTTGTATATGCATACTAATAATAAATAAAATTAATTATGGTTTTAATGTATTAAATTTACACAATTTATATTTTTATTATTTAATCAAACATTTATTTTTTCATGTATTAATGTTTAAAATATTAATTTCAATTTTAAAATTTTAATATTAAAAACTATTTAAACATTTTACATTTTATTTTTCTAATTTAAAACTAAATAATAATGTTATTAATTAAAAAGTAAATTCAAAGTATATAAATATGATCAAATTAAACTTTACGAAATCATAACATATTTTTTAATTTTTCAATGGTTTATTTTCCTACCTGAAACAATTATTGAGATTATAAATTTAAAAAATTAACAATATAATAAATTAAAGATAAGTTAAAATAAAATATAATTTAAAAATAAATACTAATAATATTGTAAATATGTTTAAATTTTCTATCTTAATCTTTCTGCTTCAATTCATTATTCTTGTCATCATCTTCTATCTTGATCTTTCTCTTCAATTTATCATCATCATCTTTGATCATCGTTGAACTTTTAATGCAATTAATTACTTTAAAATTGAAAATTGCTTAAAAGAATAATAATGAATTGAAGATTCATATAAAATTATAATTATAATACTAATTAAAAAATTAGAATAAAGTAAAATTAAAATTAATGATAACATACAATTAGAAATTGAAGTTTTCATGTTAGACAATGATAGAGAAAATGAATAAAGATGAGTTTAAAAAAAATTAGTATGATAATTATAATAAACTAAATAAATGTGTGGCTTTTTCTACAAAAATAATATAAAAAATTTAATTACGAAAATGGGTTAGGAAAAAAATTATTTACAAAAATTGGTTGTTTTTAACCGTTCTCGTTGATGCTGCCTGACACACTATGATAACACCACTTTAATATATTTTTTAAATTACGTCTTTGGTTGTATACTTTTAATTTTTTTTCAACTTTTCATGTTAAAATCCAGCTCATTTAAAATTTGACTGACAACGTGATTAGGATTAAAATTGTGAGCCCCGTGAATTTCCTTTCTTACTTTTTCTTTTCACATTGAATGCTTCTATTTTTTATTTTTTCCTTTCTTCTTAATTGAAAACCAAAGTTGTCCTACTCAATAACTACTGATGCCACCGCTTACAGTGGCCTTTCGTGCCAATTTCAACATCAAAGAAAAGACATCATCCTTATCGTTGACTTCTATGGTTCAAATCTCCCAGTAGTCGGATGGTTCAAATCTCCCAGTAGTCGGCTTAAAATCTTTTAAAACAGTGAGCAAAGCTTCAAACTATTGTTTCTTCGATCTCCGTTTTGCATCGTCGGATCATCACCAATTGGAGATATGTTGTTCCCCGCAATTAAACACGTCACCTCACTATTCATATCACTAAATAGAATCACAAAGCTTCGAACCCGAACGGAGTCACGAGCTTCCACCCCTAATACCCTATTTTTTTTGGTTTTTTTTTTCATTTTAGGCCACTTTTTTTAAAAGAAAATATATCAGTGTCACCTAAAACCGGATATTTTTTTTTGTTCCTTGGTATACTCGCATTTTCTTGAGTATTTTTCAAAAAATACATACGATGTCACCTAACACAGTGGCGACACAAAAAAAATTCTTTTAAAAAAACTCATATTGCTTGATGATTGGGGGGGGGAAGTGGGGTGGTGCCGTAAGTGTGTCAGGCGGCACCAGCAGATCTGTTCAAAACAACTCATTTTCGTAAATAAATTTTCCCTAACCCATTTTCGTAATTAATTGTTTTTTATATTATTTTTTTGTAAAAAAAGCCTAAATGTGTAATGATGAATGAATATTATAATTTTTTTTTTGTGAATTACAAGAGAAGGGTAAAGTCCTAACAGTGACGAGACTAGTGCGACTCGAATCTAGGCCACACCTAGGGTCCCTAACCATCAGGCCAACACACGAGGTTCATGAATATTATAATTTTACTTCATCATTGATTGGCTTATTTTTCAAAAATAACCCAAAAGAATTAATTGATTACGAAAATAACCCAAGGGAAAAATTATATACGAAAATGACCTGAAATCTATTGTAGCCACCAATGTCACTCGACACACCGACGGCACCACCCCCTCATTATGACCCAATCATCTTTTTTTTTTTTAAATGTGGTGCCGCCACTGTGTCAGGCGACACCAATATATTTTTTTAACAAAAAATTGCCTGAAATGAAAAAAAAATTATAAGGTGTTCCGTGACTCTATTTGGTGATCCGAACGGTGAGGTGGCATGTTTAACGGCAGGGAACAATGTATCTCCGACTAGAGATGATCCGATAGTGCGAAACGAAGATAGAAGAAATGATAGTTCGAAGCTTTGATCATTGTTTTAGAAGATTTGGAGTCTGCTACTGGGAGATCTGAACCGTAGAAGTCAACGAGAAGGAGTAAATCTCTTCTTTTATATCGAAATCAACAAGAAAGGCCATCATAAACGGCAACATTGATGACTATTGAATACGACGACTAGGGTTTTTAGTTTAGAAAATAAAAATAAAAATAAAATGGAGGACGTGAAAATAAAAAAAAATAAATAAAAGAATAATAAAAAAAGAAAAGTTATGGGAATTTGAACCAAAAAATAGAAGCATTAAAAGTACAAGTCAAGAAATAATTTTTAAATATATGTATATATTAATGAGAATTTTTAAAATTTGGTAACAATTTAAAAAATATATATATTTAAAGGAAAAAATTATTTAATGGAAATTAAAGGTTGACTATATTTATTTTAAAGTTGATGACAATTGTTTTTTTTTTTGGTGGAAAGGAGAAAATTACAAGAAATAAAAAACGTCAACTAGCCTAACTCCCCGAACGAGTTTTTAGTTGGTGACAATTTAAAAAAAAATATTTAAAGGAAAAATATATTTAATGAGAATTTTAATGAAAATTAAATGTTGGCCGCTAGCTTCCACTATATTTCTTTAGTAATTATTTTCCCATTTCATGGTGCCTTATAAATGTAATTGTATCAGCACCACACATTTTTAGTTTTCTAAGTTTTATATTCATTTAAACTTTTCTTTTTCATATTCCATTTCCTGAGTTCTTCAAAATTCTTCACATTCTTAGTTTTCATTTTCTGAATTTTTCAATCCATTTCTTTCCAGTGCGATTGTTATTTGACTATGACTTCAAATTTTCTCTTTTGAAAATGCATTATTTTAATATTCCATTATTTTTTAGACAATTCAAACTTATCAATGCTAATTAGTAATAACCTCTCTTTGTTGAATGCAAATTACCTCCCTTTTTACAATGATAGATTTTAATTTCAATTGGTATATAATTGTAACATTAATTTAAAATATAATTAATTTAAAATAATATTTATTATTAATATCTCAACGGTGTAGTTCAAACCAATAAAAAATTTAATATACAAAAAAATATTATTGATATAATTTTATCTATGTTATGAATATCTTATTAAATGGATGTCCATCATGATCAAGATAAATATTTGATGTAGTTTAAATTCTAATAGTTATTAGAATTAGACCTCTACTTCTTTTTATACTTCTTATGCCTATAAATAAAGACTTTGATGGAGGATTGTAATCATCCCTTTGATAAATAAAGTACATTTTCTATTACTTGAATATTTTCTTTGTTCTTTATTCTCTCCATCTCTTTTTATTTTATAACACATTACCAACACGAACTTGCTCAAAGTGATAGTTCCTTTTATCGACTATCAAATTTATACTCCATGATTTCCAAAATCTTTGACGACAAGATGCAAAGTTTTTACAGGAAGTTTCTTTTATTTAAAGTTTCATATTTCATTATTATTTTTCATTATGTTATCATTGTTTTGATTAACTTATTTTACTTTTTGTTCTTAAGTATGGTAAAAGATTTGATATCGTTATCTATATGAAATCAAAAAATAGGATCCACTCTCAAAGTTTGCTTTTTGATATTTGCTTGAGGATTGAAACACCCCAAACCCGGCCTAGAAGTTAGGCCTGAATCTGGCATGTCACATTGATGAGTTTTTCGAAAACCATGTTTTCATTAGAAACTCTTCTGAAAGAATTTAAAACTTTCTGCTATTCAAAACCTCAAATTTTGTTTGCTTATTTTCAAAATGTATTTTATTAAAATCATTCCCTTGCAAAAACATTATTACTACCATTCCCGAAAACTTTGTTTAAGTTTTCTGAAAATTCCATTTTTTGATCAATTTAAGAAAAATAATAAAACATCCCGACCATAAAGCAATATAAAATAAACCAGAGGCCTTATTACAACATTTAACCCAAAATAGTAAAGTAATAAAATAAATGAGAAAGAAGTCTAAATTCCAAATAAACCATTTCTGAAGTATGGTCTCCACCGAGTCATCCATGGCCGAAGTCCACGTCACTGAGCATTACCTGAAAGGGTTAAGAGAAAGGGGGTGAGTTACAAGAACTCAGTGTGTAATCCCCTAATCGGTCATTAACTGGGCTGAGACCCATACAGAAACAAACTGGGCCGAAGCCCATATAAACATCATAATGCAGATAATGTAATGCAATTCCCAACCCAATCTTAATAATCCATCCGCTACACACCACCCGTACCAACCAACACACCTGTGGGTGATCATCAGTCAACCCACCCCGCCAACACACCAAGAATGCAGCCGAGCTGCCAGATTATAAGTGGCTTAGAGCTTCGGTAGGTCCACAGTCGTCTTGGGCGACTCGTGCGACCCTAAAAATCAAATCGATGAGTGAAATCAAATCGGTGAGTCCACAGTCATCTCGGGTGACTCGTGTGACCCTAAAAATCAAATCGGTGAGTCTACAGTCATCTCGGGTGACTCGTGCGACCCTAAAAATCAAATCGATGAGTGAAAATCAAATCGGTGAGTCCACAGTCATCTCGGGTGACTCGTGCGACCCTAAAAATCAAATCAATGAGTGAAATCAAATCGATGAGTCCACAGTCATCTCGGGTGACTCGTGCGACCCTAAAAATCAAATCGATGAGTCCACAGTCATCTTGGGTGACTCATGCGACCCTAAAAATCAAATCGGTGAGTCCACAGTCATCTCGGGTGACTCGTGCAACCCTAAAAATTAAATCGGTGAGTCCACGGTCATCTTGGATGACTCGTGCAACCCTAAAAATCAAATCGGTGAGTCCACAGTCATCTCGGGTGACTCGTGCGACCCTAACAAATCAATCACTTCCTCCAATTACATATCCCAACCCATGCAGTATGTCATGTATGCAAAGCACATTTCATAATGATGTATGAAATAGATTACCGTCATAACCAGATAATTAGAATACACACAATCATGCTAATCAACCCATAGGGGTATAATGGTAATTTTACTCACTAAGGGTAATTCGGTAATTTCACAACCCAAGGGTATTTTGGTAATTTACCTTCTAAGGGTATTTCAGTAATTTTCGCAACCTAGGGGTATTTCAATAATTTACCTTCCGAGGGTATTTCGGTAATTTTCGCGACCTAAGGGTATTTCAGTAATTTACCTTCCAAGGGTATTTCGGTAATTTCGCAACCCAGGGGTATTTCGGTAACTTTACCCTCCAAGGATATTTCAGTAATTTTGCAACCTAGGGGTATTTCAGTAATTTACCCTCCAAGGGTATTTCGGTAATTTACCCTCTAAGGGTATTTCGGTAATTTCACAACCCAGGGGTATTTCAGTAATTTACCCTCCAAGGGTATTTCGGTAATTTCGCGACCCAAGGTTATTTCCGTAATTTACCCTCAAGGGTATTTCGGAAATTTCACAACCGAGGGGTATTTCAGTAATTTACCCTCCAAGGGTATTTCAATAATTTCGCAACCCAAGGTTATTTCGGTAATTTACCCTCCAAGGGTAATTCGGTAATTTACCCTCCAATGGTATTTTAGAATTTTACCCACCAAGGGTAATTCGGTAATTTCGCAATTCTGGACTTAACTACTAATTTGGGCATAACAATTTAAAACTATCCATCTGCGCCATACTAACTAAATTGACCATAAATCGAGTTAGAAAACTCAAAATCTAGATCCGTAAAATTTCCTTGAAACTAGACTCATGTATCTTCTTATTGTAAGGTTTCCAGAATTTTTAGCCTAGCCATTTAGTACAGTTTATTCCTTAAATCTTCCCTTGTTTCACTGTCCAACGGTTCTGACCTCTCTTACCTTAATTTCAAATATCTCACTGTACGGTTTTCATATACTGCTCCAACTTGTTTCTCTTGAAAATATACTCACTAAGGAATCCATACATATAAATTATAACCCATAATTCTCTTTTTACAATTTTATATGATTTTTCTAAGACAGATCAGAGAACCACGAAGTCCATCAGTACCAGTCTCACTAAAATTAACATATCTCAGAATATAAAATTCTTTTTCCTTCTCCGTTTCTTCCATATTAAAATAGACACAGTAAGATTCAATTTGATATCTTATTCACTTTCTAATTCCTTTTCTCCTATTTTTAGTGATTTTTCAAAAACACATCACTGCCTCTAACTGAAACTGTTTTATTACGAAATACGGTTACCACTACGATCATACGCACGCCCGAGTGGTTACGGATGTCGGTTTTTAGTTTTCTTCGGTATTTCGACTGATTAACAGCATATTTCATACAAACTTTCAGATAAGTGTGAGATTACACACCATTTCAGATATGTATATGGAAGGGTATGAGATTACACACCTTATTCGGAATCCGTAACGCGATGCTCTCCACGGCACCAAAAATCCGAGTCACTTCTTACGAGGGATAGGTTTTCGATTGACCCTTTGATAAAGTACTTCTAGACCTTGCAACCAGCATAAACTCTCTCATGGCAAGTCCCTAGACTGTCAACCATGTTACAAATTAGTCCCCTCATTAGCTAGCTTAAGCTTTGGGGATTCCAAAAGTAAAATTTTTATCAAGAAAGATCACCAAAATCACTTACTTGCTAGAGGATTTGTTTGCTGAAATTTTTGAGCTCTCCAACCCTTGTTTGCTGCCAATTTTTTTTGTGGTGATGAAGAGAAGAAAAGATGATACTTCTCTTTTCTTTATTTTTCTCTTATTCTATTCATTTCTCACCTAACACACCAATTCATTTCTCACCTAACACACCAAAACATTGACTAATTTAATGATCTAACCCCTATGGCCGGCCATCACTCCACCCATGGCCTATTTGTACTTTAAGGACCTCCAATTAATATTCCTTAGTCAATTTGCACCTCTAGCAATTAAAATTAAACTTTAGCACTTTATGCGATTTAGTCCTTTTTCGAAATTAAGCCCTCAATCGCTAAAATTGAGACACCAAAATTTTCATGCATCTTTATAAACATGTTATAACACATAGAATAACATGAAAATAATTTTCTCTATCCTCGGTTTAGTGATTCCGAGACCATTGTTCCGACTATCCCCTAAATCGGGTTATTACACCCTCCATGCATTTTTTTTCATCTATTCCATTACCTTTCAAATCCCATCATTATACCTTATTTTCACCTACTCCATTATTTTTCAAATCCCATCATTATATTTTTCTTTTATTTCTTTCCTTTCTTTTTCCTTGTTTTCCTCCTTACCTTATCTTTTTAGTCATCATTTCATTTTTTTTCTTTTATTTCATTCCTTTAATAATATCATGGTTGACACTTGGAAGAGCATACAAAAATAAATCCAAAATTTGCAAAAGATGGGATTTGAACCTCTTCCCTCAAGGTACTTCACTTGATGCCATAACCTCCTTGCCATATGTTCATTTATGCTAGCAATTTACTCTTTTATTTCCATAAGCCTTGATGCCACTTACCATCTCTCCTTAATAGGCTTAAACACAAACTTTCACTAAGGCCCAACTTGAACCCGAAACTTCATAGAACTCTGTAACATTCCAAAATCACCTTCCTCATCAGTCCCACTTGAAACAATGTCATTTTCTTGTTCTTAAAAATTTTAAACACTCCTACGCCCAAGGCCCAATGGGCCCAATCCTACTAGGCTCAATTTCGAGATGTTACAAGGATAATCTCTTTCTCTTCATTACAAAGGATGTTTATAATCATTACTTCTCATCCATGATAATGTAAGTGTAACACCCCCAACCCGGCCTAGATGTTAAGCCCGAATCTGGTGTGTCACATGGAAGTTTTTTTTTCAAACCATCTTTGAGATTGTTAAAAACTTGTTTGAGAATTACAGCCTCTTTGTTAAAACCCAAAACACTTAAGCAATTGTTATTTACTTGAAAACGTAAATATCTTTAAAATCCTTTTTGGTTGTGAAAATATATTTGAAATAAACAATTTAGAAAATGGGACGTTTGGGAATAGAGTTGCAGAAGCATTTTGAAAGAAAATCCGACGCCTGATTACAACATTTAACCCAAAATAGTAGAGTAATAAAATAAACAAGAAAGAAGTCTGAAGTCCAAATAAACCATTTCTGAAGTATGGTCTCCATCGAGTCATCCAAGGCCCAAGTCCACGTCATTGAGCATTACCTGAAAAGGTTAAGAGAAAGGGGGGTGAGTTACAAGAACTCAGTGTGTAATCCCCTTACCATCATCCACTGGGTCGGAACACACATAGCAATATTTTGGGCCTAAGCCCATTTACAATTATTACATAATAACATGTATATAATATGCATATGATATGCAAATCCCAAACCAAACCTAATTTCCATCCACTACACACCACCCGTACCGACCAGCACACCTGTGGGGATCAAGTCAACCCACCCCGCCAACACACCAATCGAAGGCATAAAGCCATTTAAAATGTTTGTGGCAGAGCCACCGAACTAGATTGTGACAGAGTCACCGAACTAGATTGTAGCAGAGCCACTGAACTGGATTGTGGCAGAGCCACCGAACTGGATTGTGACAGAGTCACCGAACTAGATTGTGGCAGAGCCACTAGCACTTCTCTTCAATTTTATCCCAACCCATGCAATCATGTATGCATATACAAAGCATAACAGTATTCATAGAATAATTTCATCATAAGGCCCATAATACAAAATGGCCCATTAAGTAATCTAGCAATTTGGCCCATTAATCGATCTAGCAATTATTTTTGGCCCATTAATCGATCTAGCAAATTTTGCCCCATTAATCGATCTAGCAAATTTTGGCCCATTAATCACATGAGGCCTTTTTTTTTTCAAATTTCACACTTGGCCAATTTATAAAAATAATTCATATGCCCCAAAATATTACTTTTTAACAAAATAACCCATTAAGGGCAAATCCGTAATTCCCACAACCTTAATACCGGTTTCATGCATTTACACAAAAAGTGTTATTATACCGTATTTTCTGATTTTACAAATTTTACGATTTATTCTAATGCTTACGGTATAATATCTAACCCATGAGATAAGTGCGAAATTACACACTCTGGCCCATATCACAGATATCAAACTGCCCATATATCAAATATCACATTTGGCCCATAAAGGGTATTTTCGTAATTCGATCCATAGGGACATTTTGTAATTCGGCCCATTAGGGGCATTTTCGTAATTCGGCCCGTAAGGGCATTTTCATAATTCGGTAATCGTACCCACTAAGGGTAATTCGATAATTTACTCTCTAAGGGAAATTTAGAAATTTTACCCACCAAGGGTAATTCGGTAATTTACTCTCTAAGGATAATTAAGAAATTTTACCCACCAAGGGTAATTCAGTAATTTACCTTCCAAAGGTAAATTCGGTAATTTACCCTCCAAGGGTAATTCGGTAATTTACCTTCCAAAGGTAAATTCGGTAATTTACCCTCTAAGGGTAATTCGGTAATTTACCCTCCAAGGGTAATTCGGTAATTTCGCAACCTAGGGGTATTTCGGTAATTTACCCTCCAAGGGTATTTCAGTAATTTTGCAACCCAGAGGTATTTCAGTAATTTACCCTCTAAGGGTATTTCGGTAATTTTGCAACCCAGGGGTATTTCGGTAATTTACCCTCAAAGGGTATTTCAGTAATTTTGCAACCCAGAGGTATTTCAGTAATTTACCCTCTAAGGGTATTTCGGTAATTTTGCAACCCAGGGGTATTTCGGTAATTTACCCTCCAAGGGTTAACTTGGTAGTTTTACCCACCAAGGGTAATTCGGTAATTTACCTTCCAAGGGTAAATTCGGTAGTTTTACCCACCAAGGGTAATGCGGTAATTTACCCTCCAAGGGTAATTCGGTAATTTCATATTCAACGGTGTTTCCGAAGGCCTACTATCGCCTCGAGTGGCATAGAATTCTATTTGGGTCTCTTCGGAACTATTGGGTCAAAAATCCATTTTAGGCCCAAACGGGGTAATTTCGCAATTCTGGACTTAACTACTAATTTGGGCATAAAAATTTAAAACTGTCCTTCTGCATCATACTGACTAAATTAATTATAACTCGAGCTAGGAAACTCGAAATTTAGATCCGTAAAATTTCCTTGAAACTAGACTCATATATCTTCTTACTGTAATTTTCCAGAATTTTTGGCCTAGCCATTTAATACAGTTTATTCCTTAAAGTTTCCCTTGTTTCACTGTCTAATGATTCTGACCTCTCTTACCTTAATTTCAAATATCTCACTGTACGGTTTTCATATACTGTTCCAACTTGTTTCTCTTGAAAATAGGCTCACTAAGGAATCCATACATATAAATTATAACCCATAATTCATTTTGTACAATTTTATATGATTTTTCAAAAACAGATCAGTGAACCCCAAAGTTAATCAGAACCAGTCTCACTAAAATCAAGATATCTCAGAATATAAAATTTCTTTTCCTTCTCCGTTTCTTCCACAGTAAGCTTTAATTTGACATCTTATTCACTTTCTAATTCCTTTTCTCCTATTTTTAGTGATTTTTCAAAAACACGTCACTGCTTCTAACCGAAACTGTTTTATTACGAAATACGATTACCACTACGATCATACGCACACCCAAGTGATTACGGATGCCGGTTTTTGGTTTTCTTCGGTATTTCGACCGATTAACAGCATATTTCATACAAACTTTCAGAGAAGTGTGAGATTACACACCATTTCAGATATGTATATGGAAGGGTAAGAGATTACACACCTTATTCGGAATCCGTAACGCGATGCTCTCCGCGACACCAAAAATCCGAGTCACCTATTACGAGGGATAGGTTTTTGATTGAACCTTTGATAAAGTACTTCGAGACCTTGGAACCAGCATAAAATCTCTCATGGCAAGTCCCTAGACTCTCAACCATGTTACAAATTAGTCCTCTTATTAGCTAGCTTAAGCTTTGGGGATTCCAAAAGTACATTTTTTTATCAAGCAAGATCATAAAAATCACTTACTTGTGAGGAGAAATGTTTGCTGAAAATTTTGAGCTCCATAACCCTTATTTCTCTTCAATTTTTGGTGGATGAAGATGTAGGAATAGTGAAAAGATGATAACATCTTTATTCCTCTTATTCTATTCATTTAAAACACCTAATATCACCAACTTTTGACCAAAATAAATGCTCTTGTCCCTATATTTTTTTTTTGGCTGGCCTACTCATTTAGACAAGGCCAAATTGTACTTTAAGGGCCTCCAATTAATATTTCTTAGTCAATTTGCACCTCTATCAATTAAAATTAAACTTTAGCACTTTATGCGATTTAGTCCTTTTTTCGAAATTAAGCCCTCAATCGCTAAAATTGAGACACCAAAAATTTCATGCATGTTTATAAACATGTTATACACATAGAATAACATGAAAATAATTTTCTCTATCCTTGGTTTAGTGATTCCGAGATCACTCTTCCGACTATCCCCTAAATCGGGCTATTACACCCTCCATGCATTTTTTTTTCACCTACCCCATTCTTTTCAAATCTCATCATTATATTTTTTTTCACGTACTCCATTATTTCAAATTCCATCATTATTATTTTCACACTTCTTTATTATCCTTTTTCTTTTATTTCTTTCCTTTCTTTTTCCTTATTTTCCTCCTTACCTTATCTTTTTAGTCATCATTTCATTTTTCTTTTATTTCTTTCCTTTAATAATGTCATGGTTGACACTTGGAAGAGCACACAAAAATAAATCCAAAATTTGCAAAAGATGGGATTTGAACCTCTTCCCTCAAGGTACTTCACTTAATGCCATAACCTCATTGCCATATGCTCATTTATGCTAGCAATTTACTCTTTTATTTCCATAAGCCTTGATGCCACTTACTATCTCTCCTTAATAGGCTTAAACACAAACTTTCACTAAGGCCCAACTTGAACTCGAAACTTCAAAGAACTCCGTAACATTCCAAAATCACCTTACTAATAAGTCCCACTTAAAATAGTGCCATTCTCAAATTCCCATAAATTTTAAACACTCCTACGCCCAAGGCCCATTGGGCCCATTCCTACTAGGCCCAATTTCGGGATGTTACAATTCTACCCTCCTTAAAGAAAATTTCGTCCTCGAAATTTCCAATCAACTATTAAACGCACTGCTCAAATCACACCACTATGCTTTCGCTGCGTACTCCGATCTTAATAACTCTAATATACTTTTAACAAAATCTTGAATCCTCTTTCACAACCAAACATCTAACCACAGAAGCAAGCAGTCATCTACCACTTATACTTAAAATTTTTCTACACTCAATCATCACATCCAACCAAAACATACCTGACTTGATGGTGATGAAACAATCCCGAGCCTTATGCTCCTTAGACCCGCATCTCATACATGCTCCTGACCTCCTTCAGCATTTTCTAGGATGATGCTTTCTACAATAATCGCAAGCCGAAAAGTTTGGACGTGCCTTGACATGCTTTACGAAACGACACTACGACCCAAAAGAATCACGATCTATTTTCTTCTTACAGTCCCCAGACCTAACTCGAAGTGCTTCACCAATTCCTTTAACCTTTTCAAATACCTCTTTAACTATTTGAGTCAGCTCATCAACCTTAGTTCGATCATGAGATCCCGTGTCAACCACTGGCGACGCCAGTGCCTCCCTTTCGGAAACATGCCCCGATGCTGAAGATCTAGCCTTAGCACCTCGGCCTCTACCACGTCCACATCTATCGTGTCCACATCTTCTAACATTCATGTTCACTAATGTCGACTTAATCTTATTATGAGTTTTATGAATCAGTATACTATTTCAGTGTTTATTAAACAATGTCTTATGGAGTATAAGAGTTGAAGTGGTTTTCGCGAAACGTATCCTAAAGTCTCAATCTCTATAGTTTTTACTCCTAAAGCTAAAAGTTCTGGAGTATTTCTACGGTCATATCACAATAATCATAATCATAAAATGATAACATATACTTACTTGACTTAGTGCCGGATACTCGTGGTGCCATACTTCCTTTAAAACATATAATTCAAACAGCTTTGGAAAACATTTTTGAACCCAAACCACAGTCGAGTTTTGCAAACTATGCTCTGATACCACTTAATTGTAACACCCCCAACCCGGCCTAGATGTTAAGCCCGAATCTGGTGTGTCACATGGAAGTTTTTTTTTCAAACCATCTTTGAGATTGTTAAAAACTTGTTTGAGAATTACAGCCTCTTTGTTAAAACCCAAAACACTTAAGCAATTGTTATTTACTTGAAAATGTAATTATCTTTAAAAACCTTTTTGGTTGTGAAAATATATTTGAAATAAACAATTTAGAAAATGAGACGTTTGGGAATAGAGTTGCAGAAGCATTTTGAAAGAAAATCCGAGGCCTGATTACAAAATTTAACCCAAAATAGTAGAGTAATAAAATAAACAAGAAAGAAGTCTGAAGTCCAAATAAACCATTTCTGAAGTATGGTCTCCATCGAGTCATCCAAGGCCCAAGTCCATGTCATTGAGCATTACCTGAAAAGGTTAAGAGAAAGGGGGTGAGTTACAAGAACTCAGTGTGTAATCCCCTTACCATCATCCACTGGGTCGGAACACACATAGCAATATTTTGGGCCTAAGCCCATTTACAATTATTACATAATAACATGTATATAATATGCATATGATATGCAAATCCCAAACCAAACCTAATTTCTATCCACTACACACCACTCGTACCAACCAGCACACCTGTGGGGATCAAGTCAACCCACCCCGCCAACACACCAATCGCAGGCATAAAACCATTTAAAATGTTTGTGGCAGAGCCACCGAACTAGATTGTGATAGAGTCACCGAACTAGATTGTGGCAGAGCCACCGAACTGGATTGTGGCAGAGCCACCGAACTAGATTGTGCCAGAGCCACCGAACTGGATTGTGACAGAGTCACCGAACTAGATTGTGGCAGAGCCACTAGCACTTCTCTTCAATTTTATCCCAACCCATGCAATCATGTATGCATATAAAAAGCATAACAGTATTCATAGAATAATTTCATCATAAGGCCCATAATACAAGTTGGCCCATTAAGTATAGCAATTTGGCCCATTAATCGATCTAGCAAATTTTTTTTGGCCCATTAAGTAATCTAGCAATTTGGCCCATTAATCGATCTAGCAATTTTTTTTGGCCCATTAATCGATCTAGCAAATTTTTCCCTATTAATCGATCTAGCAAATTTTGGCCCATTAATCACATGAGGCCTTTTTTTTTTTTCAAATTTCACACTTGGCCAATTTATCAAAATAATTCATATGCCCCAAAATATCACTTTTTAACAAAATAACCCATTAAGGGCAAATCTGTAATTCCCACAACCTTAATACCGGTTTCATGCATTTACACAAAAAGTGTTATTATACCGTATTTTCTGATTTTACAAATTTTATGATTTATTCTAATGCTTACGGTATAATATCTAACCCATGAGATAAGTGTGAAATTACACACTCTGGCCCATATCACAGATATCAAACTGCCCATATATCAAATATCACATTTGGCCCATAAAGGGTATTTTCGTAATTCGATCCATAGGGACATTTCGTAATTCGGCCCATTAGGGGCATTTTCATAATTCGGCCCGTAAGGGCATTTTCATAATTCGGTAATCGTACCCACTAAGGGTAATTCGATAATTTACTCTCTAAGGGAAATTTAGAAATTTTACCCACCAAGGGTAATTCGGTAATTTACTCTCTAAGGGTAATTCAGAAATTTCACCCACCAAGGGTAATTCGGTAATTTACCTTCCAAAGGTAAATTCAGTAATTTACCCTCCAAGGGTAATTCGGTAATTTACCTTCCAAAGGTAAATTCGGTAATTTACCCTCTAAGGGTAATTCGGTAATTTACCCTCCAAGGGTAATTCGGTAATTTCGCAACCTAGGGGTATTTCGGTAATTTACCCTCCAAGGGTATTTCGGTAATTTTGAAACCCAGAGGTATTTCACTAATTTACCCTCTAAGGGTATTTCGGTAATTTTGCAACCCAGGGGTATTTTGGTAATTTACCCTCCAAGGGTATTTCGATAATTTTGCAACCCAGAGGTATTTCAGTAATTTACCCTCTAAGGGTATTTCGGTAATTTTGCAACCCAGGGGTATTTCGGTAATTTACCCTCCAAGGGTAAATTCGGTAGTTTTACCCACCAAGGGTAATTCGGTAATTTACCTTCCAAGGGTAAATTCGGTAGTTTTACCCACCAAGGGTAATGCGGTAATTTACCCTCCAAGGGTAATTCGGTAATTTCATATTCAACGGTGTTTCCGAAGGCCTACTATCGCCTCGAGTGGCATAGAATTCTATTTGGGTCTCTTCGGAACTATTGGGTCAAAAATCCATTTTAGGCCCAAACGGGGTAATTTCGCAATTCTGGACTTAACTACTAATTTGGGCATAAAAATTTAAAACTGTCCATCTGCATCATACTGACTAAATTGATTATAACTCGAGTTAGGAAACTCAAAATTGAGATCCGTAAAATTTCCTTGAAACTAGGCTCATATATTTTCTTACTGTAATTTTTTCAGCATTTTTGGCCTAGCCATTTAGTATAGTTTATTCCTTAAAATTTCCCTTGTTTCACTGTCCAATGATTCTGACCTCTCTTACCTTAATTTCAAATATCTCACTGTACGGTTTTCATATACCGTTCCAACTTGTTTCTCTTGAAAATAGGCTCACTAAGGAATCCATACATATAAATTATAACCCATAATTCATTTTTTACAATTTTATATGATTTTTCAAAAACAGATCAGTGAACCCCGAAGTTAATCAGAACCAGTCTCACTAAAATCAGGATATCTCAGAATATAAAATTTCTTTTCCTTCTCCGTTTCTTCCACAGTAAGCTTTAATTTGACATCTTATTCACTTTCTAATTCCTTTTCTCCTATTTTTAGTGATTTTTCAAAAACACGTCACTGCTTCTAACCGAAATTGTTTTATTACGAAATACGATTACCACTACGATCATACGCACACCCGAGTGATTACGGATGCCGGTTTTTGGTTTTCTTCGGTATTTCGACCGATTAACAGCATATTTCATACAAACTTTCAGAGAAGTGTGAGATTACACACCATTTCAGATATGTATATGGAAGGGTAATAGATTACACACCTTATTCGGAATCCGTAACGCGATGCTCTCCGCGACACCAAAAATCCGAGTCACCTATTACGAGGGATAGGTTTTTGATTGAACCTTTGATAAAGTACTTCGAGACCTTGGAACCAGCATAAAATCTCTCATGGCAAGTCCCTAGACTCTCAACCATGTTACAAATTAGTCCCCTCATTAGCTAGCTTAAGCTTTGGGGATTCCAAAAGTACATTTTTTTATCAAGCAAGATCATAAAAATCACTTACTTGTGAGGAGAAATGTTTGCTGAAAATTTTGAGCTCCATAACCCTTATTTCTCTTCAATTTTCGATGGATGAAGATGTAGGAATAGTGAAAAGATGATAACATCTTTATTCCTCTTATTCTATTCATTTAAAACACCTAATATCACCAACTTTTGACCAAAATAAATGCTCTTGTCCCTATATTTTTTTTTTGGCCGGCCTACTCATTTAGACAAGGCCAAATTGTACTTTAAGGGCCTCCAATTAATATTTCTTAGTCAATTTGCACCTTTATCAATTAAAATTAAACTTTAGCACTTTATGCGATTTAGTCCTTTTTTTCGAAATTAAGCCCTCAATCGCTAAAATTGAGACACCAAAAATTTCATGCATGTTTATAAACATGTTATACACATAGAATAACATGAAAATAATTTTCTCTATCCTCGGTTTAGTGATTCCGAGATCACTCTTCCGACTATCCCCTAAATCGGGCTATTACACCCTCCATGCATTTTTTTCACCTACCCCATTCTTTTCAAATCTCATCATTATATTTTTTTTTCACGTACTCCATTATTTCAAATTCCATCATTATTATTTTCCCACTTCTTTATTATCCTTTTTCTTTTATTTCTTTCCTTTCTTTTTCCTTGTTTTCCTCCTTACCTTATCTTTTTAGTCATCATTTCATTTTTCTTTTATTTCTTTCCTTTAATAATGTCATGGTTGACACTTGGAAGAGCACACAAAAATAAATCCAAAATTTGCAAAAGATGGGATTTGAACCTCTTCCCTCAAGGTACTTCACTTGATACCATAACCTCCTTGCCATATGCTCATTTATGCTAGCAATTTACTCTTTTATTTCCATAAGCCTTGATGCCACTTACTATCTCTCCTTAATAGGCTTAAACACAAACTTTCACTAAGGCCCAACTTGAACTCGAAACTTCAAAGAACTCCGTAACATTCCAAAATCACCTTACTAATAAGTCCCACTTGAAATAATGCCATTCTCAAATTCCCATAAATTTTAAACACGCCTACGCCCAAGGCCCATTGGGCCCATTCCTACTAGGCCCAATTTCGGGATGTTACAGTCAATTTAATCAAATTCTTTTGAAATTTGATTTGATTTCTATTAAAAAGTTCAGTTTATATAATTCACTATCCATATCTCTATGAATTTATAAAATCCTTTATGCATTTAGTTATTGGGATTTTTATGTGGAGATAATTTTTTTTCATTTTTAATAGAATTTATTGGTTTAATTTTGATTTTGATTAAGATATATGATTATTGCAGAATGTGAGTAAAAATACTTACTTGTCATGAACTTTGGGATATTCACCTTGTCTGGATAATTTCATTATTGTAAAATTTGAAATGAAATTATGTATAAGAGGTGGATGTTAGTAAATGTTTATGTTTAAACCTTTATATTTGTAATGTTATTTTAATTTGACACTAATATTTTGTATTTTGTTGTGTTACGATATATAAAAAAATATTATCTAACCACAATGATTTATTAGTAACATGAATTTATTATTTGTTATGTTTAATATATGTTTTATTTATACCTATTTATTTTATTTTTATATGAATAAATAAAATTTTAGAAGATTAGAATTTTTTTTATCATTCATGTTAAGAAGAATTGCAAAACTATATATTATTTAAAATAAATTAAGCATTCAATAAGGTTGTATAATAAAATGATTATATGCTTCTGAAGAGCTAATATTGCATCAAACTGTAAAACCTTTTTAAGAGCTAATATTTTACCTCCTTGTTATGCAAAATTTTGTAAAATATAACATTGCTTTTCAGATAAAAAAGATATATGTTGAATAAAACCTTCATGTGTTTTACATTAAAACCATATATAGAAATAACATGAGATACTCTTGTATTTGTGTTATATATATTCCTCGAAGGAATACATTACACTATATGATTGAAATATCTAATGTGCTCCAGCAGTAGCAATATTCTGAAAATGACTTTAAAGGTATTTTCGAACGATCTCATACCTTCTAGTGGCTAAGCAAAATAATAAGTTACAAATGAAAAACTATGAAATTCTTTCCATTAGTTTTGCTTCATTCCCTGAAGTGAATGTAGCAGTACATAACAGTTATGAAAAATAAAAATATAGAGATCATGATTGTTGTTGTAATTGACGATGTGGTTGGAGTCGTGTTAATAATCGTTATCAAGGTGGTTATAATAGTGGTACTTCTAACCACTAGAAATAGAATAATAATGAAAAATAAGAAAATTATGATCAAAATATTTGAAGATTTTGGCATATTCCTTGAAGTGAATATTGCAAATAATTGTTTGCAAATTATATTTATTTTATTGAGTTAATAACATTATGGACTTCACTTTGATGTAGACATTTCCAGAAGCAAATGTCACAATATTGCTTATATGTGAATACAAAATAAAAAGAATGACGATAAAATTATTAATTGTCAAAATTTATATTTACATTATTTGCACAATTGAAAAATATGATTAAGTAAACCAGAAGTTTATTGATACAAATACATTTACTATTTGTCGTGCCAGTTAGACTATCCTGGATTATATATGATGCGAAAATTAATTAAGAATTCATATAGACATTTATTAAAGAACCAGAAGATTCCTTAATTTAAAGAATTCTCATATGTTGCTTGTTCTCAATGGTAATTGATTATTACAAACTCACTGGTTAAAGTTGAGATTTAGTGTTTTGCATTTCTAAAATGAATATGGACCCATTCATCCACCATATGGATGATTTTGACATTATATGATTTTGGTAGATGCATCTACAAAATAATCACATGTGTTATCAACTTGCAACCTATCATTTGCGAGATTGCTTATTTAAATAATTAATTTCAGATTATGCAATTAAAACAGTTTATCTTGCTTATGTTGGTGAGTTTATGTCCCAAGCTTTCGATAATTATTGTATGTCAATAGGGATAAAAGTTGAACATCTTGTAGTTCATATTCACACATAAAACCATATAGTTGAATCATTTATCAAATGCCTCCAACTAATAACTAAATCATTACTTATGAGAACAAAACTTTCTATTTCAGTATGAGATGGTATTGATTTGCATGTTGTACGTATCAAGCCAATAAATTATAAATACTCTCCATTCCAATTGATTTTTGGTCAAGAGCCAAATATTTCCCATCTTACAATTTTTGGATGTGCGATATATGTTCCAACTGCTCCACCACAAAGCACAAAGATGGGTCATCATAAGAGATTGAGAATGTATATTTAAAAGAGTCTTCTTATAATGTTTTTGAGCTATTAATTTGAGATTTAGTTATGACATGGGTTGTCAGTTTCACAACATTAGGGAGAGAGAATAAAAAGTTGGATTAGTAAAGTACTTGAAATGAATTATCAACATCTAAGATCCTCGTACAAAGCAATGTGAACCAGAAGTTCAACAGATAATTCATTTTACAAATCAACTGCCAGGTTCATTAAATCTCACATACCAGCTGAAAATACTCCAATACGAATTGATTTCCTAAAAGGGCAAACTATTAATGTAAAAGAAAGTAATCCATGCCTGAAGCGTGGAAGACCGGCCAATTTCAAAGATAAAAATCCTTGAAAAGAAAAGGAGCAAACATTCAAGATAGTCATCTAGTGGAGGTGGGGGTTCCTGAAGAGACCTATGATATAACTAATTATAAAACTCAATAAGATATTTAGGTACCTAAAAGTGAAAATGAAAATTAGGAAAATAAAGAGATCTCGATAAGTTATGTCAACACGAAAAAAAGATGGAACCAAAAAAAATGTAGTTGTCGACAACAATTTTGCTTATAATATTGCTATTGAAATAATAAAAGAAAATGAGGATAGTGAGCCTAAATCTATTGAGGAATATAAAAATAGAAAAGATTGGTCAAAATAGAAAGATGCAATTCAAGCAGAATTGAACTCACTTTCTAAACGTGAAGTTTTTGGACCTGTAGTCCAAACATCTAAAAGTGTAAAGCCGGTAGGATATAAATGGGTATTTGTGCAAAAACAAAATGAAAAAAAAATGAAGTCGTAAGATATAAAGCACGACTTGTAGCACAAGGATTTTCACAAAGGCCCAACATTGATTATGAAGAGACATATTCTCCTGTGCTGGATGTAATCACGTTTAAATATCTTGTTAGTATGGCAGTACGTGAAAAAACTTGAAATGCATCTAATGAATGTTGTTACAACCTATTTATATGGTAAACTTGATAGTGAAATTTATATGAAAATCTCTCAAGGATTTAAAATCCTAGAAAAATATAGAGTTTTTCGAGAAAATTGATAGATTAGATTAAATAAAAGTTTATATGGATTAAAACAATTTGGACGTATGTGGTACAATCATCTTAGTAAATACTTGTTAAAAGAATGTTACAAAAATGATTCAATTTGTCTATGTGTCTTTATAAAAAGGTTTGGATCAGGTTTTGTGATAATTGCTGTTTATGTTGATGATCTAGATATTATTGAAACTCCTGAAGAGCTTCAAAATACAATAAATTGTTTAAAGAAAGAATTTGAGATGAAAGATCTTGGAAAAATAAAGTTTTGTCTTGGCTTACAAATCGAGCATTTAAAACATAGAATTCATGTTCATCAATCAACTTATACGGAAAAGATATTAAATAAATTTTACATGGATAAAGCACACCCATTGAGTACTCCGATGGTTGTACGATCATTAGATGTGAATAAAGATCAATTTCATCCTTACGAGAATGATGAAGAGTTTCTTGGTCCTGAAGTACCACATCTAAGTGCCATAGGGGCATTGATGTATCTTACAAACAACACAAGATCTGATATAGCTTTCACTGTAAACTTGTTAGCAAGATTTAGTTCTTCTCCAGCATGTAGACATTGTAATGGAATTAAACATGTATTTAGATATCTTAGAGGAACCATTGATATGGGGTTTTTTTATTCAAATGATTCAAAATCCCTATTAGTCGGCTATGTTGATGCTGGATACTTATCAGATTCACATAAAGGTTAATCTCAAACAAGATATTTATTTACATGTGGGGGTACTACCATATCATGGCGTTCAACAAAGCAAACATTACCTACTACTTCTTCAAATCATATAGAAACAATTGCAATGTATGAGGGAAGTCGAAAGTGTGTTTGGCTAAGGTTATTAACCTAACATATCCAGAAGATATGTAATTTGCCTTTACAAGAAAATATGTCAACTATCTTATATGAAAATAATACAACATGTATAGCTCAATTGAAAGGTGGTTACATTAAAGGTCACCAAAATTATTCTTCACCCATGATCTTAAGAAAAGAGGTGATATAAATGTTCAAAAAATTTGTTCTAGTGATAATTTAGCAGATCTGTTTACTAAGGCATTGCCAACTTCAACATTTGAAAAACTACTACACAAGATTGAAATGCGTCAACTCTAAGATGTAATGTAATGTTGCCATTAGGGGGAGTTTAAAACAAGTTGTACTATTTTTCTTTAACCAAGGTTTTGTCCCATTGGGTTTTCCTGGTAAAGGTTTTTAATGAGGCAGCTTATAATAGAAGATTGTGTACTATTTTTCCTTCATTAGGTTTTTATCCTACAGGGTTTTTCCTAATAAGGTTTTAACGAGGCACATTATCTACCAATGAAAATCCAATGGGGAGTGTTATGAATATCTTATTAAGTGGATGTCCACCATGATCAAGATAAAGTTTTGATGTACTTTAAATTCTAATAGTTATTAGAATTAGATCTCTACTTCTTTTATACTTCTTATGCCTATAAATAAAGACTCTGATGAAGCATTGTAATAATCCCTTTGATCAATAAAGCACATTCTCTATTACTTTTATATTTTCTTTATTCTTTATTCTCTCCATCTCTTTTTATTTTATAACAATCTATTAATTTTTATAGGAGATTTTATCTATTATTATTAATTGTATAGTTAAAATGAATAAAAACTATATTATGAAAAAAGCTTATGTATTTAATGTTATATTAGTAATTAAATTAACATTAAATGGGAAACCAAATGATTAAGAAGTAACTACACGATTCCTTAATGGGAAACATAATGGTGATGTTATAAAATTTCATAATGTTTATTGGGGTCTAGAGATGAGAGAGGGGATAGGTATAAAAGGGGGAGAATTAGAGTTGTCTTGGGCACGAAGACCCTCTTATTCTTATATTCACTACCTTTCTTCCATTTCTTTTCTAGGTTGTTTTCTAAGTAGTAGAAAAAGTATTAAGAGAATAGTCAGCATGTGGGTGGAAATGAATGTTTTAGCTCGAGTAATGGAGAATTAGACAAACTACTAGTAGCCAAGAAGAAAAATTGAATGGCAAGGGAGAAACTAAGAAAAGGAAGGTGATATTGGCTTCCAAAAATGCTTGTTGGTGAGTTCTTGAACTCAAACCTTCAGTTTTCATTTTGTATGTTCAGTATGGTGATTTGGACTATGGTTTCTCTGAAAAGTTTTGTTGCATGTTTGACTGAAGTCAAGATGTTGCTATGTTGTGAGATCTTTACTGCATGATGATGTGTGTTAATATTTGGTATGCATATGCATGTCTGTTTGCTAGCATAAGCTTGTGGTATTGATAAGATTTTTACTGGATAAATTTCTACTGATTATGTTGTCTTGTTTACGGTCCACTAGTTGCAAGGTGTATTAAAGACTGTGGTGAAATGTTTGGTATGCTCTTTTTGTCTTAGCTGAGTGTATGAATTGTTGAATGCTTGCTATATGTTGTTTTCATGAAAGTGAATGTTATGCAAAGTATGGAGGGATGAAATGGTGGATGAAGAAATAAGGAGATGTCATGTTGTGCACTTTATGCCACTTATAATTTGGCTTTGCGAAGGTTTAATTGGAGGATACAGGGAATGTATATACATGTTATTTAGCTTTGCGGAGGTTTAGTTGGACTGTATGGAGACATATGCGTACGAGTATGTGATGACCCTACGAAGGTTCTTTTTAAGTATGAGACTCTGCGGGGTTTAAGGCTTTGGGCCTCAAGTATGTACACAAGCTCTATTTCCATTGTCATATGCAAGTCATGACAGTCTACTGGATTTATCCTTATGTTTCAAGATAAGATGGTCCATTGGACCTGACTTCAAATTCCCACGCTAAGGCTATACGTTAGACTCCGCTACATAAAAATCCACGGAACTTTATGTTCAGTAAACTCGCAAATCTGAATCAGCATGGAACGAATTCTCGTGTCATAGCCACCAAGCACAAAATTTTCATATAAGAATCCGTATATATGAACCTTCAAGCAAGAGTCCATAAGGACTATTCCATGTATGAGTCTGCAAGGACTATTTCAAGCATTAGTCCGCAAGGACCACCATTAAATCAGGGTCCGCAATGAAGGTTACCAAGCATGAGTCAATGAGATTTCTCAACAAGAATGAATCCACAAGCATGTTTTTGCCAAGCATGAATCTGCGTATATAAGTCTGCAGAACTTATCCTCAAATTTACAAATTAAGACAATCTACAGGACATTTCTTTACAAGCATGTGTATGTGAAAACTATTTCCTAAGCATGTGTACAAGTACAAATCTGCAACAACTGTCTTCAAGCATATGTTCACAAGATGTGAACCCGCATGTCTAAGTTCGCCAAAATTTTACCGTAGGTTCAAGTTCATAAAGCATGAAATTATACATAAAAGTTCATTAATCATGAATTCTGGAAAATAATTTTTCAAGATTGAATTCGCCGGGATTAATCTTTACGATTAAATCTGCAATGGAAACATATGTCAAAACTCTCCGCATGTGACTTATCCGCGAGATAAAATCACAAGAAATCCTTAAGTGTGAATTTTTTTATCCTAGTTAAAAACATGCGTATATTTGGAGTAAATGGTAGAATTTAAACTATGTTGGATCTAGTGCCCTAAGTGTAATATTTTCGTCTAAGTACACTTGTAATTTTTTTAAACAAATTGGTTAATAAAACAAATTCATTGATTACATTAATATACTTTGTATAATTTTCCTTACATGGTTTTTGCACGCAAAGCAAAATGGAAGCAAATGTTTCTCATTGGTTGTCTAACTGTTTAACTAATACTAAATGGTATTACGTGGTTGGGTCATAGTATGGAAAGATAGCTTGTATTAGTATATGAACCTAAACATGTCCTTAGTCTAATGGGAAATGAGTAAACCGATTAAAACACTAATATGTCATCTATCAAGTCTAATTGGGGAGATGCCTTGTCTTGGGCATCAGAGCGGATGACTCCTAGATGATAGAGACATAGATGTGACTGAGTGGGCTGACAGTATACCGGACAGGACCCAAGCAGGATATATCTTAAATTCGTTTATGGATTTATTCACTTGTGACATTCATAGTGTGGTGGACCTAAATCCTGAGTGGATGGCAGACTATGTATGCGTGACTCATACACTTTGATGTAAGTAAAAGCCTAAGTTCAAATAGATAAGGAATCAAAAGCTGGTGTGCTGGGTGTAAGACTTTTGCAGTATGTAGCGTCATTCAAAATAATTGAATTCATAGCCCAAGACATGGGTAAATGATATTCTCTAATAGGTATTACATGGTTGATGAAAAGTAAACGTGGCCACGAGTCATTCGTCTTTATGATGGATGAATTGATCATTATTTGATAGTGATTGAAGATGTAATGATTACCATGAGATAAAATAGGATAATATTGGGAGAACAAATATTATCCCAAATAGATCAAGGATATCCTATAAGGGTAACACACTTATAACAAGGTCATTATACAAGTATTGAGTAGTTGCTTTCTTACTGGTATGTCGTTGGGGAAAGCTCAGTCACGATACTATAGCGGAATGACTTTGTGACTAAATGAGTTTAATGGTGAAAGCCATAACTTAATTATAGATCATTTAAGCCTCAACTACATATGTCCAATTGGTCCCTTTGCTAGCTAATTGAAACCAGAAATGCTTGTTTGAATAGAAATTAACAGAATGAATTGGAAAAGAGAAATGGGGAACATTGAGGAATGATTATGGTTTTCTCCAAAATAGAGAAATGAAATCATTTGGAAATGAATGTAGGTTTCCAAAAATGGAAATAAAAATGAAAATGGAAATGATCCATTTGCAATCCTATATGGATTACTTAAAAAATGACCGGAAGAATGAGTTTATGTTTTTGGACTGTTTTGAAGCCCTAATAAGAAAATAAACAATTCAATCATAGTGAACATGTTGAGTTGTGAAATATTGAACATATTTTTTTTGAAATTTTACCTGAGGCAAAATCGTTAAAATTTTATCAGGGATAAAAGTGTCAAAATATTACGGGGGTAAAATAGGGATGAGAAAATTGTGTTGTAACACCCCAAACCCGGCCTGGACGTTATGGCCGAATCTGGCATGTCACATTGAAGTGTTTTCTGAAAACCAAGTTTTCATTGAAAACCCTCCTTAATATTAAAAACTAAACTCTTAGTTTGTGCTCGTTCAATTTCAAAACATGGTTCATTGGAAAGTTAATAACTTTTAAAAATGTTATTAACTTCGTTAAAAATCTCTTTTAGTTGCGGAAGCTAAATTAAGGTGAAGAAGTTTAAAACGTATGTTTTAAAAAAAAACAGTAATTAGGTTGAAAACTTGTCTACGTCTAACAGATATAGAACGTAACAAAATTCCAAATCTAGAATTAAATCCAGAGTGGCCTTATTATAGAAATTAAAACCCAAAACGAAATTTTAAGCATTTATAAAGTCCAAAGCATAACAACCGCAGTCGTGTGGTCACGTCCGAGTCCCTTGCAGCACCGATCCTCCTAACGCTGGGGATTACCTGCACAGTAAAAAACGGGGTGAGTTTACGAAAACTCAGTGTGTAATCCCCTTACTATAGTAACAGTCAGTATACAGAAATAAAAACCGAAACAGTCTGGGCCAAAGCCCTTTAACAGTAACAGTACAGTCCAGTTCAAAGCATACGTGAGCCAAGCCTACTACAATATCATTTGGGTCACAACCCATAACAGAATCAATTGAGCCTAGCCTAACCCAATAACAGAACAAGTGGCCTAAGCCTAGTACAGTGACATATCTTATAAACAGATATGCAACAGTATGAGGATGCATCCCACCCCGGTCCAGCCAACACACCACCCGTACCAACCCTACACTCCTGTGGGGATAAAATCGACCCACCCAGCCAACACACCAAGCTTAGCACCGGTTGCGGCACTAACTCAACAGAACGGCTCGGCGTTGTGGACAAAACGGCTAAAAGCCATACATATCGCAGCAACGCTGACAGTTAACAGAACGGCTAAAAGCCATAAATAGAATGGTTATAAACCATAATCAGGAAGGCACAAAGCTATCGGTAACTGTAATAAATTTGGCACATAGCCATCAACGATGGTAATATAATCTGCACACAACCACGGGTAATTATGATCGACACAGAGTCATCAGTATATATGTTAGGCACATAGCCACAGGTAAATAGGATTGGCACAAAGCCATAATCAAGATGGCACATTGTCATAGTTAGGTTGGCACAGAGCCATAATCAGATTTCGCGACTTTAAGCCGTCCGTCGGTACACAGTCGTCTCATGCGACCCGTGCGACCCTATCAGAACTTCCTCCGTATCAATGTCCCAACCCCATGCAATATGTCGTGTATGTCACACTCAATCATTACACGTGTATGCAAAATGACCATGCTCAGTAACAATCATTTAAACATATATTAAAAGCATATCAGTCATACAACCACCGTCAAGTCAGTTAAAACACAATCATACAATCACAGTCAAATTCATAGTCTAAGTCAGTCATTTACCCACAAGGGCAAAACAGTCATTTTACCCTATAAGGGTATTTCGGTAATCCTACCCTTCAGGGGTATTTTAGTAATTTCACAAATCGGGGGTATTTCGGTAATTTCACAAATTAGGGGTATTTCAATAATTTCACAAGTCGAGGGTATTTCAGTAATTTCACAAATTGGGGGTATTTAGGTAATTTCACAAATCGAGGGTATTTTAGTAATTTCACAAATCGAGGGTATTTCGGTAATTTCACAAATTGAGGGTATTTTGGTAATTTCACAAATCAAGGGTATTTCAATAATTTCACAAATCAAAGGTATTTCGATAATTTTACAAATCGGGGGTATTTTGATAATTTCACAAATCGGGGTTGTTTCGTAATTTCACAAATCGAGGGTATTTTAGTAATTTCACAAATCAAGGGTATTTCGGTAATTTCACAAATAGGGGGTATTTCGGTAATTTCACAAATCGAAGGTATTTCAGTAATTTCATAAATCGGGGGTATTTTGGTAATTTCACAAATCAAAGGTATTTTAGTAATTTCACAAATTGAGGGTATTTGGGTAATTTTACAAATTGGGGGTATTTCGATAATTTCACAAATTGGGGGTATTTCGATAATTTCACAAATTAAGGGTATTTCGATAATTTCACAAATCGGAGGTATTTTAGTCATTTTGCCCTTTTACTGGCATAACGGTCATTTTACCCTAGAGGGGTATTTCGGTCAATTTACAACCTTTCCAAAGGTCGCCTCGAGTGACACAGATAACATATATGATCAAAACGGAGTATTTGGGCCTGAAGCCCAATATTTGGCCCAAGTGGGCCCACACCTCGTGTGGCCCATTTAGCCCAAAACTGCCTTTGGCCATGTGATCGTCATGGCCGGCTCATTATTTCCTATCCATCCACAAAATTTACTCACGTAGGGCCCATAGGTCCATTGGGCCCACTCGGCCCATTCCGGTCCATTTGGCCCCAAAAACGGCCTAAGCCCATGAGAACGCTCATGGTGGCCTCAACCATCTTACGCCCATATTCGTGGGCTCGGTCCACCACACGTGCGATCACGCGCTCGTGTGGCATCATTCGCCAGTATTTCGGCATTTCGACATTTCATCATCTACGATCAGAAGGAGTGTGGTTACACACACTCTATCGGCTTTCTCGCCTACTATCGAATACAGGGTACTGTTACACACCTGTTTAAGCGAATAGCGTAAATCCCCACAAATAACAACCTTGATTATGCAAATACGGTTTAATCCTTCCTTAACCCAGTGGTTACCAAATCCTTAGCACAACCTGCATAGAATCCCAATATCTTTAACTATCACTATGAACAAAATAACTAAAACCAAACGAACGACATCTTACAACCAAGTAGAACTAAGAATAGTTGATAGATGAAATCGGTCTACCACCCTAGGGTCAAAGGTACTCAAGAAACAGAGACCAACCGGAAAGATTGTGCCTTTATCAGGAATCAGTAACACAGGAAGATATTAGAAGGAAAAACACAACAATAGAGAGAAACAAGAATAAGCCATGAGTACTTACCATTCACTGGAGGACTCTCCTTAGCCGGACACAAAATAAAGAGAATAAAGGGAAGTATTCGGCTAACTCAAAACAGGAGGAGAGAACCAAAACTGAAAAGAGGGGGAGAGCACTGAGATTCGGTCAAACAATCGAAAAGGGAGAAGAGGAAAACAATAAATGAAAAGTGAAGAAAAGAGTGAGTATTCTGCTTAGGCAAAGGTAAGGAGAAGAAAACAGAGAAAGATGGAGGGGAAGAAAAGAATAGCAAAGTTAGAAGAATCGAAAGCGCCCACACGGCAAGGCATGGTCGACCAAAAGAACCATAATGCGCCAAAGAACTCAAAATAAAAACCCCAAAAGCAGAAAAGATACCGATATGAAAAGAAGGAAAATTTTTTTAGCAAATTCAAAACCTCCAAATGTTCCAATTGCCGAAAAACACTCTCCTAGTCGAATTTCCTATGCTTCCCCTTACCAATTTGGCACAACACTCCCATACTATTCAAACTCATTGTTTTTCTCCATAAATTACTCCCTTAATCCCTCCACGAAATCCTCCTTGATTTACTCCAACTCCCTATTCAAATTCAATTTAAATTCTTATGACGAATTCAATCACAGAGTTCCAGTCCAGCTCCAACACCTCCCCAGCTCAAGCAGCAAAATAACATACAATTGCGCACGGCCAGCCTCAAACCTCAGACTCCTTGCCACACATGTAGTGCCACCTTGCCACTAGATCACCCATTCTCTTTGTGTCATTTTTTACCTTCAATAAATTAAAAGGTCTAAAGCCTAAGGTCCAGGTTCCTTTAAAAGAAAAACCAAAATAAATTGCAAGAGCCAAGACTTGAACCCAGACTCCCTTGCAACCTTAATGACACCACAACCACAAGACCACATGCTTCCTTGTGTCATTTTTTTAACACAATAATTTAAAAGGCCTACATCCAAGCATCCAAGGTTTTATTCACTTAAAACCAAAATTTTGCTAAAGCCCAGGTTTGAACCCAAGACTTCTCCAATACTTCTCAGGACCCTTAACCACCAAAGCAGACATACTTTTATGTTATTCACTTGTACAACTAAATTCCAATTCCTCCGGTATGCGAAGCCCATTTCTTCTAGGCCCAAAATTCGGGGCGTTACATGTGTTATATATAAATATTAAATTTTATTTTGGGAAATTGAAAAACTGAATCGGGTTGGATCACATTACAGAGTACTGGGTAAAAAAGGCGCAAGAGGTACTTGTAATTGGACCTGATGTGAGAGAAGCCCAAAAAGCCCTCAGGGACATGAAGGGGGCAACAACCCTAATAGGAATACTAGGGTGTGCGGGCCACCCTAGTCCTATTCTAAGTAGGATGTTATTTTTCTATTTGTACTAAACCATTACAACTCAACCAGTGTTTTACCTTATATTCCTATAAATAGATGGCACTATTATAGCTATTAACACAACTTTGAGAGATTGTTATTTTGCCAAAAAATAGAGAAAATTTATTCTCAAATATTACATATATTTTTCCGGAATAGTAATTCTACCGATTTCTATTAAGAAGAGAGAATTTTTGTTTTCACCCCAAAATGAAAGAAAACTTTTTCTAGTTTTATGTTTCGATTCAATTTGTTCGAGCCTGCACTCGAAGTAGTTCATGGTCCAAGAATAATGGATAAGATTGTTTGGTTGAAAGCTGAGAAGCCAAAAACACATGTACAAATTCGGTTAAGGTTTATTGCTATAAATATCACAAACCGGGTCGATTTTCAAAATTTTAATTTTCCGTTGTGCAAGAAAATCATTTTCAAACCTGGATTTTTCCAACAAACCCAGGGTTAAAATTTGTTATTTAATTGAACTTCAGGACGTGGCATGAGTCTAAGGCAAAAAGAACGCTTTATAATGTTGACTGACATTTGGTTAATTCGCCCATGATTATGAAACTCCTTTAAATTCCTCCTTATGGATAGGTGGATTGTGTAGTTTAGTTCGCAAGCAAGTAGGAATTGCATGGTAACATAATAAGTTGGTTTCAATCTATAAATAGAAACCCCGGTTAGCTGAGTGTTCAGCTAAACAGTTGAGGTGTTACATTCCCGACACTCATTTTTTGGAAATTTAACAGTTTAGTCCTAGTGTGTCCTCGGACAAAATTTAGTTTTTGTAAGCTCGCCTAAGATTCGATAATACTTGTATATAATAATGAATATATAATTTTTTTTTAAAAATTAATCATTAACTCGTATAAATTACTGTGAATGACTGTTGTTGCTCTGATGATGAATGTGATATCTTGTAACCCGAATATGATGATCTTTTTGAGTTACGGGGTGTCACATCAAGAATATCAATTTATGGCTAAAGAGACTTTCAATGGATGTTGCCCACTAATGCTGCTTACCCGGCCGAAGATTAGTACAATTAAGAAATGTTACAATGACACTTTTAAGGTTAAACCAAAATTGTTCTTTTATAAATGTTTCGCAACATATTAATGTTCTTTAAAATAAATTGGAAAAATTTAGAAAGATTCAAATATGATTAGAAATATTTTTTGGTCATTGAATACATGTGAGAATATATCCAGAACATAAACAAGTTTTTGGAGTTATTTGGCTTAAGTTAAAGTTATTCGGGTTGAGAAAGATGGGAGTTCTACAATAACTTAAAACTTAAAACAATTTAAATAAAACAATAGAAATAACAATAAAACATTTCAATGGCTTTAAACTTTTTATAGGTGATAAGAGATGTTTGGGTTTAAGTACGAGCTTCGAGAAGCTCAGAACAACCAAAACAATGTAGGGGAGCTCATCTAAGGGGCTAGATATTTGTACATAAGCTTGGTATTGTAGCATTTTAGCTACTGTCCTATCATGTTTCGATACCTATAAGTTAGGTGTTAGACCCTGGGTTCCTTGGGGGAAAAAATCAGTCTAAATCCATTATATTTCACCCCCAAACACTATCCAATCATTCCAACAAAATTGGAACACATTCATATGGGATTTACAACCATCATTCAACAAATAACTAAGCTCAAAGTAAATTAAATACAAGGTATAACTGACAAATTATCAAATTGAATACATTCTTCTTTTAAAATTGTAAAACATCATAAACACATTTCATTGAAAAGTTTTAGTCCTTATGTACATGCTATCACTAACAAATTCTAATACAATGCCATAGGTTAAACCATCTCTTCCTCAAGCAGCGATGCAATATCTCCAAGTCACTAGTTCGCCTTTCTCGGAATGGTTTTTACCTAGATGGTTAAAGAATGAACACGTTAAGTTCAAAAGCTAAGTAATTACTCATTTATTATCCTAACTTGCCTTTAGCATTTGTAGCTTGAACCTTTTTGTATATTTTATTCAATAATTCATTTAAGCCATTGACCGCGTCACACGTGTGTGCATAAAACAAAGATTTTATAAGACAATTTTTAAAGCACGATTTTACTGCAAACGTACAGGTCCATTGTAATATTTATAGTGTTACAACGTAATACCAAAGTATTCCAAGGATCGAACCCAAATGAGATGGCGGTTGAGTGATAAATAACATACGTGAGAGAGTCTAAGTGGCTACTGATATGATTTTATAGTATTGCAAATCATAATAAACAATTTGTGCAAATAAAGTAATTATGCTAATCTAGGGACTAAATTGCAAAGAGTATTAAATTAAGAAATTAACCAAATAAATGACTAGTGGTGGTTGGTTGATTTCAATGTGGTTCACCGGTTCTCAAACAAAGGACTTAAATTGCTTAAATTACGAAGTAGCTCTATTTTATCTTTCGATCTCAATTTTACCGACTGAGACAAATTAGTTTGATTTATCTCTCGATCTCACCGGTTAATCCGAGACTAATGGACGGGTGCACAACAAGATTACCTTTCTGTTACACTTGCCTAGATATTCCCTTAGGGGCATCACTTCCTAAGTTTTTAGGTCTATAGCACCCTATATCCGGCCTGGTCACCAAGCCCGAATACGGGATGCCACACCACCGTCTCATGTCATATACAACAAGTAAAAGTTTATTCTAAAAGAAATGTCTTTCATATTATCATCTGTATAGGTTTTAAGTCAATCATACTAGCTAGTTATCATTGTCACGTGCTAAACTTACATTAAATAGTCCTATAAACATATTAAAATATGCATAAAGTCCATTCAGCAAAATTCTCAAACCAGGTCCGTAGGTATTGATACTAACATTAAGGTATTGATATTTTCTTCAAGTGGTATTGATAGCACTTGGAAAACCGATACCAAACTTGCATTCTGTTTAACGATTAAAAATCAAAGTCTCAATAATTATTGGTACCTATCGTGAAATATCGATACTTTGATTCCGAGTATTGATACTCGAGCAAAGGTATCGATACCAAGTCTCTATTTTGACTACCTGCACATTTCAAAACATAGAGGTATCAATTTTAAAACCCGATTATCGATACCTCTTCCCCAGACCTGACATCAATTACTTCGACAAATAATAATTCAACGACCTAATTAGCAGTTCAATATTTCAAAATCATGTTCAAGCAAGTAACGCCAATCCATCCTTAAGTTCATGGACCCAAGCATAACAATAACATGTAATTTTTAGAAACCAAACCAAAAACCAGCATAATGTCTAGAAGTTAACATGGCTATAAAAAAGTCTACCACATTGCCTCATTCCCCAAAACGTAAATAAATATAGAACACCTATGAAATAGTGCAAAAGTCTTGCTTGGATCGCCTCTCAGAACCACATCGCTCACACCGGCACACAACTAATCTACAATAGTTAAAGAAGGGAGTGGGTGAGCTTCACAATCTCAGTGAATGCCTAGAACAACTACCATGCAAACAGTTCATCAAGCATTAACGAAACAACCATATAGCACAACCTTAATAGTTCCAACTTTAGTGTCATAATATTCTTACTCGTGCATTATTTTCTAGTTCTTTTATATGGTGAACATATTCACTTTTAATCATATAGCATAATTCACATATAGTCACTTAACATACAATCATATATCACCATACTAATATAATCTCGTGACGTTTAAGCATATGTCATAATACTCGTAAAATCACATACACATTCAACCATATATCACAATATTCAAAAACATGTTTAGGGGTAAATTGCATAATGGTCACATACTCATTTAGGCATACATCACGTTACATATATATATATATATATATTACGATAATTTAACACTTGAGCTATGAAACATAAAAGTGAGCTCTATCATCACTCATAGGATACACGGATCTCTAACACACCAAATATAGATTCATAGAGTCAAAATGTCCCAAAAGTGAAGCATAAAGCTAACACCCTCCATATTTCCCCTCACATGTGTAACACCCCAAACCCGGCCTAGACGTTATGGCCGAATCTGGCGTGTCACATTGAAGTGTTTTCGAAAATCGTGTTTTCATTGAAAACCCTTCTTGAAATTTAAAACTTCTTGCCATTTAAAACTTGTACAAAACCCCAATTTGTGTTTGTTCATTTTCAGTCGTGGTTTATTAAAAAGTTATTCCTTGTTAAAATGTTATTACCTTTAAAACCTTATTTGTTGCTGAAGCTTAATTTAAAACAAATGATCTACGAAAACGTGATATTTAAAAATTGAGTTGCGGAAACGTAGTGTTTGAAAATGTTATTATTTTGGAAACCCGTGTTCTACTTCTAGCAGATATAAATCACAATCAATAAAATTCAAAATTTAAAATCCAGAAATTATAAAGGCCTTATTACAACCCGAATCAAAATCAAAGTGCTTAAGTAAATGAGCAAAACAGAATAAAACATGTGCAGTTGTGTGGCCCTCTCTGAGTCCCTCGCAGCTCCGAACCGTCTAACACTGGGGACTACCTGAAAGTTTAAAAACGGGGTGAGTTTACGAAAAACTCCGTGTGTAATCCCCTTATTAAAGAAACACTCAGTATAAAGAAACATAATCAGTCTGGGCCTGAGCCCTTTAACAGTAACAGTACAGTTCAGTTCAGTTAAGAATATATGTGGGCCAAAGCCCAAAACAATATCATTTGGGTCACAACCCATAACAGAATCAATTGGGCCGAGCCCATCATAGTAATAGTCTCAGTAAGAATGATGCATGCAAACCCATCCAACCCTGCACTTGCCTCCATCCAGCCCTACACTACCTGTGGGGAATAAATTACCCACGCCATCCCTACACTTACTGTGTTAGAACCGATTGCAGCACTAACTGAAATCATAGCAAAGCTGCTAATATATATACGGTTTTAAGCCTTTAGTAACGGTATCATAATTGGCACATAACCATCGGTAACTGTAATAAGATCGGCACATAGCCATCAGCTACGGTAATATAATCGGCACACAGCCATGGGTAAGTATGATCGACACAAAGTCATCAATAATTATGATTGACACACAGCCATGGGTAAGTGTGATCGACACAAAGTCATAATCAAGATGGCACAGAGCCATAATCAGATTAACTAGCTTAAAGCCATCGGTAGGTCCATAGTCGTCTCGTGCGACCCGTGCGACCTTAACAGATCATTACTGGGTCCACAGTCATCTCGTGTGACCCGTGCGACCTATCAGAACAGTACTTCCTCCATAACCAATATCTTAACCCTATGCAGTATGTCATGTATGCAGAATGTCTGGCCCACAAATCATCATATCATTTACAGTTAAGTCAATCAAATCATAGTCATACAATCACAGTCAAATCAGTCAAATCATAGCACAAGTCAGTTATTTTCCCTCGAGGGGCATTATAGTCATTTTATCCTACAGGGATATTACGGTTATTTTACCTTAACAGAGGCATTACGGTCATAACAGTGTAAATGGGCCCAAGGCCCAATATTTGGCCCAAGTGGGCCCACACGCTCATGTGGCCCATTTAGCCCAAATTCAGTCACAGCTATGCGAACTACATAGCCCAGTCCAGTATTTGCCACTTAACGAGGATTTATCTGTGTGGGGCCCACGAGCCTATTGGGCCCACACTACCCATTTTAGCCAAACGAGGCCCAAGATCACGAGAACGCTTGTAGTGGCCTTTACAATCTATCGCTCATGATTTGTGGGCTCGGGTTACCACACGAGCGATCGCACGCTCGTGAGGTCTCGAATGCCGAAGTTTTGGCTTTTGCCGATTCACAGCAGAGATAGTGTGATTACACACCTATTCGTGATGATGAGTAAATTAGCCCACGTGCTCTCCAACTATCGCCTTGCTTGAACCAACGGGTATTCACAAATAACTGTTGATCAAAAGTGATTACCCACTCTTTGATTACTATCTACACACAAAACGAATCACCATTAATATATATATATATATATATAACGATGAAATAATTTATCCTTAACGAACACGCTTATCGATATCGTGCAACGAAGAACTCACAAGAATCAGAAGAACAAAGAATGCAGTAGCTTAGGTTCGGCACAGTGGACAAATGATGGTGGTAATCGGCACTAACAATAGATCCCCAATCACTAGGCTATCAGCAATCATCAGAGTAGAACGAGGGAGGAAGATAGACAAGAGGGGATAGTCACTAAAGAAGACCTGAAAAGAAGGGACCACAATCGGCCAAGGGTGAGAGAGGAAGAGAAAAGTAGGTTCGGCTTTGAAAAAAAATAGAAGAATGAAGGGGTAGAGAAGAGAAATGCATTCGGCACTGTTAGGAGAGTATAGAAAATAGAAAAACGGGCAGAGAAAGAGAAGTGAAACCACAGAAAAATATTACCTAATTGGCAATTGAAGAAAGGGAGAAAATAATGGCACTTTTGGTCACCACAGTTGATAAAACGCAAAACCCAAAAGAACTCCCGAATGGAAAAAATCACAAAGGAAATGTGGCCCTCTTCTTTCAAGGTCCACAAAACTGAAACAAAGAATATGCCTACAGCTGAAATTGCTCCCTATTTCCCCTAGCCGAAATCCCCTTAGAGTCCCAATCAGCCACAACACCCTACCAAACTTCCATATCGAAATTCATTGATTCTCTCCCCAACTCTCTCCATAATCCTCTCCACAACTCAATCCAAGACCAATTCAAACTCCTCTCAACAGTGTTTCAGTCCAACTCTTCTACCTCTACAGCTTAAGCAGCAAAATAAACATTCCACTGTGTAACCCAGGACTTGAACCTCAGACCTCTCAGTTATAGCACATGCCTCCTTGCCACTACACCATAGGATCTTTTTGTGTCATAAAACAAGCATTATTACTAATAAGGCCCAAGTGCCAATGTTCAGGTTCATTTAAGAGAAATACTAAAAATTTTACAAGGGCCAAGACTTGAACCCAAGCTTCTCAAACACTCCCATACACACCCAAATCACTTAGCCATTAAAGCAAACAAGCAATTTGTGTCATTTTCTTGCACACATAAATACTTATGTGCAGTCTCCTAGCTGATCCCATGCTCAATGCCTATTCCTTCTAGGCCCAAATTCGGGGCGTTACAACATGTCCCATTGAATAGAGCTTAGCTCACATTCCCTTATCCCTCCAACATGTCCCGGGGCCTCAACGCCCAAAATCACTGTACATATAGGTGAGTACTCACAATCCTATGGCATGCCAACTATATCCAACGATTTTAAGATCACAAGGTCGAAATATCCGAAGTTAAACACGTATCACTTACTGATTATTCGTGCACAATGACTGCATATTTGTATCTTTAGCAAAACACTATCACTAACATTTAACATTTACATAGCATGTACATATTTTCATTTTCACAACAGTTATCATAACCACATATCACATGTTACAACATATCATTTCAATTCACATATTCACAAACACATAAGCACTTTATTCACAAGATAACATAGGTATGAGAAATCTTACACTAGGAATTTGGAGTAGGGGTTTAGACTACTACTAAATTCTCAAATAATGCATTGAATCATTTCCACGAGTAGTTATTTCAAACACTCACCAATTACGCTTTTGCCGAAAAGCCGAAAGTTGAAATTAACTTTTCCTTGCCTTTATCTCTACTAGTAGAAGGTTCTATTGAATTCGAAACTTCAACACAACAAATTCACACAACAATAAATCCAAAAATAATTTAAGGACTCATTACAAGCATAAAAAACATAATCCTAAACTAAGTTCGCATGTAACCAAAACTTATAACATAACAAACTTTAAATTTGAATATCTCTATCTATACTTAATGTTTTCACCTAAAACCAATTCTGTTCATCTTATAATTCTCTTACCACTAATTCCCAACCTTTAAACTACAATAAAATGCTCAATTCATAGTATCAACTTTTTCGACATGTTTTATGGCTATTTTCTGAAAATTCATTAAAACTCAAGAATTCTTTAACGAAATGTCAAAGTAAAGTTAGAAACCTTCTAATCATGTTAAAACAAGTTGAAAAACACTTTGGAACCATGTTTTTTTGCAAAATTCCGAAATCCACTATTAAAACTTGATTTTTTGCTTTTATTCAAAACGTGTTTCAATGGCTACAAATTCAGTTTAAGGGACTAGATATCATTTAAAATCATAGAAAGTCGAATTGTTGCCTTCGATGGAAGAAAAATGAGCTTTGACCCAAATCCAGAAAACCCACGTTTGGATAAGATGATGTAGATGATGAAGGTTTTGGGTGATTTTCTTGGTTTTTATAAAGGTTTATAACTTAAGAGATGATAGAAATCAAAAGGAATCAGGATTTGGAGTTCTAAATTGATTGAAATAGCAAGAGAGAATCAATGAATGACAAACACAAATTTTGCGTAGTTTTTACGTGAAATAACTTGGTGAAAAGAGGTTATTTAGCTTGGATTTTAAAATCTAGTTAAATTGCTTCATAAAGACTCACAATTTTGACTCTTTTGCAAATCAGTCCTATTTTCAAAATTAAAGGTATTTAAAACTCATTTTCATAAATTGATTTGATATTTTAAAAAATCATAATTGAAAACATTATCAGTATACCATGTCACAAAATTCCAAACACTTTAAGGCTAAAATTCCTAAAATACCCCTAAAACTCTTAGGCCTTATTTTGGGGTGTGACAAGGTCTATTTGATTTAGTCCTATTTATTGCAATTTAATCTTTGGTTCAAAAATTAGCTTACCCACATATATACAACCAACCCTCTTTTAGGTTTAGCTACTCGTGCTAAAATAAAGAAGATGAACATGGAAATGAAAATAAAAACAACCATTAAAGTAAAGTTTAAGAAAACTATAAAAGTTGAGTTTATTATGCAAGACAACTTAAAGAATATGAAACTAAAAGCATTCAACAAGAAAATATAAAGCAATAAACATAAAAGGAACTGACTTTAATAAAGTACAAGGACTAAAAGTGTAGATAAACCTAAGCTACAATGATAACTAATTTAACTAACATTAAGAACAACAAGACTAAGAAGTAAATGTAGAAAAATAAACTCTAAACTTAGAAAGAAGAAGAGAAAATGAAAACCCTAAAAAAATTGCAAAAAAACTAACTGAAAACCTAGTGAAAACTAAACGTAAAACTAAGTTAATGTGTGTCTCTCTCCTCCTCAGCCAACTTTTGTTGTTTTAGGCTGTCTTCTGATGAGTTTTCATTGCTAAAAATGCCCCTACATGGGCCTTGGGTGATTGGTGGATCTGGTGGACAAAGACTACCATTTTTGTCCAAGTTTGTCCCCCTAACAATGTCGGGGTTGCGATACCCAGAAGAGGATATCGCGATACCTTGGGCAATGTCGAGCCTAGAGGTATTCTTGGAATGGTGGATATTATGATACCACTAAAGGGTTTCTCCAGTCTTCCATACTGTTGGAGATATCATGATTCCAAGGTGTGGATATCGTGATACCGTTTCCTTGGATACCATTCTTGCTCGTTTTCAACCTCCAACATGTCCCTACACTACTCAATACATGTTAACTATTGGCCAAATTGAGTCACAAAATGCGAAAAAATGAGACATTTTCACTTATTAACTTAAAATCTAAAAATAACAAAAATCTATGCAAAAGATGCTATTTTGCTCGAGAATAAGCTCATTAAGTATGATGGGAAAGCCTAATTTGCCACATCAATTTGTGGCAGATTAGCCATATATTAAGGATATTTCATTCCTATCTCTTATTAGTATATCATTAATACTCAAGCCAGTTAGAATTAGTTCGTGTCTTTTATTTCAATACACAACCAAGGTGGTTCCAATTATGATCCTCTTGCTCTTAAAATGAGCTTTCGCTTATAGTATTATAAATACACCATTTATATTTGAATCATTCAAATTTTCCATAATTTGGCCACTTAGCTCTAGTGGTTTCTTTATTTTAATTTATGTATAAGTTGACCAATGTTAAATTTTCATTTTATTATCTCATTAGCAAAGAGTTTTAACTCTTTGTTTACATCACATTCTTTACTTATTAACTCACCTTTAGTACTCATCATTTTATTCCACATATAGCAATTCATGTTCATAATCAAATCTTATTTTCAGAATTTCGATTTATTTCTCCTTACTAAATCTTAGTATGATATAATTTGGGTAAGTGGCAAACCAACCGATCACCCTAACATTGCCTAGAAATGCATCCATCCGAACACTCTAGAAATGGATCTATAGGACACATAAGTGCTACGCTCGAAGGCATCTTCTAATCACAGTTTGATATTGCATCTTCTAACATAAACTCACTAATGAACCCTATGGCATGCCAATTGTATCATTGCTAATCACTAAGCTTACTAGAGCATGACAACTACTATTAATCATTTAAACCATTTTCAATTTTCACAGAAGAATCACAATAGCTCATAAGACATGGTTTTCATATTCATATATATAGAAGTATATCATGTTTTCATGTTATATAAAACATATCAAATCATATAATAGAAGTTCCTTGAGCATCTATCCAATATCTCTTATTTTCAATTTAAGTTTTAAAATTAGTTATAAAGACCTTTAAGAAATTAGTGCTCTCAATAATATTTATTAGTAGCTTGCGATATTAGTAATCTCACATTGCACAGAGAAACACAAAATAAAAAAAATATAAATATCAAACTCTTTATAACTTGGGTAAATTAGGTTAAGGGCTTAGTTTACTAAGTAGGTGGGATTACCTATTGAGCGTTGTGTGTAACGCCCCTTACCCGATCTGGTCGGCGAACCTGAGTAATAAGATGCTACAAACAAATACAAAATAATTACATACCATTCATAGTTCAAAATGTCAATTCAATATCTATTTATCACATATGATCAAGTATAACATGACATACAACCAAATTCGGGTTTAAATTGAGCTTATGAAAGCTTTAAATTAACTCGACATCAATCAAGGATCAATTTGAAACAAATACAAAAAGTTTGAAAAATTTTGTAAACAGGTGTCACACGGTTGTATCCCCTATGTGAAATGTGCCCATATTGTAGTAAACATGTAATTATTTTTTATTTATTTGAACGATGAATAAATAAATAAAGTTACGTTCACATTTCACTATTATGTCTTCTGTATTTCTGTCTTTTATATTTTGCATGCATAACAAAATTGTGACAAGCAAATATTAGCTCATTGATTGTTTAAGTTCAAACTGAAGATAAGTGGCATTGTAAGAACGTTTATATTGCGAGAAAGACAACTTACTTCAGTAGATAATCTAAATAAGTTCATATTCCCGAAAAAGAATCGAAGTGAGCATTTGATTCAAATACTGAGAAATATTATTATGTCGTCTAAAATTCCAATTAGGGAGATGGCTAGTCTTGGCTACCGGAGCAGTTGACTCCACGAGTTCATGTATTCATTGGTAGAATGATGCATTGGACTAGACCCAAGATGAATTAATTATGAATCCATTTGTGAATTTAATTCATTTGTGACGTTCATGGTGTGATTTACCTAAATCTTGAGTTAGTCACTGGCCATGAATATGCAACTCATGTGCTTTGATATAACTAGAGGCTTATTCTTTAAAGATGATCGAGCCCATAGTTGGTATGTTTGGTACATGACTTGTGTATGGCATGACTTTACTAGAAATAGTGTGTAACACCCTTAACCCGTATCCGTTGTCGGAACAGGGTTTCGGAGCATTACCAGAACATTCAGAACATTTGTCGATTACTTCGGGAAAATTACTATCCATTCACCTTGGTCATTCATAATGTCCCTTAAACGGACCCTCGAGGCCCAATACGAGCATTAGAATCAAGTCGAGACTTGATAAACCGTAAAAGTAACATATTTTAATCCCACATTTAGCATGCTTTTGGATGATTTAAGCCCTGAATTGTGTAATTTGGTGCTCTTAATCCTTTGTTTTCGTGTTTTATACTCAGAAGAGCACCCAATGACGAAAAGAATGGAAAACGGGCCCAAAACGGAGTAAATAGGCCATATCACGAAATCCACACGGCCTGGGCCCAAGACCACACGGCCGTGCCCCATTCAACAGTCTCGAACATGGCCTGGCCACGACTTACACGGGCGTGTGCCATGGTCGTGTCCCTGCCACGACCAAGAGGAGTTTTACTCGGAATAGGATACTTAGAGGCAAAGAAACACATTCCAAAGCCTATTCAAACACCCTAGTAGGAATTCTATTTGAATTAGGATACTTAGGGGCCAAGTAAGGTATCTCAAAGTCTATATAAACACCCAAGGGGGCAAATTGAAGGGGAGTTCGGTAGAAGCCAAAACCCAGGGCTTTAGTCAGGGGGCGGTTAACTAGGCCAATGAGCCGAGCCAGAAAGGTCAGATTTTTGGGAAACATTCGAAGATAGCTAGTTGATCCATCTCAAGAAGCCGAAATTCTACTCAAGACGGCGGATCTCTCCTTTAATTCCTTCAGGGGGTTTTAGGGATTTCTTATGTTTTTTTTTTAACTTTTCTTTTGAGATGTTTTCTTTTATTGTTATGAACTAAACCCTTCAGATACCTGAAGGGGATGAAACCTAAGACGGATCTTGTTATTGTTTTCTGAACTATATGATAAATACTTGATTTGTTCTTAATTATGTGTTCTTAATTCTTGTGTTGATATTTTCGGGATATTAATTCAAGTATGATGTGCTTAGGTGGAGGAGCAAAAGTCCCTGCTTAAGAGTAGATCTAGTATAATTAAGTGGAGTTGATCGCACGCCTAGAGATAGGGTGACGAGATTTTGCCGGGTTAGGGTGAAACCTAATATGGGAGTCCATAGATCGAATTAATGTGATTCTAGGGGTTTTAATTAGAAAGAGATTTCAATTAATCAACCTAGGGTTAGACGTTATTCGCCTCGAGAGAGGGTTTAATATAACTTAGGGAATCTTACGGATCAAGTCAAGTGAATAAATCGTCTGGTTCAGTGTTAGATAACAAGTGAAGTCTAGGTGGATTCTTCCTAAGGGTATTGTCTTAATCAACTGAGTTTTCCCAACAGTATTTCCGCAATTCATTCTTTTTGTCTTTGTATCTTTAGCTTAGTAGTTAGTTAAATTTAGATTAAATAACAACTTCACTTATTTTAGGCTAGATAATAGAAAGAAAGTTAGTATTAGTACTTTTAGTTCCTTTGGGTTCGACATTCTGGTCTTGCCTTAACTATACTACTGTTCGATAGGTGCACTTGCCTCAAAAATCATTGTCAGAGTTAGTTTCCAGGTTCGATCGTTCTCATTATAAATTTAAAAGTCTGAAATCGATGATCAGGACTAAATCGGAAACTCAGGGAATTTTTCGCGAAATTCTAAAATTTTCCAAGGTGTAGGGCTCACACGCACGTGTGACCCTGGGACACACCTGTGTTGCAGGTCGTGTTCAAAACTAGCTAGCTCTCTAATTTGTGCCACACAGCCATGCCACACGCCCATGTGCAAGGCCGTGTGGTTAATTAATTCAATTCGAATTAGGTGCAGGTTTCACACGGCCATGATACACGCCTATATTCAAGGCCGTGTCAACCACACGGCTGAGGCACATCCCCGTGTCTCTTCCCATGTGCTCAATTCTTAGCATTCTATTTTCTCGAATTTAAGGTGTAGGGGACACACGACCTGGTTACATGCCTTTGTGTCTGCCCATGTGGACAAAATAAAGCCATTTCCTAGCCTCATTTGTCACCCAAATTTACCATTGTCCTGCACCAAAACATACCAAGTGCAATCCAACCATTCTAAGCATTCAAATAAGCAAATTTCATCATTCAACATGGCCTATCATTGCATGCATACATGTTTACTATCCTACCTTGGTTCAATTCATGTGTTAAACATGATTTGATTAACTACTTAACATATACATATGGTTACAATAGCATAACATTACAAGTATATCAAAACAACCATTACTAGCCATCCCAATGGCTAGATTACAAGCATCATTTACATTTACATACCAATATGGCCAACATATCCTATACATGCCATTACAACCATAATTGATTTACCATACTATACCGACATGGGCTGATGGATAGTGTGAGTGATCTCCGCCAAGCTTCCAATCCAACGAGCTTCTGATTTACTCTAAAATAGGGGAAAATAAAACAGGTTAAGCATAAAATGCTTAGTAAGTTCATATAACATGGTATATATCTTACCATTCATCCTATTTTGAGGTAACTATGTAAGGCATATTCACTTAATTTGACTTCAAGCCCTACACACATTCTCATTGCCCTTGTTAGTCAGGTAATCACGATAACATCAAGATATGTATAAGCTCAATCAACAATCAAGTTTCCATGCATATATGCATATAGTAGTTCGTTCAAAGTTCAGACCATTTCATGTCAAGACTTTACTTATTTTATTGGAGTATTAAGGTCACCAAGTAGTAGTACACTCAAGGTGTACAATTATATAATCAAGGATGAACACTCTCATCAAATAATTTCCATGTACAATTATCATCTTTTCATATTTTCATACATCACTAGTCATAAATCATCATTTCCTTGTATTTCATGTAATATCTTTTTTCATGTCATATTTCATATCATATATATATATATATATATATATATCATTCCATGTCAATTTGTCTTAAACTCATATTTGCCCTTATCAGAGCTTTGCCTGTTGAACTTATTCGAAATATCGATAGATACACAGGTAGTACACTCGAAGTGTACGAATCAGAATCTGTCAATTCATGTCCAATGGTACCCATAAGGTACAATTTCAGAGAGTACACTCTCGAGCCACGCATATATAAACAACAGGATTACCAGTCCAGGCTAAATCCTTTTTACGTCATATGCTCTAAAGAGCTTGATTTGGATTACCCGTCCGGGATAAATCCAATTCATAACATATGTTCGAGAGGACTTATATCAGGATTACTCGTCCAGGCTAAATCCTATCAGAATTGAGGTCGAAGGATTACTCATCCGAGCTAAATCCTATCTGCCACAAATGCAGGACCTCTTTCGTTTCAAGAAATCACATATCCATCGATTTTCCATTTATTCAACCGATATTTAAACACTTTTCAAGCATTACCAGGCCTTTGATTATTTCATACCTCTATAACATTTATGTAATTCAAGTAAAACACATTCCACATTCATGTCAAGCATACGAGTAACATTTTATTCATTTACCATTTTATTGGGCATTTTCATTTATCGGGCTATATCGAGTAGGTGATCATTTCACATTTTCATGACATTGATAAAATTCACAAACACAACATTTAAATCAAGCATAAAAACATATACAATTTAGTTACACAAACTGACCTCGACAAAGGTTCGTGTACGTAAAATCTACTAATCCGACATTTTCCTCATTCCTCGTTCTAACTCCAAATTTGGTCTATCCGAATCTATACGAATAAATTTAACATCAATTTATCATATTTTACATTCATGCGGACTAAATTTTCATTCTAGGCAAAATTATTATTTTGCCCCTAACTTTTCCATAAATTCCACTTTCGTCCCTAGGCTCGGAAAATGAAACTTGTGCAAATTACTCCCTATCCCAAGCCTAACCAAAGCCCCATTACAAATTTTACAACACATGTATTTGATCACTGAAATCAGAGTTTTAAATTTATAATGAATGAGATCGAACCTGGAAACTAACTCTAAAAACGATTAAAGGCAAGTGTACCTATCGAACAGTAGTATAGCTTAGGCAAGACCGGATTATCGAACCTAAAGGAACTAAAAGTACTAATACTAACTTTCTTTTTATTATTTAGCCTAAAATAAAGTGGAGTTTCCTTAATCTAAATTAACGACTACTAAGCTAAAGATGTAAAGACAAAAAGAACGAATTGGGAAATAAATTGAAGAAAAACTCAGTTGATCACGACGATACCTTCAGGAAGAATCCACCTAGACTTCACTTGTTATCTAACACTGAACCATATGATTTATTCACTTAGTTTGATCCGTAGGACTCCCTAATGTATATTAAACCCTCTCTCGAGGCGAATAACGTCTAACCCTAGGTTAATTAACGAAAATCTCTTTCTCGAATAATAACCCCCTAGAATAGCAGTAAATCAATCTATGGATTCCCATATTAGGTTTCACCCTAATCCAGCAAAATCTCGTCACCCTATCTCTAGGCGTGCGATCAACTCCGCTTAATTACGCTAGATCTACTCTTAGGCAGGGTCTATTCCTCCTCCACCTAAGCACATCAAATTTGGATTAAGCACACATAATTAAGAACAAACTAAGTATTTATCATATAATTCAGAAATCAATAACAAGATTCATCTAGGTTTCATCCCCTTCAGATATCTGAAAGTTTAGTTCATAACAAATAAATAAAACATCTCAAGAGAAAAGATAAAACAAAACATAAGAAATCCCTAAAACTCCCTGAAGGAATTGAAGGAGAAATCCGCCGTCTTGAGTAGAATTTCAGCTTCTTGGGATGGATCAACTGGCTAACTCCGAGTGATTCCCACAACTCTGACCTTTCCGTCTTGGCTCTTTGGCCTAGCTTGACCGCCCTCTCTAAAGTGGTACTTAGGGGGTTTATGTAGGCTCTTGGAATGTGTTTCTTCGCCCCAAAGTATCCAAATTTGAATGAAATTGCTCTTTGCCACGACAGGGACACGGCCATGTCACACGTCCGTGTGACTAGTCTTTGGACAGTGTTCGGACTTCTTTAATGAGGTACGGCCGTGTGACTCGGGGGTAAGGCCGTGTTCTAGATGCTTGATAAGGCACGACCGTGTGGTATTTGGGCCAGGCTATGTCGATTTCGTGATATGGCCCATTTACTCCATTTTGGGCCCGTTTTATGTTCTTTTCATCCTCGGGTGCTTTCCTAGGTATAAGACATGAAAAGAAAGGATTAAGAGCACCTTTTTATATGAATCGAGGCTTAAATCATCCAAAAGCATACTAAATGTGGGATTAAAATATGTTACTATTACGGTTTATCAAATACCCCCACACTTAAGCTTTTGCTTGTCCTCAAGCAAAATCCTCAACTTACAATTAGGACAAACTTTCCACGATTCATAATTCCTATCAATAATGTCTCATCATAATTCATAGATAATTTATACATGGATGATCTAACTCGAAGAGTCCTAAAGATTCAAAGTCATACATTTGTAGCACAAAAAAAAAATGTAGGTGTCTCCCCTTATCTAAATAATTACTTTTAATTCAAAATCAACAAGGATGGACATCCTCACTAAAGATTCACTCAAATCACTCGAGGTGTTTAAGATTCAAAATTAAGCTCTCAGAAGTCGAACTTGAAGAGTTAATCCCATAAGCTTGCCTGAAAATCAAATCTCCACCACTGTAATATGAGATGATACACAAATCAAAAGGTCTTTAACAGGGTTGTAACGGGGCTAGGGTTAAAGGAATGGATAAAGGCTGAATTAGAAAGTTAGGATCGAGATTGACTTGATGAATTGCCTAACTAACAAAAAATTGAACTAATCCTAATTGATTACATCAATTGAAAACTAATAATACGAGCTTTTCCCTCAAGATGTAGAATTTTAACATGTAAGCTCATTTAATTATAGAACTAATAATGAAAATACTTCGATTTTTTTTAAGAATAACTAATAATATTACATAATAATGAATGAATCTATTACTTAAAAATAACAGCTAGACAACACATCAAATCTAATCTCGATATAAGGGTAGTCAAAAGGAATGGTGATAACAAATACAAAGGGGTTTTGGGTTAATATTAGCTGGTGAGTCAATAAAAAGGGTTGTTAGGATCAACGGGGTTTACTAAGGGTTAATTGTTAAGGTAGGCTATTTAGTGGAGTGAGTGGGTTAAATCCTAGGTGCCTTTATCATCTCAGTATATCAAATCATAGGTGTGGTTTCAATATGTATAATCGAGGCAAGTTCTAGAATAACAGTTCAAAGTTGACATACTCATAATCAATAAAGTGAGCATGAAAAAGAATATATGCTCTATAAGGCTCAAAATCTCACAAAAAATTATGGGTGTTTTGACATCAACCTTGTAAATTTCAAATTTCAAGATAATATTCAGATTCAGTTTAACAACTTAGCAAAGATTTTAATTCTGAAAAATAGACTTATCATGCTTGATTCTCTAATATTCTTCTAATTTAATCATCAATGCACAATTAACTATGACTTAATCTAAAACATATCAATAAAAATCATAAACCATCAGAAATTTTATCCTAATTAGTAATATGAAAAATTTACTTAAAAACAGGACTAAATTCAGGGATTTGAGAATAATGAAAAAAAAAGTTTGGCCGAATTTGAGAATAATGCAGAAAGTTAGGCCCTTCTTTAGATAAATATTCACCCCCCACCTTTAAGATGTACATTTCCCTCAATGTACAAAGATAGATATAACATTTATGGGATAAATCAAAAGAGAAGGGGAAAGAATACTCCCTGAATTTTGGATGGTGTCCTTGGAGGATGGTAGAGGTCGTGGTGTGTATGTTTGACGAGGTCGGTCTAGATGACGAACCTGTGCTAGATGAAGAAATTGGGGAGCTCGTAGAGGATTAGCCAGGGATTATTAAGACACATTTAAAGTAACCTAAACATATAGTTTAAAATAAGAAAGAAAAAGGAAATGAGACTAAGAAGGAAAGTAAAAATAAAAGAAAAGAAAAATGGATCGAAGAGTCCTTGTTGTTGGATGGTTCGCAAGGTGGGTGTGATTCCTAGGGCTGCTGTGGTGGTGGTGGTGGCGGAAGTGGCGTGATTCCCAAGCAGCCTGGCGAACCTGACACTAAGAAACTAAAATAAATTAAACTAAATAGAGTAGAAGAGAAGTAAAGATAAGGAAATTGAAGCAAAAGAGAAAAGAAAAATAGAAACTAAATGGTCTCAAAGACTCTTGACTTGTTGTTGGAATGAAGCAGCCGACATGAACTTATGTGTTGGGGTCTCCCTCGAGAAGATTATGCTTGCCTTCTTCCGCTTCTTCGGCATGGCTTCGGTGTAGCTCAAGAGTTTTGAAGAATAATATAGAGAGGTTAATCTGAGAAGAAGAAATAACAAAAGAGGTGGAAAGTAGGAAAATAGGGAGGGGGTTGGTGTTTAAATAAGGCTCAAATCTGGTACGTTCCCACGCCCGTGGTCCGAGGGCGTGTTGATTCACACGGCCTCCTCGCACGGTCGTGTGTTCATGCGTGTTGTTTCACCATGCCCGTGTTTCAGCCAGTCACGCCTGTGTATGAGAAGTCAGTATGTTGACACGGTTGAGAGGCACAGACGTGTTCTACCCATGCTTGGTAAGTCAGTAGCTTCACATGGTCGTGGGGCACGGGCGTGTTTATCTCGTGCTCAACAAGTCAGTAACCTCGCACGGGTAGTTAGCACGGGCGTGGACTGGTATCGCAGCCCGTGTTGGGAAAAGAAATTCTTCTCTGTTTGTGCACGGCTACTGGCATGCCCATGGTTCGTCTCCTATCTTCCACACGGCCATGGGTACGCCCGTGTGCAAGGCCGTGTGGTCTAAAACCTGCACTTTTATTAGACTAATTTAGTATTGAGTTAGATGCTGAAAAAAATAAAACTAAAAATAAAATGTTAGTGAATTAGTGCTCGGGTTGCCTCCTGAGAAGCGCTTGTTTATAGTCTTAAGCTAGACTTTACCTCTCATTCGTATGGTCATGGTGGTTTGAGGAGGTGAAAATCCTTTCTCATGCGATCAATTCGGTTATGGATATATAGTTCAAGTCGAGTAGTGTTTACCTCAAAAGTGTTGAATCTAGGATTGCTTACCTTGATTGTGCCGTATAGGAAGACATTAAGTACCTCAAAAGTGATTTCTTCGTTTGCCTTGAGGTCTGATTTGGTGATTCGAGGGTCTTCCTTATTCAACAATGCCTGATCCTCTATTTTGATGTGATTTGTTGTTCCTATCAGCTCGTCTGGGGTTTCCTTTGATTTCATTTCGTGTGGTTCCGGTTCTTTTTAAATTGTGTTGTCCACTCTTCTAGTTTGTCGACCCTAAGGCGTCGTTCCTCATCTAATTCTTCTTTGTTGGCACGAGGTCTAAGATCTAGCTAGCTAGGTGATTTCGTGATGATTCCTGGAAAGAAGGTTGAACCAAATGGTTATCAATAAAATTAACGTTCGTACCTTTATTACTCGATGTCCTAGTTGGGTCAAGAGCTTGAAGAGTGATTGTTTCATCGTCTACACGAAGTGTGAGTTCACCGAATTCTTCTTTTTTGTGGTCTTTCTTTATTGCATTGGGATATGGCACACGAGGTTGGTATTCTGTAATTGCCAGTTTTGGTATATCATGGCACACCTCAACCTTACCTTCACTTACCACAGGTTCTTCCCTTGTGTTTGGTACGTCTAACCCTTCACTATCGTAAATGGCTTGATTTTACTCTCTCGGGTTAGTTTCAATATTACTTGGTAGACGTCCTTGCGGTCGTTCTGCCATTAGCTTTGGGAGTTGTTCGACTGCATTAGTGACTTCTTTGACTGACTTAGTAAGTTCCCTAACTCGGTTCTCGTTGCTTTTAAGTGTTTTCTCAGTATCTTGGAAGCGGTTTTCTGTGGCTGCCATGAATTTTGTTAGCATCTTCTCAATGTTTGACTCCTCTTCTTGTTGGTAAGGTGGTTGTTGAAAATCTGGATGAAGTTTCGGTCTTTGGCTATTTTGATCATCCCACGAGAAATTGGGATGGTACCTCCAACCTGCATTATAAGTGTCATTATAAAAATTATTTTATGGTCTAGAATAGTTACCCGTATAGTGAGCTTGCTTGTTTTCCATGCCATATCCGTAGGGTGGGTACTCAGGATTCGCCACGCCTCTTAATCATATTGTATTTCTGGGTGTACCTGCAAGAGACTATTCAAACCATCAATCTTTTTATTCATCATCTCTAACTGATTAGATAACCTGGTGACCACGTCGAGGTTGCAAACACTGGTTGCTTTAGTAGGAATTGTCCCCATGCCTTGCAATTGATAATTATTCAGTGCCATCTTTTCCATAGACTAAAATTTTCTACCAAAAGCAAAATAGAGGAAAAATTAGCAAAGTAAGAATAAATAAAAATAAAAAATAATAATGAAAATAAATTGCAATAAAATAAAAAAATGGCTAAAGTAATAAAAATTGAGCTTTCTTAATATTTTAGTTCCCCGGCAACGGCGCCAAAAACTTGATTGTTGAAATCAGAGTTTTAAATTTATAATGAAGGAGATCGAACCTGGAAACTAACCCTGAAAACGATTAAAGGCAAGTGTACCTATCGAACAGTAGTATAGCTTAGGCAAGACCGGATTATCGAACCCAAAGGAACTAAAAGTACTAATACTAACTTTCTTTTTATTATTTAGCCTAAAATAAAGTGGAGTTTCCTTAATCTAAATTAACGACTACTAAGCTAAAGACGCGAAGACAAAAAGAACGAATTGGGAAATAACTTGAAGAAAAACTCAGTTGATCACGACGATACCCTCAGGAAGAATCCACCTAGACTTCACTTGTTATCTAACACTGAACCATACGATTTATTCACTTAGTTTGATCCGTAGGACTCCCTAACGTATATTAAACCCTCTCTCGAGGCGAATAACATATAACCCTAGGTCAATTAACAGAAATCTCTTTCTCGAATAATAACCCCCTAGAATAGCAGTAAATCGATCTATGGATTCCCATATTAGGTTTCACCCTAATCCGGCAAAATCTCGTCACCCTATCTCTAGGCGTGCGATCAACTCCGCTTAATTACGCTAGATCTACTCTTAGGCAGGGTCTATTCCTCCTCCCCCTACGCACTTCAAAATTGGATTAAGCACACATAATTAAGAATAAACTAAGTATTTATCATATAATTCAGAAATCAATAACAAGATTCATCTAGGATTCATCCCCTTCAGGTATCTAAAGGATTTAGTTCATAACAAATAAATAAAACATCTCAAGAGAAAAGATAAAATAAAACATAAGAAATCCCTAAAACTCCCTGAAGGAATTGAAGGAGAAATCCGCCGTCTTGAGTAAAATTTCGGCTTTTTGGGATGGATCAACTGGCTAACTCCGAGTGATTCCCACAACTCTGACCTTTCCGGCTTGGCTCTTTGGCCTAGCTTGACCACCCCCTCTAAAGTGGTACTTAGGGGGTTTATATAGGCTCTTGGAATGTGTTTCTTCACCCCAAAGTATCCAAATCCGAATGAAATTGCTCTTTGCCACGAAAGGGACACGGCCATGTCACACGTCCGTGTGACTAGTCTTTGGACCGTGTTCGGACTTCTTTAATGAGATATGACCGTGACTCGGGGGTAAGGCCGTGTTCTAGATGCTTGATAAGGCACGGTCATGTGGTATTTGGTCCAGGCCGTGTCGATTTCGTGATATGGCCCATTTACTCCTTTTTGGGCCCGTTTTATGTTCTTTTCATCCTCGGGTGCTTTCCTGAGTATAAGGCATGAAAAGAAAGGATTAAGAGCACCTTTTTATATGAATCGAGGCTTAAATCATCCAAAAGCATACTAAATGTGGGATTAAAATATGTTACTATTACGGTTTATCAGTATTCATAAAATTTCAAAAATTTTCATCAAATTTTATAGCTTTTCATTTTAGTCCCTAAATCATGTTTTCATCAAAAATCCCTTTGTAAAAGTTGTTTATCTATCAATAATCTTTTATTTTCTACCATAAATTTCTAATTTCCAGCATATACATCCATGACCCATTTTCATACTTTTGATAACATTTCAAATTAATCTCCCAAATAGATAGATTATGCTATCCCGATTCCAAAAATATCAAAATTACTAAAAATGGGACAAGGAAACTTACCCAATTTGGCCATGAAAGTCTCTTCTCTCTCTCCTAGGGTTTCCATGTTTATTTTGAGAAAGAAGATGACATAAAATAAGATGATATCTTTTATCATCTTTTTAATTAATAAGTATTTTCCTATTTCCAATTTAGTCCTTGCCCTTTTTCTATATTTTTATGGATAAGTCACCAAAAAAAAATCTACATACTTTTCTTAATGGTCTAATTACCATATAAGGACCTCTAGTTATGAATTCCATAGCTATTTGATCCTTCTAGCTACTAGAATCCAACTTTTGCATTTTATGCGATTTGGTCCTTCTCGTAATTAAGCACATAATCGGTAAAATTTTCTTTTCAAAATTTTCACACGACATTTCAAGTATGCTATGGATCATATAATAAAATAAAAAGAAAATTTATTTTTCGGCTTGGATTTGTGGTCTCGAGACCACTATTCCGATTTCACCGAAATTTGGGCTATTACACAGTGGAATTCATAGCTCAATTAAAGAGTTAATGATATCCTCTCATTGGTATTGTGTGGGTTGATAAATATGAAACATGGCCACGGGTTGCTCGTTCTCGAACAAGCAATTTATCATAGCCATATGTTGCAAGTGATCATATTAATTATTAAGAAGACACAATGGTGACAATAAGATAAAATATGATTTTATTGAGTGAGTAGATTTAACTCAAAGGAATCAAAGATATCATATGAGAGTAACACACATATGACAAGGTCATTGGACAAAACATTTGGATGAATTGTTTTCGTAAAGAGTATATAATAATGAGTTTTCTATTGTGGTACTTCTTGTGGACTGACTCCACGATTAAGTAATTGCAAATTATCAGAACAATGCTTTTGGACATAATTGCAATTATTAGAGTCTAATTGTATATGTCCGATTGGTCCCTCTGCTAGCTCAACAAAAGTTCGATCGAATTGCTTTAGAATCAGAAGAAAACTCTAAGACTATGGAAATAATTTAATTGAGTCAATTTATTCAATGTGGAATTAAATTAGGTGGTCGTGAGAATTGTTCAACTAGAGAATTTGATTAAAGAATTTTCTTGAAAAATTAATTTGAAAAATCTAAGTGATTTTTTGGAAAATTAATTTTGATCAAGTAAAATTAAATTAATCAAATTAATTAAAATTAAGATAATATTTTCAGAAATTAATTTTCAAGTCAGACAATTGGCCCAATGGGTAATTGAACTTGAAAATTGGTCCTAAGATCGTAAACTGGGCTCGGGAGCCCAAAACTGAGGCCAATACCAAAAAAACTAGTCGAACCAAGCCCAGTAAGTGACACAGGGTCAACGGTCCAACCAGTGGCTAAACCGGACCGGTCGGGTCATCACTGACCCAGATCGAATCGATTCAGGGTGCCATAAGGACGTCGCACTTGCATAACTAGACATGGAGGTGCCGGCGGTGTCTCGGTGGCCAAGGGCAGTTGGTCTTCGGTGGTTGAGCAGTGGAAGAGTTACACTCCTAGGACTCTACAGAGAATTTGATTTCAGATTAACTATTCTAAAAATAATATTATTTTAATAGTTTAATATTAAATTAAATTTAATACTTATCTTAATATTATTTTGTTATTTAATATTAAAGTGATTATATTAATATTAAATTTAATTTAATGTTTATCTTGTAGATAAACATTCTATTATGTTTATAAGATTTAATATTAAATTTAATCTAATATTAATTTAATATCAAAGTGATTAAGTTTAATCATAGTTGAACTCTCTAAAGTCTCCCTATATAAAGAGAGCATTGGGTTTTTTATTTGACACACACTTGAATTCAAGAGAAATTTGTAGAGAGAAAATTATTTGAAGAGAGTATTTCAGAAAATTTCTAGAGATATTTTTTTGATTTACAACTTGACCCAAAAGTTTAGATAAATTGTGAAATTACCCCACTAGTAATTTTTGTGAAATATTTTCTTATTCGAAGCGAGCCCACACTCGACAGACGTGAGCTTGAGGATAACGGAGAAGACTACTCAGTCGAAACGCTCATCCTAGACAAATCGTAAAGGTACAATTTTGATTAAGTTTTTATTACTTTAGATATCACAACCAATATCTTGTTTTGGAAAAAAAATTAAAACTTTGAATTTTCCCTAAATTTATTTTCCACTGCATTTTCCAAACCATTTTTTCCAACACCCTAATCGTGTGAAAGGCTGAGGTCGTGTGGGTAGACCGTGCAACAGACTAAGGCCGTGTGGAGCTGGAGTCACACGGTCGTGCGAACGAACCCTGCAACTCATTGAGCCCGTGTGGGTAAAAAGTGTAATTACTCAAAAGTTGTCACACGGTCGTATAACAGGCTGTGACCGTGTGCACCAATTATCACCCAAAACATACAAACCACATGACCGTTGTATATGCCCATATATGGCACACAGCTGTGCATCAGACCGTGTATACTTGAAGAAACCTTTCAAAACAAGCTTTCTACTCCTAGTTCACTTAAGTTACAAGCAAGCATTATACCATTTCTCAACCAATTCAAAAGCATTAAAATCATGCAAAAAAATCACATATAACGACCATCCTAAGTGCCTAACCAATAAGCTACAATTAACACCTCAATTCAACAATTCAAAATCAACCAAAACATCACATTCAAACCATTCCAATATGCCTTCCAAGGTACCTCAATACAACTAACAAATTTGCATCAATTTAGTCATTTAAGCAACTTCAAATTCAACCTTCTAAGCATGCACTAATATTACCAATTTACTTCAACTCAATATGAGCATACCATTCACCTTTCCATACCTATTTCATGGCACATCACATAATCTCCATTTAAGAAAATGGACATGCATGCCTACGGTACTTATCAAGATTACCACCAATTGAAAGCTTTGCCAAAACACACACACACACACACGTATATATATATATATATACATGATTCTCAAAATGCCAAAAAAATAAAAAATAGAACATTTTATAACCAAATGACACCTTGGTACATGCCATGACCAAAATAAAAACATCACCAACACCTGAGTCCAGGATTGCCGTTGGATGCTGAAGTTGACGATCGAATTGAAAAGAACCTAGCTTGCGCACAAAAAACAAAGTTGTACGCTGAGTATAACTCAGTGGTATTTCTATAATCCGAACATTAAAACATAACATAAGTCATTTAAAATACATAAGTTAAAATTAAATATAGATATGCAATTAACATGTCAAATATACCAATTCTCACATTCTTTGTTCAAATCCAATACAATTTACTAATATAAATACATGGAAAATCCACTTCGCATATCATTTGATATCTCAATTTCCAATTTCTTGTATTCAATGATCATATCTATAATTGTTCAACTCATTCCACAAATAAAATTCCATTTCACATTTTTCTTCTATTTCATATCCATTTGCTATCTCAATATCAAATACGACATCTCATATTCAATTTTCCAATCTCATGGATTCAAAGGCTTATTCATTATTATCATTTCAGTTATAAACATTTCATTTTCATCTTTTATCTCCCTATTAACACAACTTGGTGTTAGACTCGGATGGATACACGGATCCAACCAACACACCAGTTTAGCACCCAATGCCTCATCGGATTAATCCGAAGTAAATAGTTGCAACCATCGTTATCAATAAGTTTGACACCCAGTGTCTCATCGGTACCAAAGCAATTTGTAACCCAATGCCTCATCGACTCATAGCTGAAGTAACCCTGAACTTTTCCTATCCTATGACATGGCAACTGTATCCGACTCTACCCGAACAGTTAATAAGGTATTCGTTACTCATTTCATTATCAACCAATATCTCAATTCACATGAATTTTCATCATAAATTTATTTATCCAAACATAAAGCAACATAAATCATCTTAATATGCATTCAGTTTTCCATTTAGTTAAACATTCACATTTTTCACATATATTCAATTTAATCCTCATGAACCTTATTCAATTCAAAACAATCCAATGCATCTCACTATAACAAAGTGTCTCACCTTATATTCTTACCATGCACAAACAAGTCAATATGCATCAATTACAAGGTAGCTCGGGTTATAGAAACACAAATGGTAAACTCTGAGCTATTCATCAACGATTTTGCCTTTTCTTTCTTTTTCGAAGAATCTGGGATGACGTTAGCTATAGATTAACACAAACATATAAAATTATCAATACACCACCAATTTCACATTTAATTTCTAAGTTAGTCAACTTTTTCATTTATTCAATTTAATCCCTAAACTCGAAACTAACATAACTTTCAATTCTAAGCTCAATTTTTCATGATGTTTTCACTATATTCCTTATTATACCTCCTATTTCTCAATTCTACCACAAATTTTAAAAATTGTGCATTTTATTCCTATTGAACAAAATCATCAATTCACTTTACAATTTAGTATTTTTTTTCAATTCTAAACTTAAAATGTATCAAATTGGCACCTAAAAATTTTACTATTCGACAATGGTAACACCCTCAATATTTAACAGTACCGAAACATACAGCATGGGTCAACTAGCTTAAACTCCCGGGATTTCAAAAATATGCAAATTACAAGAAAATGACTAAATTGCACTTACCAATTGAAAGTTTAAAACCATAGAAACGTAGGGCCGAATGTTTCTCTTCTCTTTTTCTCCCATTTCAGTTTTTGCGTGTAAAGATGGATGAAATGTTTTGGTTTTTCCCACTAACTATTTTTTATTACTAATGGCTTTATTTTAATTATTAACTTAATATAATTTATAACATTTTTTTACAGTTAACCTTTATGTTACCATCCATTAATAATAAGATAATCGTTTAATTACCTCATGAGTCCCTTAGCCAAGTTTTTCATCATAATTGACTAACAATTGAACTTTTGACACTTCTATGATTTAGTTCATATACTCTAATTAAGCACTAATTCGAGAAAATGACTTGACTAAAATTCAATTCACTTCAAATATAACCTTCTTAAATATTTAATAAAATATTCACGAGTTTGATTTACAAAAAAGGGGTTTCAAAACCACACTTTTCGACACCACTGGCTTTCGGGTCGTTACATTGTGTATATATTGTTCTCAAAAGATTGACATTTGGGCTTGATTCTGGTGCTACCATAATTTTTTTTACTTTTTAAAAATAATTATAATAATTATTTATTTCATTTCATTTTTCCAATAATTGAATTAACATGTTTTTCTTGGAAAGTTTAAAACTTAAGAGACTTAACTTTCTAGAAAAAATGTTAATAGAAAAATATACCTTTTGCTAAAAAGGTATATGCTAATGGACACATTTTGGTGTGTAACCTTTTAGTGTCAATAACCTTTTAGTGCCAATACAAATGTAACACTCCTTACCCAACTCGATCACCGGGTCCGAGCTACAGGATGTTACATTTGTTGCTGGAGCAACTACAGTTGATTTCTAATACGATTTAACCATTTTAGTATGTTAATAAGTATAAAACATATTCAAAAAGTGTTTGTACAATTATTTCTGGGTCTTATACAAGCTTACGGAAGCACTATTCCTAACCCGAGTTTAGTTGAGCTCTTAATTGAAAAGTTTTCAAAATTTGTTTGTTGATGTCGTAACATCATGGCTACCATGTTGTGACCTCATCAATTAGTGAGTAACACTGCGACTTTAGAAATCTCGACGTCGCGACGCCACTCAGTATTGAACTAAGTCACGACATTGAGGACTTGTGGTTGCAACGTTACCCTAGTTTATGCACAAATCACATTGGTTAACATTTCATGCTTCCTACCAAACACGTTTACACATTCATGAGTTCTTTCCAAGATCAACACAACATCATTTCATGCCAATCTATACCAAACATAGCAAATGAACATTTGACCTCAAGCATCCAATATGGCATAAACACATTATTAACATCTAAGCATATCCAAGCCATTTATCAACCTTGACATACAAATTTACTTTATTTTTCCAACCTAAATAAATAAGGCCTAAGTAAACTTTAAACTCAAGAATAAAATTGGTATTGGCATAATCAAGTTAGGCACAAACTAAGCCATATACCAAGTTTAACTCGCAAACACAACCTTAGCTACAATTAGAACTTTGGCACACACATAGGTTGATCATTTACATAACATAATAACCTTATATAGATGCCACATGTCGACCCAATCTTTATTTGGCAAAATCATTTTGATATAACAAACACTATGTTTTGAATAAAAATCATTTTAAACAACACTTGGCAAAAATTGTACTTCAAATCATATCTAAAATACAAAAATGTTTAAACAATACTTCAAACATTTTCAAACAAGTTAAAAATGCCCCAGGCCAAAAAGTATCGATCTTGTTAGGTATCATTAAATTTTTAAAAATTGATACCAAAATAGGCTACTGACTTGCAAATGAGTTGCCAAGTATCGATAAATTTTAAACTGGTATCAATTTTAGTACACATTTATGGATACATTTTTTAGTATTAATACGAAATTTGCATTCTACCATTTTGATGTATTCATTAAGTATCGATCCGGTATTGATACATTTTATTTGGTATCGATAATTTCCTCCTAGTATCGATTTTATCGGATTCCTCCTAGTATCGATTTTATCGGATTAACAGTCACTGAATCAAGGCATTAAATGTTAAAATTATCGATACTTTTCCAAAAAGTATCGATAACTTTTATTGCAGGTGAATTAAATGAACTGGTATTTTCATCTCAATGGCTCTATTAACTTCCACAACAACCACAACGATTGGAAATCAATTAAAGGGTATAAATATCGTCTTCTAAAGGTCTTAAAAAAACAAGAGAGAGAATCAAAGCCAAAAAGATCAATCAAATAACCTTTGTACTTAATTTTTCTATACTTTTCTTACATACACTTGTGAGCTTCATTGTTATTCTATCAGCTCAAGTGTTCTTCATTGTAATTGTGCTTAATTGGCAAACACTTTGATCTTGTAAGGGTTATTTCTTTGTTTGCTTATTTGTATTTCTTTGAGTGGGTTTATGTCTTAAGGTTTGGGTAGAAACCTTAAGGGAGTTTGTAAGGTTACACATTGTCTTCAAAAGTTGTCAATTAGTGGATTTGGGAAAAATTCTTAGTTGTGGAAAGTTAAGGTAGTAGAGTAGGCAATTGAGGCCGAATCATTATATATTTTCATGTTCATTGTCTCCATTTATTTTCATTGCTTCCACCAAAATTTTAAATGGCCAATTCACCCCCTCTTGGCAATTGTGAGTTGTTTAATTGAGCTAACAATTGATATCAGAGCTAGTATCTTTTATACGATTTAACAACCAAAGAGGAGATCCTTGAGAAAGCTAAACAATCAACAACTCAATCCAAGCAATGAAGTCTACTTCTGGGTTAGTCTTTCTTGAAGAATCCGAATATATATCCAAGCCTCTTTACTTTAATAGTGCTAACAATTCTTATTGAAAGACAAGGATGGTGTTGTTTATCCAAGCAAATGATCTTACCGTATGGGGCATCATCATGGATGGTCCTTCCATACCACTCAAACAAGAATGAGAGCTTTTAGTTCCAAAGAGTTAGAAGGAATGGAACAAGAAAGACATGAGAAGTATTGAACTTAATGCCAAGGCAATGCACACTCTATTTTGTGCACTTGGTTCGGACGAGTATAGTAGAGTGTCATCATGCTCAAACACCATGGAAATTTGGGACAAGTTGAAAGTCACTCATGAAGGAACAAGTCAAATGAAGAAATCTAAAATCAGAATTCTCACTCTCAATTATGAAACCTTCAAGATAAAGTCGAAAGAGGATATTAAGACAATGTATGATCCTTTCACCATCATTATAAATGGTCTAAAGTCTTATGGAAAGATTTATCCAAATGAAGAGGTGGTAAGGAAGATGCTCCGAAACTTACCTAAATCTTGGAAAGCTAAAGTGACTGCAATTGAAGAGACAAAGAATTTAGAAACACTAACTTTAGATGAGCTCAACGGTTCTTTGCTTACACATGAAATGAGACTCAATGAAGGGGTTGAAAAAGAAAAAGGTTGGTATTGCTATTAAATCCACTAAAAATGAAGATAGTGAATCAAGTGAAGAGGTGGATAAAGACAAATAGATGACCATGTTTGCTAGGAGATTCAAGAGGTTCATGAAATCCAATAAAGGAAGAAGATTCCAAAACAATGAGGGATTGAAACTTGAATCTACCAAGGAGAAAGATCCTATTATTATGAGTGCAAGAAATCGGGACATACCAAGTTTAACTGTCCTCAATGGAAGAATAAGGGATCAAGTAAAAAAAAAAGCTTAAGGCTAATGTGGTTACTTGGAGTGATTAAGATCAAGAAGTAGCCAACCTTTGCCTTATGGTCATTGATGACTCTAAGGTAACTTCTAACTTGTCTAGTTCAATTTCTTATTCATTTGGTGAGTTATAAAATGTCTATGATGAGTTGGGTTTTGAATTTGAAGTCATGGTTTCAAAGCATAAGAAAAATATTTCAAATTTGAAAAATGAAAATGACTTAGTTTCCAAAACCAATCATGAACTTGAAGAGAAAGTAAAAAAAAAAGTAGGAAATTACTAATGATTTTGAGAAGAAGAATTTAGACTTGCATAATTTACTCTCAAAAGTTCAAGAAGATCATGAAAAGCAACTTGAGTTGTTTAAGAGTGAAAAAGCTCACTCTAACAAAGTTTTTCCAACAAGGTTTGAAGAAGGAGAAAATTCCAAACAAAAATTTGTTAAAGATAGTTTTAATTTCTATAAACATATATGTCCTTTTAAAACTTATAAGGGAAAATTAGTTAGAAGTATATGGGTCCCTAAAGGACTCATTACTACTAAAGATCTTGGGAACTAATGTTTATCGATCCAAAAGAGTTTGGGTACCAAAAATAAAAAAAAATTAATTCTATATTTGTAGGAAAAGGACCAATACTTTAAGGTGGGCAATTCAAGAAAAAACTCATGGTACCTTGATAGTGGATGCTCAAGGAACATGATCGATGACGAGCAATTTTATCGAATTAAAGCCAAAAAGTGGAGGAGAAATTACATTTGGAGACAACTCTAAAGGACTTATTGAAGCAATTGGCTCTATGGTAAAAACTCTTCAATCTTTATTGAAAATGTCTTGTATGTAAATGATCTTAAGCCTAATCTATAAGTATTAGTCAAATTTGTGATAAAGGTCTCAACGTCATCTTTGAGTAAAATGGATGTAAAGTAATTTACATTGTGTCTAATAAGATTATGCTTGTAGGACAAAAGATAGGAAATATTTACATGGTGCATTTAGATGATATGCATGACTCAAACATATGCCTTATTGCTAAAAATAAAAGTAATTCTTTATTTTGATATAGAAAATTAGGACATGCTAGCATGAGCATATTGCATAAATTAGCCAAAAATGACCTAGTAAGAGGTTTTCGAAAAATTGATTTTGATTTAGATAAAGTTTGTGATGCATGTAGTAAAGGAAAACATAAGACTGTTTCTTCTAAACCTATAATTGATGTATCTACTAGTAAAGTTCTTCAATTAATTCACATTGATCTTTTTTGACCAATTAGGACTACTAGCTTGGGTGGAAAACAATATGTTTTTGTGCTTGTTGATGATTACTCTAGATTTAATTGAATTCTTTTCTTAAGTACTAAAGATGAAGCTTTGGAAAAAATTTTGCAACTCAAATTGGATTAGCCATAACTTCTCAGCACCTACAACCCCTAAACAAAATGGAGTTCTTGAAAGGAAAAATAGAACTTTATAAGAAATGGTTAGAACCATGCATTGTGAAAATAATTTACCATAATATTTTTGGGCGAAAGCCACAAAAATCGCTTGCTATATTGTTTATAGAGTAATGATTAGGCATATTTTAAAGAAAACTCCATATAAAATTTTCAAAAACAAAAAGCCTAACATTAGCTATTTTTATCTTTTTGGATGCAAGTGTTTTGTTTTAAATAATGGCAAAGACAATCTTGGTGCATTTGATGCAAAAAGTGGAGGAAGTTTTTTTGTTATTCTTTAAATTCTAAAGCTTATAGAGTCTTTAATAAAACTTTAGTAGTTGAAGAATCAATACATGTTGTGTAACATCCTAGATTAGGGGTTATGCGTTCGTGCGTAATTCATGAGATAGTGGGCTCAGTGGGTGTGTTGGATGTGTTCTGAGGAGTTTTAGGAACCCTAAGATGTAAGGAAATGTCTTGTCCTGGAAATGTAGGGAAATGTCCTGGAAATGTAAGGAAATGATTTAGAAATGTTAAGTTTCAAAAGAGGAAAGTGAACATTTCTGGAAACTTGGAAATGTAAGAAATGTTAAGTTTAAAGGAGGCAAACGAACATTTTTGGAAACTTGGAAATGTAAGGAAATGTAAGGAAATGTAAGAAAACGTTTTAGGAAAAGTTAAGTTCTGAGGTTAAGAGAGGGAAGTAAAGCAGGGTGGCCTTAAGAAAATTTATGGGTAAAATATGACATACAAATGGGCTTGGAAAAGTGGCTTGGAGGCACCACTTAGGGCCTCTGGAGTTGACGCCACAAACAGGTGCAATTGGGCCTGGGTTCGAGTCACTTGGGGAGCAAATAAAAGAGTTTTATTTTGCTGCAAGGAGCAAGGGAGTTGGACGGCACATGGCTAAATTCTAGGAGCTTTTATTCTTTTATAATTAGTGGATAAATAAGGGATAAATAAATGATTTATTTATCATTATTTTCAAGAGATAATTGTTGGATTAAATTCTTTTAATAAAGTGATAATTCAAGGGATAAAGCTATCAAAATAGAAGAGTGGTGGCCAAGTAAGGGACTCTAGCTAGTAAATTCGGCTATAAAAGGAAAAGAGAGGCCATTCATTCATTCACTTTTCCTTTGCCGAATTTCTTAAGCAAATTCTCCTCTCTCTGCCGAATTTCCTACAGTTTTTATTCTTCTTCTCTTTGTTGGCCAAAGCCGAAATACCTTGTGTTCTAGCCGAATCCTCCATCTTTATTCTTCCTTCTCTTTTCTTTCTAATCCCTCCAAAAGCCGGAAGTAAGCCTTTTAAGGCCATAGCCGAATATCTCAAGTGGCTTCAAGCTTAGGTGCTGTCGATTTCTTCAAAGGTAAGAACAAGTTTGATTTCTATTCTTTTCTTTTAGATTTGTCGAAAATCTAGGACTAATCCCATCAATATTCTTGTTGCCGAAACCTTGAAGAGATCTTTCGGGATTTACTAAGTGTCAACTACAAGGAAGGAGAAGTTCTTTTCCCGAAGGTACACCATAGGCCGCGTGTTCCCTAGTTATTCGGTGAGTTTCGGGATTTAAAATCCACAAGGTAAGTAACTATGAATATTCGGCCAAGACCCTATTTTAGTAGTAGATCTATTATTATGTGTTTTAAGCCGAAAACTAACCAATTCAAGGGATCTAGTGACTAGCCGATTTCAAAGGGGAAGAATACAAGTTTCCGGGATTTGATTAATCATCAAAACAGCAACAAGGTAAGTTTTAAGAATACAAATCCTACTAGGATTTGGTTTTATAGCCGAATAGGCTTTGTCCCTAAAAATATTAAGTGTGGCCGATTGTAGGGAATTAAGGATCTAAAGGCATTAGATCAAAGCTTTTCGGGATTTAAGTGAATCGCTAAGCAAATCAGGTGTGTACCCTACCCTAAGTTTTGATATGTTCATGGCTATGTTTAAATTAATGTAATATTAAGAATGTGAAAATATGGCTAAGTACCATGCTATGGTACAAAGTACTCAGGTACGTTTCCTACTCCCAATAGGATTATGAAATATGTTATAAACATGAGAATAATGATAAGAATGTGAATTTTGGCATGTTAATGCATAATATGATTTGGGCATATGGGTTATTGAAAAGGGGAAGTGAATGTGGTGACCTAAGACCACGAAATCTGAATGCGGTGACCTAAGACCGCGATATCTGAATGTGGTGACCTAAGACCACGAAATCTGAATGTGGTGACCTAAGACCACGAATTTTATAAGGGCGATGAGCACGTCGACTGCAGCGACTGCCTTCAATGGAGTGTAGCGGAAGGAGGGTCGACTTAGTAGTCCCCACGGTGTACAGGTTGGTACGGAGAAGTGTAGCGGATGGCTAACTAAGCTTGGGTTTTGGGTTTGCATCATTGTTTTTACTTGTTATATGAATATGTATGTGATATGATAATGCATGCCTGAAATGTTAATTCTTAGTGTTGGTTACACATTGAGTCTGTTTGACTCACCCCGCTGTGGGACTATTTTCAGGTGACGATCAGTAATGGACCGGGTTCGGCAGAAGCTTAGGGATGGCCATGCACAGCAAGAAATTTACGATTTGGACTTTTATTTTATTTCAAGTATTTTAAATTTTAATTTTGGGATCATTTGATGTAATAAGGCCATAGTTGAATTTCTTTACTTCACTTTGACTTATTATGTTACAAATATTTATTAATTGAAAGATTAAGTAAATTTATTATCAAAACCAACCCTAAACGTTTTGTCACCTAAAGCTAAAGGATTTTTAATCAAATAAACCCGTTTTCAACTCAAGCCCAACCCAAAACAAATTTTCTTTCAAAACACACAAGTTTTTCCTAAGTCACAAAAGAATTTGAAACGGTTTACACCGGGGAACATACCAGATTCGGTCAAGGCTCGTGGGCCAGGTGTGGGGTGTTTCATGTTGTTTTCAATTATGTTAACCTTCTTCCTAAGAAGGATACTTGTGTTGGTGATGATGATGTAAGAATATTAAACAATCATGATAAGTTTGATTATTCATCAAATGACAAGATTTAAGAACAAACACAAGAAGATCTAAAGGAGTTTACCATAGAGGAAAGGAAATTCAATCATCCAAGAGAGTACAACTATGTAAAGGATGGTAAGACTTTTCGAGATCCATAAAAAAGTGTAACTACTAGGTCTTCTCTTAGAAATACATGTAATTATGTTGGATTTATCTCACTAATTGAACCTAAAAATATCAAAGAAACATTAAATGATGAATATTAGATACTGGTTATGCAAGAGGAATTAAACCAATTTGAGAGAAGCAATGTATGGACCTTATAGAAAGACCTTGTGAAAAATCTACCATAGGTACTAAGTGGATTTTTAGGAATAATCCAGATGATAGTGGTAACATAATGAGGAACAAGGCTAGGCTTATTGCTCAAGGACACACTCAAGAGGAAGGAATAGACTATGAAGAAACGTATGCTCCTGTAGCTAGAATGGAAGCCATTAGAATGCTTTTAGCTTTTGAATGCTTTAATGATTTTAAATCATATAAAATGGATGTGAAAAGTTCTTTTCTAAATGATTTTATAAATGAAGAAGTGTATGTTGAACAAGCACTCGACTTTGAGGATCCAAAATTCTCAAACCATGTTTTCAAACTTTCAAAAGCTTTATATAGTTTGAAACAAGCTCCTAGAGCTTGGTTTGAAAGACATCAAATTTTCTTACTGAAAAAGGTTTTTGTAAAGGGAAGGTTGATACAACACTTTTTATCAAAAGAAAATATAAAGATTTATTAGTGGTACAAATTTATGTTGATGACATTATCTTCGGTGCTACTAATGATTTTCTTTGTAAAAAGCTTCCAAAGCTAATGCAAAGTGAATTTTAGATGAGCATGATAGGAGAACTAAACCTCTTTTTAGAACTCCAAATCAAGCAAAGGAAAGATGACATCTTAATCAATCAAGCTAAGTACATAAGAGAAATGCTCAAGAAGTTTGAGATGGACAATCTCAAACCACAAGCTACACCTATGAGCTCTTCTACAAAGCTTGATAAAGATGAAGAAGGTAAATATGCATACATAAAATTATATAGGTCAATTATTGGTTCATTACTTTATCTTATCGAAAGTAGACTTGACATTATGTTTAGTGTTTGCTTGTGTGCTAGATATCAATCTTGTCCTAAGGAATCTTGTAACACCCGTCACCCGTGTCCAACTCCAGGACAGGGTTCGAGGCATTACCGGACTAAAACTTTCACAATCGTACAAAACCAGGTTACCAAATTTCGCCCAAACTTAAAACTTTTCAAACACATGCATTTGACCTTGTCATTTATTTAATCACTTATACCACATAATAAGGCATTAACACATACCATGGACAAATAGGCTTACAGGCTAAAATTATTATAAGCCACATCTCATGGCTATAATCTACAAATCAATATAAGCCAATACATTTGGCTTATCACAACAACATCCATCATAGAAAAACTAAGTCCCTATACATGCCACTCACTTGAAACATTTAATATACACATGTCAATACTCCAAGGATAATGGCTCGATAGTGTGATGCTGCCTCCGACGATCTCCAACCCTAAGCTGACCTGATAAAACTAAAAGAAATGGAAAGGAGGGAGTAAGCTTTACGCTTAGTAAGCTCGCATGAAAATAATAAGCAATTCGATAACATGTTATTTTCATATTCTTTCTATTTATTCAAATTTCAGTTAAGCTATTTTCTTGAGTCATAGTGATTAAATTATTTATATCTGGAGCTATAGAACTCCAAATTAAGATTCGTTAATTTTCCATGAAACTAGACTCACATATCTTCTTAACATAAAATTTTCAGAATTTTTGATTTAGCCAATTAGTACAGTTTAGTTTTTAAAGTCTCCCCTATTTCACTGTTTGACTATTTTGACCTCTCTTCACTACGAATCAATTTTCTCCTTGTACAGAGTTCAGATGACCTTCTTATTTAATTCATTTGAAAATAGACTCATTCAGGATTTCAGGCATATAATTATATCCCATAATTATTTTTTTTACAATTTTTAATGATTTTTCCAAGAAAGAATAGGGGATCAAGTAATCATTCTGAACCAGTCTCACAAAATTTAAATATCTCAAAATATACAAATCCTTTGTTTCCTCTGTTTCTTTTATATGAAAATCGACTCAATAAGCTTTAAATCAATATCTCATCCAACTTATAATTCAATTTCCACTATTTTTGGTGATTTTTCAAAATCACGTAACTGCTGCTGTTTCAATCTATTTTACTGAAAATTTTACTCTCCCATGTTTTCTTTATATTACCTTCATATATGCACACATAACACCAAGCATGTTCAATACTAGCCATACAAATGAATAATCATCACCAGTATTAACGAGTATTCATAGTGGCTCTTACACCATATCAGCCTTACCACCATTTCGATCACGTATCACATATCAAACACATTATGCACATACACACATGGTCACATGCACCCTTGTTCACACAAACACTTGTTCACACATACATTTGCCAAATTTCTCAATTGGTCACATTCACACCTGCATTTATTCATAACATGATCACACCAATGACCATTAGTAAGTTATCCCATTGAACCCCTTCGGAAAACGCCCGATACTCGGTGATCTCAGCACATAACTCTGCCTACACGTAAATCGGCTTTCTTGTACACATGGTGAAGGTCCCTTATCACCCATGTGACCTAGCCATTCCATCTCATAGCCTTCTTGTCTACATGGCGTCCAACACTAGGAACCACTCATGTGACCTAGCTACTCATAACCCGTAACTTTCTTGTACACATGGTATACACACACACATGTGACCTAACTACATATGAAATTATTACCCCGTAGCTTTCTTGCACACATGGTGAAAGTCCCTTATCATCCATGTGGCTTAGCTACATATCAAATTTTGCCATCCCGTAGCTTTCTTGTGCACACGGTGAAGGTCCCTTATCACTCGTGTGACCGAGCTACATATTGTCCGTATCTCTCGGTTTTTCGAAGGTTCAATCGAGAATTTCTCATTCCATACATTTTCATATTTTAGTTATCACCCAATGATTTCCATAATATCTAGCAAAATAATTATTGAACAAGTAAAATAAATGCATTATTTACATATCAACTTTCCATTTCACATAATAACCACAGTCATAGAAAACACCTTTAAGCACAACATTTCAACCCATTTTCTATGTCACCTATGCCATCTTTTATCATAAACATATTATTAAATCAATTCACCAACATAATATACTAAACATGTAATTCAGCAAAATCAATTTAATACTACAATTTAGGTTTCAAACATACATTACGACATTATTGCATTATTATTAACACACGAACTTACCTCGGACACGAAAATGACAAATTTCCCAATTCGGTCCACAACCTCGATCTAAGACCGAACCTCATTTTCCATGATTATGAAGCTGGGAAGAAGAACAAACCCTAGACATGGTGTTCCCTGGCTACATTCGGCCATGGAGAAAAAAAAATGAAGAAGATGATAGCTTATTTCATGTTATTTTGTCTTTATTCATTAATTAAGGCATTTTACCAAAATGCCCTTAAATACCTTACTTACTAACCATGTCTATTTTTGTCCATCAAACTTTAATGATCTAATTACTATTTAAGGACCTCTACTTTAAACCCCCATTTCAATTATGTACTTTATGAACTAGAACACATATTTTGCAACTTTTGCAAATAAGCCTTAATAGACAAATTAAACATAAAATCTATAAAATTTCTTATCGGTTGTCTAACACATACATCCAATCAATCGATAAATCATGATAATTCATCGTAATAAACTTTTCTATTTCGAATTTGTGGTTTCGCAACCACTGTTCCGTTTAGGCCCTATTTTGGGATGTTAAAATCTCACAAGTCGTTAACAAAATTTCTAGGTACCTTAGAGACACTCCTAATTTAGAACTTTGGTATCCTAGAGATCCATACTTTAACTTTTATGCTTTCTCAGATACAGATTTTGGAGGTTGCAAACTAGATAGGAAGAGCACATTCGGTACTTGTAAATTCTTAGGCAGCATGTTAATTTCATGGTTTTCACATAAATAAAATAGTATTACATTGTCCACCACCGAAGCAAAATACATTTTCGTCGGTAGTTGTTGTGCTCAAGTTTTATAGATGAAACAACAACTTAAGAACTGTGGAATTGATATAGATACTATTCCTATCAAGTGTGACAATACTAGTTTTATTTGTCTCACTAAAAATCTCATCCAACATTCTAGAACTAAACACTTTGAAATAAGACATCATTTCATTAGAGATCATGTCCAAAGAGGTGATATTGTTCTACAGTATCTAAATACTTTGCATCAATTAGTTGATATTTTTACAAAACCTTTAGATAAAAAATTATTTTGGACACTTAGGAGAGAACTAGGTATTACTACCTTGCCTTGATTTTGTGTTCAAATAAATTTATACACTTAGTTATTTTTAAAATATTTTATGACTTGAAATTGTTTAAAAAATTATGAACATATTATTTCAATGTCTCTCATATGCAATTAGTTAGGGGGAGTTGATATTGTATGTCTAGTCTATTTTTGACTTATTAAGTCTGATTTACATGATTGTTGAATGCCCTTGAATGTTCTAAATTAGACTTTATTAGATGTTAATATTCAATTTTTGCATGCCTTATAATGCATTATGTTTCAAATGCATCATACTTAAATTTGACATTTTTAAGCATATGAAATCATTAAAATTCGCTAAATAGTCATTTTAGGTTAGTTTAGAACATATGAGAACTTAGAAATCAAGTTGGGAAAATTCTTCTACACCTTGGAAGACAGATTGGGCATTTGGTATTGATACCTATTTAAAAATATCGATATTTTAAAAAAAAATTATTGATACCTATTGGGATTTAGAGATTCTGCCCCGTCTCTTTAATTCAAAACACACAAAATATTCAATTTTCTTTACCCTCTTTTTAAAAGCTCTCAACCCTAACTTTACAATACTTTAAATTTTCCATATTTTAGTTAAAATCTTGAATCAAAACAACCAACATTGTCATTTTATATAAGGATTCAACAAGTTTGTTTTCAATGTCCATCATTTCGAAGAAATTTTGAGGTGATTTTTTTATTTGTTTCAAATTTCGTTCAATATTTCTTAAATTATTATTTGGAAATTGTGCTTTTGGGATGATTTAGAATCTATATATTGTGTTTTTGTGTAGGGGTTGCCTATTTTGCCCACATTCTTGAAAATTTTGTTTTAACCTTTTGCTCACTAAGTGTTTTTAGAAATTCCCAAACGAAATTTCATAGTGAACTTAATGTGTTTTAGAGCCTTAGATTATCATTATAACTATTAAGAAACGACCTCTCTTCAGTCCCTCATATGTTGCTGCCTCTAGTGGGTCTAATTCGTCTTTTGGCGAATGTTTTCATTCTCTGGGAGAATGACAACATTTTGAATAAAAACTTCGCCACTAGACTTGTTAATACTTCTAGGATTCTAGACTTTGATTGCTTAGAAATGTTTAATTTTCTTTACCTTCCTATTTTACGCAAGTGGCAATGGCTTAACTTCTTTAGAATTCGTTCACCAACTTACAAAAACCTTATATGAGCCTTTTATTGTACCGTCAAGCTCGAACGTGATGAGTATTGTGAAAATGTTATTGCTATCAACTCTTATCTTATGAATACACAAATTCTCCTGATCTTAGAAGATTTCAAAAATCTTTTATCCTTACCTCTCGATGGCGTGTCAAATGAAAAAGGTCTGTTTAATCCCATCGTCTACGTTCCATCCAACTTTGTTGTAAATTTAAATTGCATGATGGATTCTTTCATCTTATCATTTCTTGGATTCTTAGACCGATTTCTAAACATATGGTCATTCAAAACACCGATTATTGGTGGATCGATTATTTTAAATCTAATAGGTGTCCGAACGTTTCTCTTATTATGTACAATGACATAAACAAAGCTATTGGTAGGGATCTAGGTAGCTCTTTAACCTTACCTTTTAGGACTTATCTTTCTTACATCTTCACTCATTTAAGTATAAATACTCGTGTTGATGCCCCTATCTAAAAACATCAACCTATCAGCATTGGGGCATTTCATCATGTCGGGTCCAAACAAAATCCTACTACCCTAGAATTGGAGAGAATAGGCTAGCATGTGCCTAATGACAATAAAGACCTTGGAGTTGATCTTGATGACACTCCACCTCCTACCGAGCAAGCTCCTTCACCGAATTCTTCATTTGCTCAACCATCAACTCCTTTTCACTCTGACGACTTGTCTGCTGCCATCCTTGGCGCTTTTACTTCTTTGGTTAAGGAGTTTAAAGGATTTCATACTCGAGTCGATGGTGATTTTAATCATGTTAATGATAATGTTAGTAATATTGGTTCTAGGATAGGAACTTTGGAGGAGCAAATGGCTCAATTGCTAGTTTTTCTCCACCGGATTTTCAATCGTCACCTAGGGATGATTAGTTCTAGTTTAGACCACTCATACATTTGCATCATGCAACCTTTTAGTTTGTTTTTGAACTTTATATTTTCTTCTATTGTCCTCCTTCACTTTGGTTGCACTTTATTATCTTATTTGGTATTTTTAAGATACTTTCATGATTAATTTTAAGTTCTTTGTTTTTCTAATTTTTAATTATTATTAAACTAACGATATTTCTCTCCTTTAAGCTTTATTTGCCCTATTTTGATATGACAAAAAAGGGGAGAAGAGAAAGGTAAATTTAATGGTTGATTGATTATGATTAATTGATTTTATGTCAAATTTCGTGACCAATTGTTTCAAAATGTTTTTCAACTAAAAATGAATACAAATTAATGCTAAATTTGACATAAGCAACAAAGTTTTCTAAGCCTTAAAGTGAAAATGATTTTTAGAAACGAGAAGCAAACTTATTCAAAACAAAAATTCACAAATTATTTTGTTATATCAAAGAGGGGGAGATTGTTGACCCAAATTTTATTTGAAATATCATTTTGATATAACAAACTCTATGTTTTGAATAAAAATCATTTTAAATAACACTTGGCAAAAATTGTACTTCAAATAATATCTAAAATTCAAAAATGTTAAATTTATACTTAGAAAATTTTCCGAGGTCAAGTTAATTAAAAAAAATACTTCAAACATTTTCAAACAAGTTAAAAATGCTAAGCCAAAAATTGATCCAGTTCTATACTTTTTGTTCGGTATAGATAAATTTCTAAAAAACGATACCAAAATAGGCTACTGACTTGCAAATGAGTTACCAAGTATCAATACGGTATTAACACCTTTTTGCTTGGTATCAATAAATTTTAAATTGGTATCGATTTTGGTACACTTTTATAGATACATTTTTTCTATTGATACGAAATTAGCATTCTTTCATTTTGAGGTATTCATTAAGTATCGATCCAGTATCGATACATTTTATTTGGTATCAATAAGTTTCTCTTGGTATCAATTTTTTGGTTTAACAATCACTGAATCAAGGCATTAAATGCTAAAATTATCGATACTTTTCCAAAAAGTATTGATACTTTTTGCTGCTGGTGAAATAAATGAACTGGTATTTTGTAACATCTCGCCCAACGAAGGCTATATCGAGTTACTATTTAGCGTTTAAGTTGTTTACGCTAAGGGGAGAAAATGATTAAGTTAGTGAAATTTTTTTTTGGTGGCGTATTTTGTGGGTTCATCATTTGGCGGATTCCAGGATTTGGCAAACTTTAAGATTTGGTAGGCTCTTCTGCTAAGCAATTCGCAACCCGAAAAATTCGATTCCATGTTTTAACGTGAATTCGATGGCTCAATAAGTAATGTTGGAGTTTAGTTGAAACCTAGTTAGAATTAAACTAGGGTACTATAGATGATTAGAATTTAAAAATATTAAGTAAGTTTATTCACGGGAATCAAGGGCGATAGTAGGATTTTTCTAATCCTTCCACTAAACCGTTGCCTGGGCATATAAAGATATCGATTGTCTACATGTATTACTTTTACATCTTTTTTCCCTGAATTATCCTCTTAGTTTCTAAAAAATGTTAAGGTAGAAAGCTTCAAACGGAGAAGGTTCTCAGTAATTAGCCGACACTATTGTTAGTACCAACTGACTAGTAATTTCTGGTAAACCCTTAGGTTTTTGTCGAAAGAATTTACATATTTGCAATTGTGCATGCGTGGGTTTTTAGAATTAGTTGTAAGGAGGGAAACTTCTTGATTCTGGGTTGCATGCTACCAATTCATGCATGCATGTTAAATTTTAGTAGTTTAATGATATGATATTTATATTTATTTCTCATCTAGCGTAAGAAACTAGCGAGAGTCCAAGCAATAAAGGCAAATGACCTGCAGAGTAGATTCTTGTTTTTGAGTTTCTGGTGAGTCCCTTCTTACTCCTTTGAATTATAAACTTCCCAAGTAATATAAATTGTGTAAGGTAAGCATTCTTGCTCCTAATAAGTTAAGGTGTGGTGTCTGGTTATAAGTGTGTATCAACCAACATGGGTTTGCGTGAGTATGGCTAGTTCTGATGTAAATACCCTATTTTTGCACGAGCCTAGTGCTGATTATATTCGATACGTAATATGTAATCTATGAGAATGAGATCTATTTGTGATGCCTCCGGTAGGGCAGCTATTTTGAAATCGGATTGACAGATCACGAAAACACGTGTGTAACATCCCAAAAATCGAGGGTTAGTAGAATCGGGTTTGTGAATCGAGAGAGTGGTCACGCTTTAAATTTTGAGATTATCTATGCATTTTTAGGAAATAAATGAGGTATTGGTTTGTTGGTTAAGTGTTAGTGAAACATTTATTGAAACTCAAGTTCAAATCTCTTCTCTCGCATTTTTTTTATTATTTTGCAAATTTTGCCTTAAACCTTAATATGTGACATGCCTTGTTTTTAAAATAAATATTGCAAAATTATTTCAAAACTAAGGAAATAACGTAGTGGTAATTGATAAATGTAAAAGCATGAAAATTAAATGAGGTCTCAAGTTTGAATCCTTTCCCTTGCGAAATAATTAAAAGTTGTAAAATCCCTTGTTTTTTTTTTAATGTGTGTGCCATCCATACCCTTGAACCCTAAGTATAAATACAACTTTTAATTGTGTTTTTTAGCCTTTAATTCAATTTTTCCCTACCCTAACCGTTCACCCTCTTCCTCTCTTCTTTTCTCTTCAATTTTCTTTCTTTCTCCCATTGTTGTCGTCGCCTACACCTCCTATTTTACCATCTTTTTCTCCTTCTTTTTGCATCAAGATTTTGCACCATCTCCTTTACTATATTGCTGAAATTATTCCTCAATTAAATCAGCCTCAAATCTGAAATTTTGAACTCCAGGATTGATCCCAAACATTGCCTAGAAAGTGCCATTGCGTTTCTCTCAACTAGCTTGTGTAAGATCTCTTTTCTCTTCAATTTCTTAATTAATCTTCTCCATTAAAAACCTAAATTTCCAGATCTGGATTTTAGGGGATTTTAAATGTTTTTAAAATTATTTTTCCAGATTTTAATAGGATCTCAAACCATTTTAAAATTCAGCCCCAATTTTGGCCACAGCGGGTGGTGGTGCGTGTGCCTATGTGCAAGAAAGGGGTTGTTTTATTTCTTGGTTCTTGCTTATATTTTCCAGCCTTAACTTGAGTTCTTGTACCCTTCTAATCAGCTTTTAAACCCATTTCAATTAGGGAAAAACGTTCTTGATTGATTGGCCATTCGAAACCCACAAATCATGAAGCGTATGTGCAATTAAGGGTAACTAGTTTGTTATTTCGACATAGTTGTTGGGTAAAGGGAGTGAATTGATTAAATGAAGGAATTTAATCATTAATTCGCTACTGATTTTCCAGTATGTTATTGAATTAGGTGCTGACCCAAATGCCCCAAATCATCTATAAAGGCGAAGAACGATTATATGTACAGTTTGCATCGATATTGTGTAAGGAATCTAACTAGTTTGGATTCATAAAATAGTTATAATTTCAACAATTGGTTTTCACTCATAATTGGGTGTTTGAGGTTTAATGGTAAATTTATTGAATTTATACTGAATTTTGGTTTAGGTTCGTTTAAGGAATAATTAAGGAAAATTGGAAGATCCGCTAATGTGCTACGAGGAAGCGAAGAATAAGGTGTAGGTCCTAAACTTATAAAATTGCTTAAAATGTTAAATATCATATTATATTTGATAAATTAGCTTGCAGATTGGATTGGCTTAATAGCCGAATTATTGATTTTGTGAGTGGCCGAACCAAGTATGTTTCGAGCCTTAAAATATTGACATGTTGGCAAAATTGCTAGTTTGAGAGTATGAATGTTTGGTTGAATTTGTAATTGCATAATTGAGTTACGAGATATGATAATGTTCGACTGAATGATATAATGTGTTGAGATATTAAGCTTATGTATGATTTAAACGCATGAGATAATTGTTATATTGTGTACTGAAAAGGGTGATATTTATGCATAATGAAAATCTGTAAAGTATGTGATATTGAACGATATTGATTGATACCAATACAATGGTAATTTGAAAGATTGGAACACTGTTTCCATTTACTGAAAATATGTTATTATTAAGGACATGCTGTGTAACACCCCTTACCCGTGTTCAACGCCAGAACAGGGTACGAGGCGTTACCGGACAATAACACTTGCAACTGAACAAATTCAAGGCATAAATTTTCGTTTAGAATTTAAAACTTTTATCTTATATCATCAAGTCCCTAAAATGGGCCTATGAGGCCCAAAACATGCTTTGGAAGCGATTCGGGACTAAACCGGGAACTTTTAAAACTATTGAAACATTTAGAAAATTTCCTTGTTTTGGAGAGTCACATGCCCGTGTGGGCAGGCCTTGTAGTTACACCAGCCCGTGTGGCCCAGGACACGCCCGTGTCCTCTGCCCGTGTAACTCTCCTTTTATGATGTCATCATTCGTTTTGGGTCACACGACCAAGTCACACACTCGTGTGGTAGACCGTGTCCTCCACATGGCTGAGACACACAGCCTTGTCTCTGCTTGTGTGGTCAAGAAGTTGGCTATTTTCCAAGCCAATTTCTACCCTGTCATGCCCATACTTGAGTATAACTTGAATGACACATTTCATGACATATTAAAGCTACCAAAACATCCACCACACACACGAAACAAGTCATAGCATACAATTTACTCAACCATGGAATGCATCATCATGGGTTTATAGCATAACCAATTTATTGGCCACATTAAATGACCTTATACAACAATGAACTCCGAATATCATAGGTCATTATTCTAGGACAACTCATAGTAACATATACACATGACCAAGTTCCCTATACATGCCATAACCATAAGTATAAAATCATCGATACCTAAATTGTAAGCTTGATAGTGTGATAGGTTCTCCGACGACTTCCAACCCGAGCTAACCTGAGTACATTATAAACACGAAAAACAACGGAGTAAGCTATAAAGCTTAGTAAGTATGTATGTAAATAATAAACAATTGATTATCATGCTTTTAACAATCCTCATTATAAACTCTCAAGATAATACCATCATTATTGCTTAAAATTTCACAATTCATTTATGTTTATCTTGAGTTGTTTACTCGAGTTACAGTCACTAAATTATTTTTATCCAGAGCTACGAAACTCCAAATTAAGATCCACTGATTTTCCCTGAAACTAGGCTCACATATCTTCTTACCATAAAATCTCTAGAATTTTTTGTTTAGCCAATCAGTACAGTTTATTCTTTAAAGTCTCCCCTGTTTCGCTGTCCGACAATTCCGACCCCTCTTCACTAAAAATTAATTATCTCGTTGTACAGAACTCGAATGACATTTCTGTTTGTTTCTCTTGAAAATAGTCTCATTAAAAAATTCAAGCATATAAATTTTATCCCATTATTATTTTTGTAAAATTTTTAATGAATTTCCCAAATTAGAACAGGGGGTTCCAAAATCATTCTAACTCTGTCTCACAAAAATTCAAATATCTCAGAATATGAAATTCTTTTGCTTACACCATTTCTTTTATGTGAAAATAGACTCAATAAGATTTAATTTCATATCTTATTCAACCTATAATTCGATTTCTACCATTTTTGGTGATTTCTCAAAGTGATACAACTATTGTTGTCCAAACTGTTTTATTGTTGATTTTACTCTATCATGTTTTCTTTATATTAATTTTTCATTTACACACATATAACACCAAGGTATATCTATGGTTAGCCATTCCAATAACTAGTCATTATCAAATATTTACAAGCCATTCATTGGCCAATTTAATCTATACATCAACAATAAAGACTTGAACATATCATTTCTCACCTTAATTTGGCCTAAAAGCCTCACACATAATCATCAATCACATTTACCACATATTCATACATCATAAACATGGACTTATAATCACAAGGTTATTCTTATAGGTATAACTTACTCATTTACGTTCTTATCAAAATTCGATCACATACCGAGCACATTGCTCATGAGTGTATACATACATATATCTGCACTTAATCGTCACATAATCACATTCATTTACACTTTAGTCCTTTTTCCATCTTTAACATAAACTTTAATTCTTTACCCCGTTGAACCACTTGGAATATCGAAGGATACTCAGAAATTGTCATACACGTAGTAAGATGCCAATGCCATATCCCAGATATGGTCTTACATAGGATCACATGCCGATGCCGATGCCATATCCCAGATATGGTCTTATACGGGATCTCATATCGATGTCAACGCCATATCCCAGATATGGTCTTACACAAGATCGTATGTCGTTGTCGATGCCATATCCCAGATATGGTCTTATACGGGATCTCATATCGATGTCGATGCCATATCCCAGATATAGTCTTACACAAGATTGTATGTCGTTGCCGATGCCATATCCCAGATATGGTCTTATACGGGATCTCATATCGATGTCGACGCCATATCCCAAATATTGTCTTACACGAGATCGTATGTCGATGCCATGTCCCAGACATGGTCTTACACGATTTCATACCAAAGCCAGGTCCCAGACGTGGTCTTACACAAAATCATTATTCAATGCCGATGCCATATCCCAGATATGGTCTTACACAGGACCTCAATTTAGTGTCGAGGCCATATCCCAGATAGGGTCTTATACGGGACCTTATTAATCTAATGTCGTAACAAGGGTATCATTTCTATTCTTAAGGTTCAACCGGGACTTCGATATAGTAAAACTTCATTATTTTTTTCATCGAGACCTCATTAACCAACTTCATTTTCTCTTTTTGGCTTTTATTTTGTCTTTTTGTCCATTTAATTACCAAAATGCCCCTAACTTAAAAATATCCTATTTCACTTATCTCATGTCCATTTTTGTCCAATAATTTAACAAAAGGTCTAATTACCATTTAAGGACCTTCAATTTAAAATTTCATAGAAATTGGACACTTCTAACATGTGGAACTCAACTTTTGCACTATTTACAATTTAGTCCTTTTGACTAATTTGAGTGCCCAAACGTCGAAATTTTCGAATGAAATATTCACGAAATATTTTTTTCAAATTGTAGACCATCAAAATATAATAAAAATAAGATTTTTCTCGTCAGATTTGTGGCCCCAAAACCACTGTTCCGACTAGGCCCAAAATTGGGCTGTTACATGCTGATCATGTCAAATGAATGTGAAAAGTATTGAGACATGATTATGTATTAGATGGTGTGATATATTGCATATGCATTGGGTTGGGATTTTGTGGTTGATGGAGGAGTTCCGTGGAGTACTGGCGGCATATTAAGTCCGCATTATTCGTAGTCAGTGCACTACACCTGGAGTACCAAAGGGAATGGCGATTTATCGCATTTTTACTGGAAGAGTTTTTCTCATATTGTTATCGGTGATTTTAACCACAACAGGCTTAAGCTCATAATATTTTAGAGTTTGGATGACGGGTTCTAGGGAACTCATGGTGTGTAGCAGATGGTATGGGTAGGAACCTTTTTGCATGGCATCATGTGCACAACATATTTGAATGTTATTGATTTATATTATGTATTGTATTTTGTTGTACTTAATGGTGAGTGTTACTCGAATGAATGATGTCCCATGCTCATACACCGTTTGACATCAATTTGATAATAGCTATGTAACGAAATGAAATTCCAATGATGGTTTTGTGTTCTTCTGTTAATGCTAATATGTTTCAATGTATTTGGTATTTGATGTTTTTACCCCTTTAAATAATTATTCGACTCACACTAAGCTTTTCATAAGCTCATCCCCAATAGTGTTTAATTTTTCAAGTAAACCTCAAAATTACGACCGGACTCAGCATTCGGAGAATCAACTTCGACCTTGGATTATTATTATTTTAATTAAGTATTATTAAGTCTTTATTGGTTTTGCCTTGTATTTTTTAATTATTTCTAGTCTGTTACTTGGTAACTTTTCTTTTTGGGATTTTTGCATGCATAGATTACTCAAGAATAATATCCGGATAATACATGATATCGGGCTTAAGTAAAATTTGATATTGTTCCCTAGTTTCCACTACATTGCAAAGGAACTGTTTTTGAAAAAAAAATTGATAAGGCAACTAATTTTCCAAAATGACTTGAAAAATGGTTTTTCCGCTTCATTAGTTTAACTTCGAGTTTTTTTTAAAGAGCGACAAGCAAACGATTTTTCTAAACAACACTGTCAATAATAAAATGAATCCTAAGAATACACGACCTAATGAATGAATGCTTTTAAGCTAACTCAAAGTACAACTACGATTTTCTCTAAAATGAGTTTATTTAAAGTCTTAAAAAGTAACGTAAGTTAGCTTAACCATTTTGGTGGCTAATGTAGCCTTCTCAATCTAGCAATAATGTCTAGGCCAGGTTTGGGAGGTTATAACGTGTTTAGCTTAACAAAATTGATATGATGAGTTAGGGTGGTATATATATATATATGAATATGGCTGATTGATACGTTTATGAAGTTATGGGTCCGTGGTTGGCACAAGGATGGATCATTGCAAACGTACGCGATTGTGGAACATCATGGTTAAGTTGGCGAGTAGTAACCACCCATGTGTTGTGTTTATGTTGGCAGAATGTGTCTGTCTAAGTATTGTGAACGTTATTTGGCATATTGTGTTAGTATCTCATGGTTTCACTAAAAAGTCTGATGCTCTTTATAAGTGTAAATGCTTGTTTATTAGTGGTATCCCTGTATATGGTTTGTGTTTTTCTTTTGTATAGAACTCAGTAAGTTTGTTTGAACTTACTTTGTTATATTTTCCTTCTCAGGTGTGTAGATAGTAGAAAGGGATTTGGTAGAAGGGGACTACGCTAGAGTTACTGTTGATAGTGAGCCACTTGACTAATTTTGTATCATGCATGACTATTTGAGTGGGTGGCGTGTAGATTTGTTTTGTAACCAACTTTTGTAATAATTTACATCTTTCGCCAAATTATTGTTTAAGGGAATTTTACGTACTCTTGGAGTATATGTTAGACCTTAATGTATTTTGGTTTATAAGATCATCTTTTAGTCATATACACCAAACTGATTTAAATGTTATTTATCTGCCAGTGGTGCACTTGAAACTTTTGTATTGGAAATGACTCACCTTGTGTTTTATATCACCCTGTCAAATTTTATAAGGCTTATGACAGATGTTTATTTAAACTATGTTTTATTTTACTTGGCGTAATATTGATTTGATCTTTTTTTCATTGTTATACTGGGTTAACACCAATTTGGGGTTATACACCGAGGCTTCAAAGCTATATAAAAAATTTCAAGTGTTTTTGTCAAATTCAAATGGTTTTAAGTTGTGATATACCACATTGAGATTCGATGATCAAGTCAGACGTGGGTGTTACATATTTTCATCCCAACGGCTCTATTAACTTCCACAAAAAGTACAACGGTTGGAAATCAGTTAGAGTGTATAAATACCGTCTTCCAAAGGTCCTACAAAAACAAGAGAGAGGATCAAAGCCAAAAAGATCAATCAAACAACCTTTGTGCTTAATTTTTCTATACTTTTCTTACATCCATTTGTGAGCTTCATTGTTATTCTATCAGCTCAAGTGTTCTTCGTTGTAATTGTGCTTAATTGGCAAACACTTTGATCTTATAAGGATTATTTCTTTGTTTTCTTATTTGTATTTCTTTGAGAGGGTTTGTGTCTTAAGGTTTGAGTAGAAACCCTAAGGGAGTTTGTAAGGTTAAACCTTGTCCTCATAGGTTGTCAAATTAGTGAATTTGGGAAAATTCTTAGTTGTGGAAAGCTAAAGTAGTGGAGTAGGCAATTGGGGTCGTACCATTATATATTGTTGTGTTCATTGTCTCCATTTATTTTCATTGCTTCCACCAAAATTTTAAAAGGGAAACTCACCCTCTCTTGGCAATTTCAAGTTGTTTAATCGAGCTAACACCACAATATATGAAGCCAAAATGAACATATTTCTACTGTTTCGGTGATAGTATGATGTCTGCAAAGATCCGACTTTGAGAGTTTTGCAAGTTGATGATCTACAAGTAGGGAAAACAATGATAGTAAGCATTTAAAATGCTTAGTATGTTCAGATGGAAATTTCAATACTTACCTTGGTTATTAATCTGCCACGATATACACTATTATTTATATTCCTTTTAACGTAATTTTAGCTTGTTTTGGGTTAAATTAAGTCATTTTAGTAAATATTTATGCTCTTATTGTTTAAAGTATTAATTTATGTTTTTTAGTAGTTTTTATTACATTTTTGATACTTAAATAAGGTTACATGGTCACGTAGAATGAATCAGGAGCTAAGATGTGCATTAAGGCTGAACAGGCTATCAAAGTTGTGACACTAGGACACCGACATCGCGACATCAAACATCAAAGCAATTAGGGCCAAAACAAGGTTGATGTCGTAACATGGAGGTACTTGTCGTCGTGACGAATTCTTAGAGAAACGAAGTCGCGCTTTCAAGGGCCAAAAGGGTTTCCTTTCTTAGTCGAACCCTAATTCCTACAAGGGTATTTTAGGCACTTGAGTATCCCGATATTTGCCAATATAAAGGGTGTAACATCCTAAAAATTTGAGTATCATCTTGTTGCTTGTGTTAGCTCGGGTATGATTTTATTGTGTGCCTAATATAGTCTTGTGAAGGCTTGGAATTATTCGGATCTAGAATAATTTTTAGTAGTGAGTATTTTAGTGAAGTGGATCAAGTGACCCTGATACTTAAGTTAATTTAAGTGTCTAAAATTAGCATAAGATGAGCAATTGGCAAGGTGGTGTTGGCACATGAGTAGTTGCATGAGGAAAGAGGTTCGAATCCCTTGGCTAGCAATTAGATGACTTTTATTTTTTTTATGCACTTGTATGACATGTGTCAGTCAAACTTTAATTAAGGTAAGGATGGACTTTTTCATTTATGGATAGTAGACTAAGGGAAAAAGGCAAGTGATTAACTTAAGGTAAGGAATCAAAAGGTTTTGGTAAGTTAGGGGGACATAAGGCATGAATCAAAGGCTTTGTTTTGGAAGCTTTGAATGGTCAATTTGTCCATGAACATGGACGGTTTTGTGGTCTAAGGGGGGATGGCCGAATATTTTGGTAGCATAGGTAAGGATGGTAGTATGTTTGGTCATTTTTGGGGTTTCTTTTCACAAAACTTTCTTCTCATTTTCTCTCCCTAAACCGAATGCAAATGGTGCATTGTGAGCATTCTTGTTTTCTTCTTTTGGTTATTGTTTTTGACCATTTGGCCTCAATTTTTGCCTAATCCCTCAAGCTCTTCCTCTCTAGTGCCGAAATCACCATAGCACTAAGGCCATTTTTCATCCCTTTCTTTTCTTCTCTTCTCTTCTCATTTACCTTGTCAAGGCCGAAATCTCCCTCTCCTTATTTCACCATTGCCATAACCCCTAAAGCCTCATACTCTTTCTCTTCATACTCTTGTTGAAGCTGAATCTCCCTATTGTCACCAAGCCAAATCGCATCAAGTCTCAACCTTCTCTCTTCTTCTTTTCACGATTTATCAAAAACCGAAACACATTTTCTCTTTTCTACTTTTCTCCATGGCCGAATGTTGCTAGCATCATTTCCATCAAAATTGTTTTCTTAGCCGAACCATCTTCTCACATATTTTCTCTTCATAATCATTCTTTCAAGCCAAGTGGTAAGAACCCTTTTCATTTCTTTATTTTCTAGCCGAATATACATACTGTTTAGAGGGTCTTTTGATCGAAAATAGTACTGCTTATTCTTTCTTTAAACAATCCTATTCATCTTTATAGTGTCAAAGAAGGCCGAACTCGGGGTATTCATAATCTTTGTGACTCGTTAGAAAATTGAATCGAAGTGTTAAGGTAAGGATTTCTATATTACTTGTTATATCGTTTTAGATGGACTATTAATTGATTTCGTTTTAGGGGACTCTATCGCTCGATCATTATTTTTTCCCGTGAACGTTAGATTTTGGGGCAAACAAAATAGGTTCGAAAAGAGCGGTAAATAGTGTAACATCCTGAAAAGGGGCTATGCATTTTCGGTTTAATTGTACGAAATGACATGTCTTAAGTATTATGAATAAATTTTGAATATTTTTGGAAACCCGGAAATGTATGGAAAAGATGTAGAAATGAACATTTTGGAAACCTGAAAATGTATGGAAATGTTAAGTTCAAAAAATGGGAAGTGAACATTTTTGGAAACTAGGAAATGGTTTGGAAATGACTCAAAAGAGGAAAGTAAACATTTCTGGAAACTTGGAAATGTAAGGAAATGTCAGGTTTAAAGAGCCAAACAAAAATTTTTGGAAACTTAGAAATGACTTAGAAATGTCGAGTTTTAAAGTTTAAAAGAGGAAACTGAGGCAAGGTGGCCTTAAGAGAAAAAGTATGTGGAATTTGACACAAAAACAGGCTTGGAAAAGTGGCCTGGAGATGCCACTTAGGGCCTCTGGAAATGGCGCCACATGCATGGGTGTTGGGCCTGAGTTTGAGTCACATGGGAAGCAAATAAAAGAAGTTTTATTTTTGCTTCTAGAAGCCCAGAGGTGGACGGCACAAGGCTTGCAAAAGAGGAGTTTCATTCTCTTTTAAATTCGGCTAATTAGGGGATAAATAATGGATTTTATTTAGATTATTTCCAAGAGATAATTGTGGATTAATTCCTTCTATTTTTAATGGATAAAAGAAGAGATAATAGAAGGATTATTATTATTAATTCAAAGGATAAAGTTATCAAATAAAGAAGAGTGGTGGCCAAGTAAGGGATTCTAAGGGATAAATTCGGCTATAAAAGGAAGAACATAGGGCTACTCATCAATTTTCTTCCTCCTCTTTCTCTGCCGAATTCCCTAGCCTCTCTTCTCTCCTCTTTTTCTTTTGTCTAGCCGAATTCCTCTTCACCCTCAGTTCCCCTTGCCGATTTTCTTTAAGATCATATCCCTTCTCTTCTTATAGTTTTCTTTCAAAAGCCGAATCTTTGTTGTGACAGAAGGGTGTTGCCGATTTCATCCATAGAGGTAAGATCAACTGTTATTTGATTTCCAATCTCTCCTTTTTAGCCGAAATATAGGAATCTAACTCCTCTAGGATTCCATGGCCGAAACTTTGAAGGGCCTTTCGGGATTTGTTTAGGTCGACTACAAGGAGGAGAATTTCGGGATTTAAAAGACTCAAGGTAAGTCATATGTACATTCGGCCTAGAATTATTTATCATATTTAATGATGAAATCGGATCTAACATGTGGTTTAGGAATTTCGACAGAAGCTACAACCAAGGGATAGTTTCGGGATTTAAGATCCTTAAGGTAAGCTTTAAGTGTATAAATCCTACTAGGATTTGGATTTGTGGCCAAAAAGGTTTATTAATATGTTTAAATAATTGGCCGAATATAGGAGTTAACGGATCTAAAGCAGTAGATCAGTTTTTCGGGATTTCAAGGATTTCGTTAAGCAAATCAGGTGTGTACCCCACACTATCTTTTAATACGTTTTATGGAAATATTTAATATAAGTATGTATAAGAATGTGAATATGGCTAAGGTACCCTAACGTGGTACAAAGTACTCAGGTATGTTTCCTACTCCTACTAGGATTACGAAATATGTTATATTTTAACATGTGAAAAGTAACGTGAATGTGAATTTAAGTATGATATGCATGATATGAATAATATGGGCATCCAGGTTACATGAGAAAGGGGAAGTGAATGTGACAACTACGGTCTCACTATCTGAATGTGGTGGCTTCGGTCACATTATCTGAATGTGGTAACTTCGGTTACATTATCTGAATGTGGTGTCTCATGACACAATTATTTAATCTGGTGGCTATGCCACGAATTTATATGGGCGATGAGCACGTCGACTGCAGCGACTGCCTTCGATGGTGTGTAGCGGAAGGAGGGTCGACTTAGTAGTCCCCACGGTGTGCAGGTTGGTACGGGGATGTGTAGCGGATGGCATCTAGGTTTGGGTATGGGTTGCATCATTATTTTATCTGTATATGAATGTGCATGTGATACGTTATGGTATGCCTGATCTATTGAATTTTAGTGTTGCGTACACATTGAATCTGTTGACTCACCCCGTTGTGGGAACATTTTTTAGGTGATGAACAGTGATGGACCGGGACGGCAGAACTTGTGGCGGCCATGCTCAGTTTGAAGTTTTATTCAGTATGGACATTTTATTTTATCTGAGTACTTAAGAATTTTATTTTGGGTTTTTACTTGATGTAATAAGGCCATAGTTTTATTTCTTTATTTCTATTTTCAATTATTTTGTTTACAAATTATTATCAATTAAAGTTTGGGTAAATTTATTTTTATAAAATAAACCCTAATTGTTTTGTCACCTTAATTAAATGGATTTCAATATAAGATAAATTGGTTTCCAACACAAGCCCAACCCAAAACAATATTTTTCTTAAAATCGCATAAGTTTTTCCCAAGGAACAAAAGAAATTGAAACCGGTTTACTTAAGGAACATACCAAATCTGGTCAAAGCTCGTGGGCCGGGTTTGGGGTGTTTCAATTTGGTATCAGAACCCAGTTTTAAAACTCTCGGCCTGTGGGCTAAGGCCCAAAACATTTTCAAATCGAGCCAAGTAAGCTTTATGGAAGTATTTCTGAAAATAGGCAGGTTTTATGGCATGGCACCTAAGTCTCCGACCCGCAGTCCACCAGGTAAGTACCCCTAACCATCTGTGTGATTATGTGATTTATAGAAGGGTAGAAAAGGGATGGAACGTAGAATAGAATGATAGGTACTTGAACTCTAGGACTAGTCTACTCAAACACAAATACATAAGACTTAAGGACCACTAAACAAACCTATGGCTAAGTCAATCAAGTTAGGGTGTGGTAACCCCTGTGCGCATGTCTAGGATTGGATCCGGAAGAGCTTGGTATTTAAGCAGTCCTAGTGACTCACCTCCTCTTCGCAGGAATCCTACCTGGTGCGTAGCTTCGGTTCACCCTAACCCAGAGGGTTCAGTGGGTGTGGCAACCTCTGTGCGCATGTCTAGGAATGGTTTCGGTGGAAGCTTGGTATTTAAGCAGTCCGCATGACTCACCTCCTCTCCATTTGAATCCTGCCTGGTGCGTAGCTTTGGTTCACCCTGACCAAGAGGACTCGGTCATGGGCTAAATACAATGACTAAAACCCGAAAGGAAACTAGCCGTGTTTTTATGGAAACCCTAATTGTAAAACTCTTAAAAATCATATTTTCTTTAATTTGTGAAAACTATTTCTATAAAAAAAATTTCGAAAAAAAAAATTTCTGAAATTTTAAAAAAAAATACCCCTAGTGGTAAAATTACAAAAATGCCCTTGGTTTATAAAATGTCCAACTACCCAACAGTTTTGCCAAAAATTTCATTATTTTATAACAAGTCCAAAAACCCTAATTTGCAAAATATCAAAATACCTTGATTTTCGAAAAATTACGAAATTGCCCCTAACTTACAAAATTACCAAAATGACCCTGGTTGTCAAAATTTTACAACATCACCGTTTTGGAAAGTACAAGTCTCAAAAAGAACTCTCAAAGTTTTGCAAAGTTTGGACATACCCTGGAAATATTAAACTTTACCAATTTACCCTGGTTTATTACCAAAATACCCTCAAGGTCCAAAATTACCGAAATACCCTCGGACTTCAAAAATTTTCCAAAATACCTCGGGAATTCAAAATTATCAAAATACTTTATGACAAAATCACCAAGGAACTTTTTCTTTTGAAAAATTACGAAAATACCCCTGTAGGACAAATTACGAAAATACCCCTGGGTAGTGGAGAAACAACAACAATGAAAACTACAACGTTTCTCTGAATGAACGAAAGTTCATAATTGTTTGATGGATGTATGAATGAATGAAAAGACTGTATGCATATATGAATACGAAAGAACCACACCTAAAACTCTTTTCATAAAATTTCTTCGCGGATAATCAAGTGAAACAAAAGTACTAATTCTAAAACTTCTTAATCAGATCTCGACGTTAGAAATGAGCTCTAGAGGACGTGGTCGTCGTGGACGCGGTAGAGGAAGAATGACTAGGTCAGAACCCGTTAGATCAGGTCAAGGGTTTGATAATGAGGTACCACCGCCACCACCACCCCCAGCTGTTGGTGTTGAGCAGCAGGCTCAGACGGGGGAGGATGCTGTGTCACAGGCTGTGCTGCGAGTTTTGGAGTTGGTGGCTGGTGCAGGAGGAAATTCAGGAAATCGAAAGTCTGTGCCTGAACGGCTTCGAGCTAATGGAGCCGAAATGTTTCGTGGAGTATCTGGTGTGGCACCCAGTACAGCTGAGTACTGGTTGGAAGCAACTGAGCGCATCATGGATGAGCTTGATCTGACCCCTGAGGAGAAGTTAAAAGGAATGGTGGCACTGTTACGCGATGAAGCGTATCAATGGTGGCTAACTGTGCGGGACGGTGCCACAGCGGAGGATCTGACCTGGGAATATGTTAAGGAAGCGTATCAAAAGAAGTATGTTGGAACCAGGTATACTGATGAGCAAAGGAAAGCATTTCTGGGGCTGGTTCAAGGGAACAAGTCCGTTGCGGAATATGAGGCTGAATTTCTGAGGTTGAGCCGGTATGCTCGAGGAGTAGTGGCAACTGAGCATGAGCGCTGTGTCCGTTTTGAGGACAGACTAAGGGATGATCTGAGATTGTTGATAGCACCACATCAGGAGCGGGAATTTTCTGCGTTAGTGGAAAAGGCTAAAGTGGCTGAAGGAATCAAGGATTCTACCAAGCAGGCTATGGACCGGAATAGGCCCAAAAGAAGTTTTGGATCGTCTGAAAAGGTTCAAAAGAGGCCTAGAGTTGATGGGCTGCGAAATCAGCAAGCTGGTACAAGATGGCAGTATCATCCTTGTGATCATTGTGGAAAGAAGCACTTAGGGGAGTGCTGGAGAAAGACGGGAGGATGTTTTAGGTGTGGGTCCAAGGACCATATGCTCAAAGATTGTCCTAAGAAACCAGATGAAAGCAGCTCAGAATGTTAATCAGGCTGGTAGAGGAGGACAGCAGCCTCAACGAGGTCGTGGTTCGAATAACAGAGGTAATGGTGCTGGCAGAGGACGTGGAACGCAGAGCAGAGGTGCTGCTAATGCTGAGGCAAGGCAACCGGGCTTGGTTTATGCGGTTCGCCGGAAAGAGGATGGAGACGCACCGGATGTTATAACCGGTACGTTCTTTATTTATGGCAAGCCCTATTTTGCTCTTATTGATGTGGGCTCGACCCATTCGTATGTTGCATGTAGTGTAGTGGAAACACTAGGCCTAGACTCTGAACTTTTTGATAGGCAGATGACTGTAGTAAGCCCATTAGGCCAAACTGTAGTGGTGGATAAGATCTTTCGGAATGTACCCCTAGAGATTCAGGGAGTGAACTTTCGGGCTGACTTAATGGAACTTCCCTTTGGGGAGTTTAAACTTATACTTGGAATGGATTGGCTAGTAGAGCACCGAGCCGTGTTGGATTGTGCGGCTAAACGTATGGAATTAAGGACTCCGGAGGATGAAGTAGTAGTAATGATTGGAGAAAGAAGAAACTGTCTGTCTAACGTGGTTTCGGCGTTGAAGGCTGAGAAAATTGTTAGGAAAGGGTGCATGGCGTTCTTAGCCTTCGTAAGTGCGTTGGGTGGAAAGGAAGAAGGTGTCAGTGGAGTTAGAACCGTAAGGGACTTTGAAGATGTGTTTCCGGAGGAATTACTAGGAATACCCCCAGATAGGGAGGTGGAGTTTGGGATAGATTTGCTACCGGGAACGGCTCCTGTGTCGATTGCGCCGTACTGTATGGCACCAAAGGAGTTGGTTGAGCTCAAGGCTCAAATCCAAGAATTGCTGGATCGTGGATTCATTCGACCCAGTGTGTCTCCGTGGGGAGCACCAGTTCTGTTCGTGAAGAAGAAGGACGGAACTATGCGTATGTGCATAGATTACCGTCAGTTGAATAAGTTGACCATTAAGAACAAGTATCCTTTGCCAAGGATCGATGACTTGTTCGATCAGCTGAAGGGAGCCGCAGTATTTTCAAAGATAGACTTAAGGTCGGGATATCATCAATTGAAGGTAAAGGAGGCAGATATCCATAAGACAGCCTTTAGGACAAGGTACGGCCATTTCGAATTTGTAGTAATGCCGTTTGGATTGACGAACGCTCCAGCCGCGTTCATGGATATGATGAACCGAGTTTTCCAACCCTACTTGGATAGGTTCGTCGTGGTATTTATCGACGATATCTTGGTGTACTCGAAGTCTGAAGAGGAGCATGATGAGCATCTCCGAGTTGTGCTGCAAGTATTAAGGGAGAAGAAGCTCTATGCCAAATTCAGCAAGTGTGAATTTTGGCTTAAGGAGGTGGCATTCTTAGGACACGTGGTATCCGCAGAAGGAATAAGAGTGGATCCCAGGAAGATCGAAGCAGTGTTGGATTGGAAACCACCTAGGTCCGTGGCTGAGATCCGAAGTTTCTTAGGTTTGGCAGGCTATTACAGAAGGTTCGTGGAAGGGTTCTCATCAATAGCCGCGCCTTTGACAAAGTTGCTAAGGAAGGAAATACCCTTTGAATGGTCTAAGAAGCAACAGGAGAGCTTTGAAAAGCTTAAGAAAGTGTTGACGGAAGCTCCAGTGTTAATTCAGCCGGAGGCAGGGAAGGATTTTGTGGTATACTGTGACGCTTCTCATACGGGATTAGGCTGTGCGCTGATGCAAGAAGGGAAAGTAGTCGCTTATGCGTCTCGACAGTTAAGGCCGCATGAGGTTAACTACCCAACTCATGACTTGGAATTGGCAGCAGTGGTTTTCGCTCTTAAGGTTTGGAGGCACTACCTTTATGGAGAAAGGTCGATAATCTACACAGACCACAAAAGCCTTAAGTATCTGTTGACTCAGAAGGAGTTGAACTTGAGGTAGCGAAGGTGGGTGGAGTTGTTGAAGGATTATGATTGCTCGATAGAGTACCACCCGGGCAAGGCGAATGTAGTAGCTGATGCCCTAAGTCGGAAGGTTGTGTCAGATCTAAGGGCTATGTTCGCTCACTTAAGTTTGTATGATGATGGAAGCCTGTTGGCAGAGTTGCAAGTCAAGCCCACATGGCTCAATGAGGTAAAAGAGGGACAGTTGGCTAATAAGGACCTAAGTGCTAAGTTACAGCAAGTACAGAACAGAGAATTAAAGGATTATGGCGTTAATGACGAAGGAGTATTATGCTACAAAGGAAAAGTATATATGCCGAGGGACGAGGAGTTAAGACAAAGAATTCTTCGGGAGGCGCATAGTAGCCCTTATGCTATGCATCCCGGAGGCATTAAGCTGTACAGAGATCTAAGGGAACAGTTTTGGTGGCCTGATCTTAAACGGGAAGTGACTGAATTCGTGGGAAAATGTCTGACGTGTCAGCAAGTTAAGGCTGAACACCAAGTTCCATCGGGATTGCTTCAACCAATCGAGATTCCACAATGGAAGTGGGAGAGAATTACCATGGACTTCGTTAGTGGGCTTCCCCTTACGCCCACTAAGAAGGACTCGGTATGGGTAGTAGTGGACCGTTTGACCAAGTCCGCGCACTTCATTCCGGTAAGAGTTGACTATTCTCTTCAGAAGTTAGCCAAATTATATGTAGCGGAAATTGTAAGGTTACATGGAGTACCGGTGTCAATTATTTCGGATAGAGACCCAAGGTTTACGTCTCGATTTTGGAGGGCACTTCATCAAGCTTTAGGCACTAAGTTAGACTTCACTACGGCTTTTCATCCACAATCAGACGGGCAGTCGGAACGGGTTATACAAGTGTTGGAGGATATGTTGAGAGGTTGTGTGATGGATTTCCGAGGAAGTTGGGAAGACTATTTGCCTTTAGCAGAGTTCGCCTACAACAACAGCTATCAAGCTAGCATTCGGATGGCACCATATGAAGCGTTGTATGGTCAGAAGTGTCGAACTCCTACTTGTTGGACTGAGTTAGGAGAACGTCAAGTTTTGGGGCCAGAGTTAGTGGCAGAAACTGAAGAAAAGGTTGAGATAATCAGGGCACGGTTAAAGGAAGCCTCTGATCGGCAGAAGTCGTACGCTGACCTTAAGCGGAAGGAAATCGAATTTGATGTGGGAGATCAAGTATTCCTTAAGGTTTCCCCTTGGAAGAAGGTGATGAGGTTTGGTCGCAAAGGGAAGTTAAGCCCAAGGTTTATAGGACCCTATCGAGTACTGAAGCGAGTTGGACCAGTGGCATACCAGTTAGAGTTGCCACCAGAGTTGCAGCAGATGCACGACGTATTCCATGTATCTATGCTACGTCGTTATCGATCGGATCCATCTCATGTGGTACCAGTTGAAGAAGTGGAGCTAAGGCCAGACTTATCCTACGAGGAAGAGCCGATTCAGATATTGGAACGTGATGTTGAAGTGTTACGGAGGAAGTCAGTTCCTCTAGTCAAAGTGTTATGGCGCAATCATGGATCGGAAGAAGCTTCGTGGGAACCAGAAGAGACAATGCGACAGCAATACCCTCAATTATTTTAGATAGGAAATTTCGAGGACGAAATTATTTTAAGGGGGTAGAACTGTAACATCCTGAAAAGGGTCTATGCATTTTCGGTTTAATTGTACGAAATGACATGTCTTAAGTATTATGAATAAATTTTGAATATTTTTGGAAACCCGGAAATGTATGGAAAAGATGTAGAAATGAACATTTTGAAAACCTGAAAATGTATGGAAATGTTAAGTTCAAAAAATGGAAAGTGAACATTTTTGGAAACTAGGAAATGGTTTGGAAATGACTCAAAAGAGGAAAGTAAACATTTCTGGAAACTTGGAAATGTAAGGAAATGTCAGGTTTAAAGAGCCAAACGAAAATTTTTGGAAACTTAGAAATGACTTAGAAATGTCGAGTTTTAAAGTTTAAAAGAGGAAACTGAGGCAAGGTGGCCTTAAGAGAAAAAGTATGTGGAATTTGACACAAAAACAGGCTTGGAAAAGTGGCCTGGAGATGCCACTTAGGGCCTCTGGAAATGGCGCCACATGCAAGGGTGTTGGGCCTGAGTTCGAGTCACATGGGAAGCAAATAAAAGAAGTTTTATTTTTGCTTCTAGAAGCCTAGAGGTGGACGGCACAAGGCTTGCAAAAGAGGAGTTTCATTCTCTTTTAAATTCGGCTAATTAGGGGATAAATAATGGATTTTATTTAGATTATTTCCAAGAGATAATTGTGGATTAATTTCTTCTATTTTTAATGGATAAAAGAAGAGATAATAGAAGGATTATTATTAATTCAAAGGATAAAGTTATCAAATAAAGAAGAGTGGTGGCCAAGTAAGGGATTCTAAGGGATAAATTCGGCTATAAAAGGAAGAACATAGGGCTGCTCATCAATTTTCTTCCTCCTCTTTCTCTGCCGAATTCCCTAGCCTCTCTTCTCTCCTCTTTTTCTTTTGTCTAGCCGAATTCCTCTTCACCCTCAGTTCCCCTTGCCGATTTTCTTTAAGATCATATCCCTTCTCTTCTCATAGTTTTCTTTCAAAAGCCGAATCTTTGTTGTGACAGAAGGGTGTTGCTGATTTCATCCATATAGGTAAGATCAACTGTTATTTGATTTCCAATCTCTCCTTTTTAGCCGAAATATAGGAATCTAACTCCTCTAGGATTCCATAGCCGAAACTTTGAAGGGCCTTTCGGGATTTGTTTAGGTTGACTACAAGGAGGAGAATTTCGGGATTTAAAAGACTCAAGGTAAGTCATATGTACATTCAGCCTAGAATTATTTATCATGTTTAAGGATGAAATCGGATCTAACATGTGGTTTAAGAATTTCAACAGAAGCTACAACCAAGGGATAGTTTCGGGATTTAAGATCCTTAAGGTAAGCTTTAAGTGTATAAATCCTACTAGGATTTGGATTTGTGGCCAAAAAGGTTTATTAATATGTTTAAATAATTGGCCGAATATAGGAGTTAACGGATCTAAAGTAGTAGATCGATTTTTTCGGATTTCAAGGATTTCGTTAAGCAAATCAGGTGTGTACCCCACACTATCTTTTAATATGTTTTATGGCAATATTTAATATAAATATGTATAAGAATGTGAATATGGCTAAGGTACCCTAACGTGGTACAAAGTACTCAGGTACGTTTCCTACTCCTACTAGGATTACGAAATATGTTATATTTTAACATGTGAAAAGTAACGTGAATGTGAATTTAAGTATGATATGCATGATATGAATAATATGGGCATTCGGGTTACATGAGAAAGGGGAAGTGAATGTGACGACTACGGTCTCACTATCTGAATGTGGTGGCTTCGGTCACATTATCTGAATGTGGTGTCTCATGACACAATTATTTAATCTGGTGGCTATGCCACGAATTTATATGGGCGATGAGCACGTCGACTGCAGCGACTGCCTTCGATGGTGTGTAGCGGAAGGAGGGTCGACTTAGTAGTCCCCACGGTGTGCAGGTTGGTACGGGGATGTGTAGCGGATGGCATCTAGGTTTGGGTATGGGTTGCATCATTATTTTATCTGTATATGAATGTGCATGTGATACGTTATGGTATGCCTGATCTATTGAATTTTAGTGTTGCGTACACATTGAGTCTATTGACTCACCCCGTTGTGGGAACATTTTTCAGGTGATGAACAGTGATGGACCGGGACAGCAGAACTTGTGGCGGCCATGCTCAGTTTGAAGTTTTATTCAATATGGACATTTTATTTTATATGAGTACTTAAGAATTTTATTTTGGGTTTTTACTTGATGTAATAAGGCCATAGTTTTATTTCTTTATTTCTATTTTCAATTATTTTGTTTACAAATTATTATCAATTAAAGTTTGGGTAAATTTATTTTTGTAAAATAAACCCTAATTGTTTTGTCACCTTAATTAAATGGATTTCAATATAAGAAAATTGGTTTCCAACACAAGCCCAACCCAAAACAATATTTTTCTTAAAATCGCATAAGTTTTTCCCAAGGAACAAAAGAAATTGAAACCGGTTTACTTAAGGAACATACCAAATCTGGTCAAAGCTCGTGGGCCGGGTTTGGGGTGTTTCAAATAGTGTTTGGAAGAGGGGTGGTTCTGCTATACACTCAAATTTCAAACGAAGGGCTGTGACGGGAATCTGAGACTTTCCATCGGGTTGTGGACCCTCTGCCGGCGAAAATCGATTATTTGAAGTCGTACGTACCCCCGAGCCATTGTTTGTTCGTGGTTCTTCATCGGGTTATGAACCATCAATCGAAGAGAAATCACATATAGTTGTTGTTCGAGATTCCGAGGGTAAGGATTTAGATTACTTATCATTTGTATAGTTTTATAATTATTAGTGTTCTAATCAAGTGCGATAAATATTTAGGTATCTACGAGCGGGAAAGTATAGTTCTCACTGTTATCAGGTGTGTAGCCCTACACTAAATTTCCGATAGATTGATAGTATTAATGTTAGCATGTGTTAATAAGAAATATGTATGATAATGGTTGCGGGTACCATTCAGTGGTACATGATATTCAGGTACGTTAAACCCCTAATACTTCGTTAATAATGCTATAAGCATGGATATGAAATGTGTATGATTCCGTTATGATTTTGGGGGTATATGGCATGATATCGAAATAATATGTTTATTGCATGGGCATATGGGTGATATTGATAAAGGGGAAGTGTTCCAGTGGTTTTTACCACATTATCCGGTGACTATGTCACATATTCTGTATTGGGTGACTTCTGTCACATATTATGTATCCGGTGACCTCGGTCACATATTATGATTCCGGTGACTTTGTCACAATTATCTGGTGGCCATGCCACAATTTATAAGAGCGATGTGCAGTTGACTGCAGCGACTGCCTTCGATGGTGTGAGCGGATGGAGGGTCGATTTAGTAATCCCCACGGTGTGATTGGCAGGTACGGGTGGTGTGTAGTGGATGGATATCTAGGTGGGCTCGGGATTGCATTTCATTTTATATGTACATGTGATTATCTGATTTGCTATATTATGGGCTTATGGCTAAATGTGATATAAATGGGCTTTATTGCTATGATCGATTGGGTTTTTAGTGTACTGTTGCTCATTGAGTCTGTTGACTCACCCCTCGTGGGATATCTTTTTCAGGTGACACTTAGCGTGATGGACCGAGTCAGCGAGAACTACGTGGTGGCCATTGCTCAACTCAGTATATGGGTTTTCTTTTAATTAAACTTACTATGTTTTCTTTTATTATTTCGGGATTTATTTTGGGTTATGTTTTTGTAATAAGGCCGCCATAAACTGTTTTATTTATACGTTTTAAATTTTTATTCTGCTACGCTCAACTTCAACTAAATAATTATATATTTTTGACGAACACCTTAAATTGTTTTGACACCTAAATACCTATGGTTTTCAACTTAATAATAAATTTTAAATTCGGTTCTTCTTTTGATATATAAATTTTCTAAAAACATAAAGTTAACGATTTAATAAGAAACAAACTTAAATCACAACCCGGTTTTCAACAAGATCGTACTTCAAATCTATTCTCTTACCACAAAATCACATGTTTTCCAAAACGACAAAATGAGTTTTTCTCAAGAAGCATACCAAATCCGGTCGGGGCTTGTGGGCCGGGTTTGGGGTGTTTCAAAGGGTCATTGTAACCACATTAGGAGGACAAATTTTTAGACAAAGATTATTATTTGGATTTCAACTTTTTATTTCTATTTTTAGTTTTATTTTCATGTTCGCTTAATCGAAAGATCCTATTCCGACGTTAGACTATAGCGAGCGGAGAGTGTTCCGGATCTGCACTTTTATCGCCATATATATGAGCATTCTCTATCTCTTATTCTATTCTTTTATTTATATCTTTTTCTTTAACATTGTTAATTGAGGGTTTGTGTAAATATTAGAATAAATTGGTGTTCCATATAGATCTTGCATGATTCAATTGATTAATCTGATTAATTGATGAAGTAATTAATTATCTATAATTTAGTATTTATTCAAGAGAACTTAGTATACTATGATTGACAACCCTAGTAGAATATCAAGACAGGTGAGACTAAAAAAGTAGCATGTAAGTAAAACTTGTACCAAGCAGTAAGACCGAAATGGTATCTTAGGTGGTAATCCCTAGTGAAGATGAGACCGAATGGGTATTCCTAACTAAGGGCGGTAAATACTTAATTAAGGGTAATTATTGATTTAGTTAATAATAGGTAACACAATTGGATCTAGGCTAGAGTAGCTTGCGAAGTCGAAACTAGGAATAGGATAAATCGATAATTTAAATTAGGTTTAGTTAATTAATTTTATTATTGTTATTGTTATTTTAATTTAATTAGTTGTTAATATTGTTTTAGATTTTGCACTATAAATTCGTGAATTGATTAAAATAGTAATTATTTTTTATAATTGATTTAATATTAGTTTTCTCCAATCTGCAATCCCTTGGGTACGATCAGTGAAATACTTACTAGTATTGTAAACTAACTATGTTACAATTTGACCTGTTCTCTTGCAGAAACCACACTTCATTCCTATCTTTCTATTTTTGTAGCATTTACATTCCCGACATTTGCATGTCGGGAGGCCGTCAATTATATATAAGTATGTTAACTACCATAGTTTTGGCATACATTTGACTAAACTTGACAAATATTGTCATAAACAAGTTGTAACAACCCGTTTTTCAATGGTGTTAGAAATGGTGGTTTTGGGACCAGAAACTTGACGAGTGAGTTCGTATAATTAGTATTTAAATTATATGAGTCAATAATAATTTTTATATTGAGTTTTGATTTAAGGAATTTTAACTAACTGAATTAGAAGTTAGTATAAGTGGTTCGGTTCAAAAGTCAATTGGTTATTGAAAACGAGGTATTAGGACCTTGTTTTCATAATTTAAGGCCGTAAATATTTTTTAAAATATTTACAAAGTCGTATTACATGTGAATTGAAGTTTGGTCTGGTAATTTTGATGATTTATTGCTTAATTACGGTAAAAAGACTAAATTGTAAAAGAGGTAAAAGTTAATTGCTATAGATTTAAAATAGTAAAGGGACCAAAATGGTAATTTAACCATGGTAAAAAATTCCAAGCGGTGGTGGATTACTTTTGGGTTATTTTTTCATTTAGTCCTAATTAGTTTAGGGTTAAATTGAAATAAAGTTTAATTAACTAATAAATTAAAACAATTGAAGGACCAATTGTGCAATTAAACCCTCCTTGAATGATAAATATACCATAGGTGATGATTGTGGACGGTAATGGGCTTGAAATTGTTAAAATTGAATAGAAACTAAAAGGGCAAAATGGTAATTTGATAATTAAACATAATGTAAATAAATATAAGCTAAAATAACTATCATCTTTTTAATTTTCTTCTCTCAAAAACCGAATAGCCATGGGAGGAGATGAGCAAGCTTTCGTCCAAGCTTAGGTTCCTCATTTGATAGGTAAACCTTGTTCGTTTTTAGTAATTTTTATGTTTCTGAGCTCGTTTTAGCTCGATTTAGCTAACCCGAGGATTAATTTGTAAAGTTGTCAAACTTTTTGGATTATGCCATTGATGAGTTATGACCATTCTTGGAATTTTATGATAGATCATTGAGTTTGGTTGTTAAATAAGACTATTTTGTAAAGTAATTTTTAGTAATTTTAAGGTTAAAGGACTAACATGTTAAAGTGATTAAATTATAAGGACTTGATGTGAAATAACAGCAAGTGTGTGCTGAAATGGGGTAGTATATAGTTCGGCTGAACTTAAATTTGATTAAAATTGGTTAAATTGCAAGTTTTGACCTTAGGGACTAAATTGTATAAAAGTAAAATGTCAGGGATACTTTTGTAAAAATATAAAAATGATTTAATTGCATAAAATAGTTAATTATGTTGCTGGAAATTGATAATTGAATGAAATTATTATTTAGATCAAGGATGAGCTAATAATTGAGGAAAGGAGAAAATTACTAAATAGTCCCTGAAATTTCATTATTGTTACAGTTAGTCTGGTAAGCTCATTCGGTTTAGTTTTAGTAAATTTTTAAAGATATTATATGAACCTAATTACATAATGTTGGATTATATTAATGCGTGTAAATGAAAATGGAAATAATGAATTGATACAATGTCGAGTACTGATTGAGATACTCTAAATCGTTACTGCAAATCAGTCCTGTTAGTTCGCACAATAAAGTAATGGATTTAGTTGTTATTCTGTGAATTATTGAATAATTTAAGTATTTTGTATTTAAATTTGCTTGTATAGTAAATATTAAATTGTGGAATTGAATCAAATTGAAATGAAATTATAATTGAGGGTCATGATTGGAAGTGAAGAAAGAATATAATTGAATTCATGTAACAAAGAAACGCTCAAATGATTATATGATATGATAGTATTTATGTTACGAATGAATTAAATTGATTGATATATAACAATTAGTAAATTGAACTAAATTGCATTGTTAGTTAATTCAGTGTTATGTTTGATAAATAAGAACTATATGGGTGTGTGCTCGTAATGGTATAATGTAAAGAAAGTTAATTGAAATGGACATGGTATATGACCCTATGAACCTCGTAAATACTTGGAACACAAAAGATAAGTCATTAGGAGTTATACAATTTTGGGTACTAGTCTTAAATGTCTCATCGATAAATAGTCATTGTACTTGTGCTGTTATTGCAAAAATATCTTCAACTCAATCTTTATTTGAGAAACTTTACTTCTAATGATTAGACCACTTGAAAGATTGATGCCTTAATTCCTCTGAGATCTAGAGGTTGTATCACAAATGGCAACATTTGATATTGAGCTTGTGTATGTAAAAAGTACTGTTGTGGTTAAAATGCAAAGGATTACCTACCTAAGAGCTTGCATTCATCAGTTTTCTAGTTCTTCAGGGCCTTGTCCTTACTTTTGTAATAAAAAAATTGTTATGTTTTTTTATAGAAATAATTTTTAGTCATTTTTTACAAGCATCAAAATTTAATTGACTCATATTATTAACTTAATAAATAACTTAACTGTAATTTAGATTATGTCACTCACATAAATGAATAAAAAAAATTATGTAAAGAATATATTTATGGTAAGAAATAAATAAAAAGGCTTAAGGGTATAAAAAGCTTTTCAAAAAAAAAAAGGGCAATTAAGCCACTATTTTTTTTTCGCTTAATTGTGTGCTTGAACTTTTAAAATACATAAAAAAGATTTTCAACCTGTTTAAAAAAAACAAATAAGCCCCCTTTTTTTTTACACTTAATTGGGTACTTTAATTACTAAAATGCTTCAAAAATGCCATTTGACCATTAAAGTTAACCGCCCCTAATTTTTTTCAGTTAAAACTACCACGTGTCACAACCACGACGTGACATGTGATAAAAAATAGTAAAAATCAAAATCAAAATCAATAAAAGTTATAAAAATTATTAAATTTTAAAATATATAAAACATTTAATATTTATTGAAAAATATAAAAAAATAAAAATCATAAAAAATATATAAAATATATAGAAATATAAAAAAAATTGTAAAATTTTATAAAGTCATAAGAAATTATAAAAAATGTAAAGAAATATAAAATTTATAAAAAAAATTATAGAAATTATAGTACCAAAAGAAGCATTTTATAATTTTTCTATAACTTTTATTGATTTTTATTTTTTATCATTTTTCGTCACATGTCATGCTGTGTTGTGATACGTGATGGCTTTAATTGAAAAAGGTTGAGGGTCGTTAACTTTAATGGTCAACAGTTAAAGTTAATGATTAAAAGGCTTTTTTGATACATTTTATAATTTTTTTCTAATTTTTAATAAAATTTAAATAACTTTTATTAAAATTTAATAATTTCTATAATTTTTATTGATTTTAATTTTTATATTATTTTTGCCAAATATCATATTATGATTGTGACACGAGTGGCTTTAATTGAAAAAAATTAAGTGTTACTAACTTTAACGGCCAACTGTTAAAATTTAACGTTAAAAGAATCTTTTGATGAATTTTGACAGTTTAAAGTATTCAATTGAGTGCTAAAAAAGCAAAGACTCAATTGCTGTTCTTGAAAAAGTTTAATTTTTTTTTTTTTACATTTTAAAAATTTAACTATGAAAAAAACCCAAAAACTAGCAAATTTTTTAAAAAGTTTGAATAGAAATGTGTTTAAAGTTGGTAAGAGATGTTATTGATTTCATATAAAAATAGTGTAAGTTATATAGGTTGAGATAATAATTTTAATCGGTTTTATTAAATTCAATTTATGAAGAAAATAGGCGGAACATTATTTTAAAACACTGGCGCTGGTTCGTGACTAGGTTTTCTGAGACTCGAAGAAGTGGCGGCCTCGTTTGCTCAAAGAAAGAAAATAAACAGAGGAGAGGACAGTTCTGCTAAACCCTTGTAAAACCCTGCAAAGACAAACAGCACAAGTTCTAATTTTTCTCTGGAAAACCCTCGATTATCTTATTCAGACAAAGAAACCAACACCTTTTTTTTTTTTCTTTTCTATTTATATCTTCAATGGCAACACCCTCGCATGCTCAAGCTGTCAAGTCGCTCAATAAATCTGAGGGTCGTAGGCGCTTTGTTGTATGATCTTTAATCTCTTTCTCTTTCCCTTTTTTTTCCCTTTCAGTTCCTTTTCGAACTCTTACTTTGTTTCTTTCTTTATGTTAATTGCAGTTCAAGACTTTCTCTCAGAGAATAGATGATATTGATATTAATGTATTTAGAAGCCTAGAAAAAATCAAGTCAGAGCCCTCTCAAGGTTCAACTTTCCTTTGTGATTGCCTTATCGAGTGGAGGGTATGCGTTTAATTTCATAAACTTTTTTTTTCTTTTTAACTTCTTTACCTTGTTAGAACCCTTTTTTCTTTTTTATATTTTAAGAGTTGAATTCAATTAGCTACTTCATTGCTTTTTTGGGAGCCTTCTTGGATTATCACTTCCGAAACAGTGGAAATTGGCTCTTTAACACGGTCTATTACAATTTTATTTTAGGCGGTCTTTAATTTTTCTTTCCTTTCATTGTTCTTCATTTTTCTTTTTCTGTTTTTTGTATTTAATGCAGGAATTGAATACAGCAGAGGATTTCATTTCATTTTATGTGGAAACGATGCCTCTTGTACAGACCTTACCCTCGGTACTCTTGCACAAGGACTTGATATTTGATAAACTTATATCCCGCTTACAAATGAAAGCAAGATTATCTCTCGAGCCTATACTCAGGTGTGCAAGTTTATGTTTGATTAAGTTTAATCCTTTGGTTTGCTATAAGCTTGGTTGTGGTTTTTTGTAATGTTTCCTTCAAATAAAATGGCTGACAAATCAGTTGTGTGTTGGAAGAGATAAATAGCCATAAAATCTTTTCTGTAATCTCATCAAATTAACTCTCTAAATTTTATTAGTGCAGCAGTACTGTAGAGAATATTGATCTAGCATAAAAAAAGGACTGCCTCAGTGGCAAAGTTTGCCGATAACATGTTATATCCTGTCTTAAACAAATAAATAGAATAAGCTCATATTGCTGTGAAAATTTATGGCTTCTGTTTGATGGTTCAATAATTACTTTTGGGTTGCCTTGCAACAGCTTTCACTTCCACTTCTTTTTAGTTGAGTTCGTCTGCTGGTGTATCCAGTGTTGTTTAGTTGTGCCTGTACCAGACAATAAGAACATCTTAGACTCGTTTGAGCAAGTTGCATTTGACAAGGCACACATCTGGTGTGCCTTGTTCTTTTTGTAAGGCGATAGACGCTAAAATAGCTTGCCTGACTGAATTTCTCTTTAATATCATTTATTTGCTTTTTTTTTTCTTCATTGACTGTACTCTACTAGAAAGAGAGGGGTAATAGGTACTCTTTTCTTCTCAGTGTCCGAGTATTCAACAACAGATATTGAACCACATGAAAATCATGCATATTGGCCCTTAAATTGATGTATCTTTAGCTTATTTATATGTATACACAGGCATACATACAAAAACAGGCGCATATACATATTGCTTAGGTTGCTTAAGCAAGTGCTTCATTTCTGCCTTGTGGCTCTGGCAACATAAAGGTTCTAGCACCTAATGCGCTTTTACACTTGACAATATTGGATGTATCTGGTTGCCAAACTCTGTACTTGGTTACCCTTTTTGATTCCTGAATTGCATCCTTAATAATTTCACTTGGGAAATAACCAGGCTTCTATAATGTTAGAGCATTCTCAGTTATAATACTGGCATCTGTTTTGTTGTTTATGGTTAAAGGAAAATCTCGTATGATTTGTATTAATGGTGCTTGGTATTGATGTTTTGGTTTCATCTGCTTTACCTGGTGCTCCCATTCTCTACTAGTTTGAGATAACAAAATTTTTAACTTGTGCAGATTGTTGGCAGCCTTCTCCAGAGATCTTCTCAAAGATTTTCTTTCGTGAGTCTATTCTTCCTTTGATCAAATGTATCTTTGGCCTCCCTTTTGATTGAATAATAAACAAAGTAGTGCTGCATGTTTTGTAATTGCATATCACTGCTATATAAATTGAACTTGCCATAGATAGTTGCCTGATGTTTATAGTTGCTCTCGTCGGTCATTTTATGGCTATGCTAGAAGTAATGCACAGAGTAGATATCATATATATGGGTGGGTCATGGGCCTGATACAGTTTTGATACATTACTCTGTGGTATCATGTTTTATGCATTGATGTTTCTGGGTTAGCACATAGTTTAGTAAATCAAGTGGAACAAATATAATTAATAGAAGAGCAAGAGAGCTCGAGACATTGTTGGTTATGTCAACATCTGGTCTGTTTTCTAAGGAACTTCATCCTGATGTGGCGAGGAAGCCACTGTATTTGATTGCTGATGTTTACAGCATCAAGCTGTAGTGGTGCATACAGCAGAGATGTAAATTCATGCAACCCTAGGGCTATCTACAACTGCAAGATGGTTTTTTCTTCTTTAGTAATAGGTAGTGGCATGCACTGGTAGGGATAATCTTGGATCTATTTTTTAGGAAATAATTTGGCTTTTACTTGTTTATTTTTAACATTTATGTCACTACAGGTTTCTTCTGTTAAGAGTAGGGGGTTGGTTTGTTTATTTTGTTAAAGGAGAAAATGCTGATATTATAGGAATTTTCATCTTCTCTTTGAATTAAATTATTTTAACTTATTAACCAAAGAACCTCAAGAGATCTAAGTGGCAAAGACAATGCCTCTGGGTGGTTTCATGATTTGAAGTAACGAGAAGGGATAGAAGTGTAAGACTGGTAGAGGTGTTCATGGGCCGGGATGGGCTAGGTTTGGGTTGGGCCTAAGCACGATATTAACATACTTTATGCTGGCCCAAGCTTGGCCCAGCTCGAAATATGGGCTTAAAATTTTACCCAAACCCGCTCATATTTGCAAAAGACTAACCCAAGCCCATTTCAGGCCCTCCCATATTATTTTTAATTTTTCTTAAAATATTTATTTTATTTCAATATTTAATAAATTTATATATATTTTATTTATTGAAATTTTCTATAGGTTCATCTTAACATTATTTTAATGTTTACATTAGAGTAGTATTATATGTTTAGTATAAGTTTAACTTTTTTGTGTTATAAATTACACAATTTATAAAAATAACATAATAGAAAGTATTATAAACTTAAAAATGGGATGGGACGGGCTGGGTTTGGGCCTTATATGTTCAAACCCGAGCTTGGCCTAATTTTTTTTGCCCAAGCCCATGTTTCGGGCTTAATAATTTTTTCCCAAGCCCATTTTTCGCGCCTAATGATTTTGCCCAAACCCTCCCAAATTTCGGGCGAACCTTTGGGCCTAAGTGGGTAGTCCGAATCATGAACAGGTCTAAAGACTGGTTTGTGCTTGTTATTTGTGTTTGCCACTTTGACACCTAAAAGGTTAGCAATAGGAGCATTTTGTATGACGCTAACATGTGATTCTGAAGGCTAGTTGTGTTTTCAATTCTACTTCATTTCTCAAAGTTGGAATCTTTTTAACCTTGCTGGTGACTTTTAAACTGTTGACATATAGTTCAGCAATTGTTATTTTTTTTTCTTTATTTATTTATTTACTATTGCTATTGTTGCTTGTTAAAGATTTTTTTAATTTTCATTTTGAATCAGCTTAGATGCATACAGGACTGATTTGCATATTTTATTGGTCAGATTTCTGCCTAGGATTGTTGATTCCTTAGTATCTCTCCTCAAAAGTGGTGCAGATAGGGAGCCAGATATCCTTGAGCAGGTTTGGGCTATATTCTCTTTTTTCTCATCTGAATAGTCCTTCATGTGTTAGGATTGTGTTTCTTGTTCGATGCTGGCCTTAATCTTGGTAATTGTTGTTTTACTCTTACCTCCACATCCTTTTCATGCAGATTTTTACTTCATGGTCATACATTATGATGTATTTGCAGAAGTATCTTATACGGGATGTCATACATGTTCTCAAGTGAGTGTTTTCTTGACTTTCTTTTTCAAAGAATGTACTATAAATAGGTAGCTCGTGTAGTTGGATGGTTCTTTTTGATTCAAGTTTCTTTGGAAGCGAAATCTTTTTTTTCCCCTTGTATTTTTTCTGGTTAGGAGAGAAGAATGTTTTATTAAGGAATTTTCTACCATTGGAAAGTACCTTAGAAATATGGTTTCATCCTTAATGGGGAAAATAAATCAAGTCTTGCTGATGGCGGGGGTTAAAAGATGGTTTAAGATAATTGCCTCCTAAAGAGTAATGGAGGTGTGCAAAGGTAGGCTCAAGCTAAGATTCTGCCTGTGAGCTTAATAGTGTAAGCCTGCTTGACTGTGAGACTGACTGGTTGAACATAGACAAAAGTCGGTCATATTGATCCGGGAGTCCTGTGTAGAAGGGCTCTCACTCAATGTGTCAAAGGTTTTTAAGGCTTCATCACAGTACTGAGGGAAGTGTTGAATTCTTCAAAGATATTTATGTTTTCATTATGCTGAATGTTATCTTTTGAGTTTCTCTCTATATCTTATGGTTATATATTGCTTTTGATGTTGCATTCTATCTTGACAACTTACCTATTAACAATTTATTCCTTGAGTTTGACAAATGAATATAATGGGAGATTTTGTTTTCTAGACTGCAATCAATTATAAATAATGAAATGCTTGTTGCAATCTATGTGGCTTATGCTCTTTCTTCATTGTATGGAAGGGTTACTGTGAGGTTGAGGTATTACCCAAAGGATCATGTCCAAGAGTTTATGGCAGAGGCTACATCATTCTTGCTGCGGAATGCACCTGTTGAGCAACTTATAAAAGGTATCAACTGTTTATCATTTAAAACCTGTTTCACAATTTCCTATTTTTGTGATCCTTAGAACTTGTTTTGAATTTTTTTCTCTCAGTAATTTATTTCCAGTTCAGATTACATTTTGCTTAAATTAATAGTTCTAAGGCCTAAAGCATTTTGGAACTCTCTCTCTCTCTCTCGTCCATATGAAAAAAATGGTAAATCTGCCACCAAAATTCCCTTTTGATATCTGAGATTTTGGTTATTTCGTTTTGTGTTTTGGCTAGTTACACACGTTTATTGTTTTTTAATCTGGTTTTGTTGCAATGTTGAATCAGATTTTGGTTTTCTATTTGTTATGGTGGCTTATATTTTTTCTAAATTTTGATTTAAAACAGGTATTAGGAAGACCATGTTTGAAGTTGTGAAGAAACCATTACCTATCCGGAAATCTGGAGTTAGTGCTTTGTTATGTTATATTATGTTAGGAACCTCATCAAGGTTCCATTCTGGAGCACAGAGAGTTTTGCGATTGTTGGTGGATAATTCAATATTTGCTATTGGTGATAAGTTTCCTGAAGGTATTTCATTTCTTACTGATAATGCTTTTCTATAGAGCATAAACTATTAACATGTGTGTTTATGGCATTTTCCTGTAGATGAGTTACTGATCATCTTGTTGCTCTGTTGGCGTTAGGGCCTAACGCTTCTATGAAGAAAAACATTGCAGATATATAAATTGGTTGTTTTCTTGGGGGGGATATGTGGGACTAAAATAGTATAACAGGAAGAAGATAATCATTAAGTTTTTGTTTTTATTAGACATTTCATCTGTAGATAGATTTGAGTTGTTTACATTTGTTCGTCTGTCAATAGTCGTCGTAATTATGGTTTTTTAAGTGAAAGTAGGTCATTGTAATAAAGGCACCTTTACATTGGGTGGTGTCTTCCAGTTTTTATCCTTATGCCTTTGTGAAGACAAAGTAATTACAAGATGTGAGCTTCAAAAGTTAAAAGCAATGTTCTGTTCACTTTGTTAGTTCACCCTTCTATCCAAGCTACATATTTATGGTTGAATAAATCTGATATACTTATGAACTTTCTTTGTGGGATGCATTAACTTTTAAAGTCAAGTTGCTTTGGATTACTGACTTAGTTATTTATTCACTGGTAGATGTTTTTTAGGTTACAAATTTTGTTGACTTCCTGATATCTTTTTTTGGTTCTGGTTGGTCTTTATTAAGTGCCATATTCTTTTAGCTTAGTTTGGTTGTAGCATGGTTTGTCTTGTTTGTAGAGGCTGTTGCTTAGTAGGTGGTTTTCCTATTTATCTAGTTTTATTTGATGCTTAGGGTGTGCATTTCCTCTTGCAGGCTCAGATGCTATTCTTGAAGTTGTGATTACTTCCTTTCAAAAATTAACCAAGGAGCTAGAAGCCAAGGAGTTAAATCTAATGTGGGAGTGCTTGTATCAGGAAATAAGCGACTCTCTAGCTCACAGGTCTTGCTTGCATCTAAGTCGTCTTTTATCGCTGCTAATATCTTCTCTTCGGGTTAATAGTGGGCATGGTATTTTGGGTGAGTTGATAATGGTCTTCATATACTGGCTTCTTTCTTTTTTATGTTTGATATTGTTTCCGTCATTCTTTTACCTTTTACTGCCAATTCTAATTGTTATAATGCTGTGCAGACTATCGACGAATGCTTGAAGTTGTAGAGTCCTTGGTGCCGAAAGTTGTATTGCCTTCTAGCAAAGGAAATGGTAGTTTATCTGATGTTGTTGATAAAGTTCTGCAACTAGCGCTACACATTCTTGATGGACTCCACAGTTCTAATAATTTGTCTACCATCTCTGGCTGTTTGTTGCAGTGGGCTCCTATATTTGAGTTAAGAAACTCAAGGTATTGTCTTTTCTAGAGTCAGTCTGAATGCCCCATCTTTTAGCTTAGCTCCTTTTATCTTCTTGACATGCTGTTGTATGCATTTCAGTTTGTTGACTTTTCTCAGAGAACTACTGCGGAGGGACCCATGTGTAATATATTTTTTCAAAGATTATGCTTTAAGGTAATATTGACATCTAAATTGCAGTTGGGTCTTCCTTTACTCTTTCCGCTTTAGCTGCAGTTATTGAAATTTTGCACTTGAATTTTCAGTGCTATGAATGATCTGGTAGAATCTTCACAAGAAGAAGTTTTGTGCCTGTTACTGTCTTTCTTTGAGAGACTGCAACTGCATCCTCAAAGCACTAAATTCTTAGATGAGATGTCCGAAGGGAGACTTTCGAAGATATGTGATTATATGCAAGGGGTTATCAGTAACTGGATCAAGCTTATAAATGACATTGCAATTGGTAAACCATTAACTGCTCAAATTGATGAGGCCAAGTTGTCTATCTTGTGGGGAATTATAAGCTGCTATCCATATATGTTCGATGTCCAAGCAAGTGAATCTGCACTGATAGAGTTGATAGATGCACTGCAGCGGCTTCTGATGATTGAGGATGGTAACTAATCTTGCCTTTCATCTTTCTTTTCTTGTGTGTACTCTGAAGCATTGTTGTCTCTTGTTGTCTGGAATGCATATCTCTGAGTTGTTCAGAAATCCACATCTGTATTTTTATCATTCTTCAATCTGTTTGTAGTATCTTCTAATGGTGTTTTTTTTTTTTTTTCTTTTTGTTTTGTCCTATTCTTTCAGAAAGTATTGCAGGAGTTTCCAAACACACTTGGGAGAGCCTAGTTGGTGCTGCTTTAGGTTCTCATAATAAATGGCATAATGTAAAAAAGATTGGGTTTGGAGAAATTAGCAAAGTTTTAGGCCTTTCCAAGGCCTGCAAATCATCCTCTCAAGTACTATTTGCTGTCGCTGATTACTTGGATAATGTGAATGGGTATGTTGTCATTTCTTTCTTTCTCTCTCTCTGTCTATTTATATATACATACATATACATGCATTTTTGAAAATAACCCAGGGTTGAGTGGTTCTCTCTCTCCAGTGGGGTCAAGGCCCATCTGGTGAGCTCCCCCTTTCCCACTGGCCTTGAACAAACTTCCAAACGCAGATAGAACACATGCACTCATGAAGCATGATCATTCTGGTCTTGTTTATTTTATTCTTAAAGAACACAGTCACCCATGCTCTTTCTGATCATGTAAATCTGTTGTGCATGTTGATCACTGGTTATGTCTGAAAATATCGTACAAATGTAGGCCTGCATTGCAAGCTGATAGCAGCAAGGAAACATATCATCCCTTGCTTAAAGGGGAGAATATGGTGGATGCAGTTGGCATATTTGCTGATAGTTTGTGCCATCCAGATAAAGGAATTCGTCTTCCTACTCTAAGAATTCTGTGCCATTACGAGCCTCTCAATTGTGAAACTTCTGCTAAGGATCAGCATGCTGAGAAGAAAATGAAAACAGAGGTTTATCAGGCTGGTATTATTGATACTGATGAAAGCAATGTACGTGCGCTATGTTCTGCTGCTTTTATTCTTTATCGCCTGCACTTATTGAATAACTGATACAAATACATTTCCTTTTGAAACAGGTTCTTCAGCTCTTAATGTCTATTGAGGCTACTCCTCTTTCAATTTCTACCAGCAGGAAGGTTACCTTACTGATATCTAAAATACAGATGGGCCTCTCTGCTGGAAGGATACCTAAAACATATGTACCTCTCGTTTTGAACGGGACAATTGGCATCTTCCATAATCGTTTTAGCTATCTATGGGATGCGGCTTCTGAGTGCCTTGCAGTTCTGATTAGCAAGCACACTGGACTAGTCTGGGATAAAATTATTTCTTATTTTGACCGTTGTCAGTCCCTGGTACAAGCACCTGATGTTCAACATGACAGAGATAATGGAAATTTATCTGACTCATCTAGTGGTATGTGGAGATATGTTTCTGCTATATGATTGATTTCTATTTGTCATTTGATTTTATATCTTGTCAGTTGTAAATTTCATGATTGAAAACATGATCTAGGATATGCCATTTGATCAATTTTGATTTTCATTATGTCATTAGGATTTTTAATTTCTCCCTGGTTTTTATGGTCAGATCTTGTAAGGCGATTCGATTTGTTTGTGAATCCTGCATCTGATAACACACCAGGCACAGCAGTTTTGTCCTTGTTGCTACAATCTTTGCAAAAGATTCCTTCTGTTGCTGAATCTCGATCCCGTCAAATTGTACCCCTATTTTTAAGGTTTTTGGGCTATGATAGTGATAATCTTGTGAGGTAGTCATCTTCTTCACTGATTTGTTTTTCTTATCATGTATAAGTGTCAACACAAATAAGCTTATAGGAGTTGGTATATTTTCTCATTCGGATTGCAGCCCGGGTTCATTCAATTCAGACATTTATGAAGGGAAAGAGTGGAAGGGTATCCTTAAAGAATGGCTAGGCTTGTTAAAACTGATGAGGAACCCCAGAGCATTCTATCGAAGTCAATTTCTAAAAGATGTTCTGCAAAGTAGGTCAGTGCTATATTGTCTCATCTCTTGCTTCTTTTTTGTTATGTTAGTTGTCACCTCTGGTGCATGGACTTGATAGTTGAAGGCAACATACCTATGTCAACATTACACAACACAACACAACATGAATATGCTAGTTCAGATGAGTCGATTCACAGATCAGAAAAAAGATACTAATAAAGATTAGAGATCATTTCTAGGAGATTTTGGCCTAAAGGAAATTGTCCTCTTGCTTGAGGACCTGCGTTTGGATGAAACCAACTTAGATCCAAAGCAAACCTAATCATGAATTAAACATTAAATTACTGTAAACTGTTATTAAGAAAGACAGATTGAGAGGAACAACTTGAAAGAATAGTGTGAACTTTGAAATTGAGAAAGAGATAAAAGTTTCAGAGAGGAAAGAAAAAGGACAGAGAGAGAACGAAATAATAAAAGTAAAGGAAGGGAAGGGATGTAGTAAGCACAGACACAAAATATGGATATGGCATGGACACAGAAACTGAATTTCAAAAATTAGAATATGGTATGTTAGGACATAGCAATAGTGAAGTATTTTTAATATGATAATTTACAATAAACAACATAAAATTGATGCTTTCATTCAAATAACATGCAAACCACTGACTCAAGTTCGGGTGTTTCATAGTCGTTTAATGGATTTTGTTTCTTTTTATTTATCAGGCTGCTAGATGACAATGATGCTGACATACAGGCAAGGGTTCTCGATTGCCTTTTATTGTGGAAAGATGACTTTTTACTCCCATATGATCAGCATCTTAAAAATCTAATCAATTCAAAATATCTGAGAGAAGAACTGACAACATGGAGTTTATCTAAAGAAGCCGGTCTAATTGAGGAAGGTCATAGGGTTCATCTGGTGCCTTTAGTTGTTCGCCTCCTGATCCCGAAAATCAGAAACTTGAAAACGCTTGCTTCACGAAAGGTATGCCCATCATCTAAATCTTTTGTCCCCTAACCTTTCAGTCAAAGGGTTTTAAATTCTATCTAATTTTTTTACTATGATGTGTCATTCTTATCACCAATGTTAATTGTATGACCTAATTTTGACAGAATGCAAGTGTACATCTTCGAAAGGCAGTTCTTGGTTTCATAGCTCAACTGGATTCTAATGAGCTTCATCTTTTCTTTGCCTTGTTATTGAAACCCTTGCAAATTATACCAAATGAAGATGGTTATGCTTCTAATTTGTATTCAAACCCTATCGATGAGTTTCACTCCCTAAATTTTCTGAAATACTTCACTGTGGAAAATATAACAGCCCTTTCCTGGAAGAAAAGATATGGTTTTCTGCATGTAATTGAGGATATTATGGGTGTTTTTGATGAATTTCGTGTCAGACCTTTTCTTGATCTATTAATGGGATGTGTTGTTCGGGTATTAGCAAGCTGCAGTTCTAACATAGACACTGCCAAGGTTGCTGAATCCTCTCCTGTAAGTGATCATCCTGACGCTGAGATGATCTCTGATGACAAAGACAGTGCAGAGGCAAACCATGTGAAGGTAAGATTTCCAGTTATCTTGAGGAAAAAAGATTCCTTTTCTTAAATTTGATCAATTGCTGTTCCTCTTTTCGAATATTTTATTATCTCTTTTAATTTCAAGTAAGTTAACAAACTATTTGTAGTTGAACTTTAGAATTCCATTAATAATGTAACAGCATCCTGCATTGTTTTCTTTTTTCCTCCTTTGATTTCTAACAAACTTTTCAAAATAATCAGATTCTTTATTGAGAAAATTAAGCTTTGATGACAGTAATTATTTCTTTCTCAGATTGGGACAGGCATCAAGCAGTTCAAAGATTTGAGGTCTCTATGTTTGAAAATTGTTTCTCTTGTTCTCAATAAATATGAGGACCATGATTTTGGTACTGAATTCTGGGACCTGTTTTTTACATCTTTGAAACCCTTAATTTATGCCTTCAAGCAGGAGGGTTCTAGTAGTGAAAAACCAAGCTCCTTGTTCTCTTGCTTTTTGGCTATGAGTCAGAGCCTGCAACTTGTGTCCCTACTTTGTAGGGAAAGGAATCTTGTTCCAGATATATTTTCATTTCTAACTGTTCCAACTGCTTCAGAAGCTATTGTTTCTTGTGTTCTGAAGTTTATTTCAAACCTGCTTGATCTTGATTGTGAGTTGGATGACGAAAACAGTCCTATAAAGAGTTTGATATATCCAAACCTAGAAGCACTTGTCTGCAGCTTGCATCATCTGTTTCAGAGTGATAAAGCATCCAAGAGGTACGAGCGATTCATTTACTTGTAATACATGTGCAAAAGTGTGCTGATATCTGTTGACTATAGAATAATATAAGGGATGGACTAATGGCTGTATCATGTGTAATATTCTATATATATGAAATATAGATCTTTCTTGAACCAACTGGTTTAAATAGATGTGAAATTAATAGTTAGTTACTTTGTTAGTGTCCTTTTGGTTTTTACTTGTTTTTCTTTGCTTTCCCTTCTGCTACACCTTATTGTTTATCCATTTTCATACTGGTTAATCAATCTGCTGATATTGTATAAATAAGAAGTTTCCTCATAATCATCAATGGAATCTTCACAGAAGTGTCAGTGATTTGAACATGTAATTCAGTTCTTTGGTGCCTTTTGTGGAATGCTGTTCACTTGGGGCAGATTAATTTTAGAGATAAATAGTCATGTGGTTTGAGGGAATGGCATTTAAAAGGAAATAAAGACAATTGGCAATTAGAGACATTTGTTTGGGGGGAGGGGGAGAGGGAAGGGGATTTCCAAGTATGGTAGTCTTTAAATCAGTTCCATTTAAGGCCTGTCACAGGACCAATGAGAAACATGGGGTGGCCTTACCTATTCTTGGTGTGAAAACAAAAAACTAGTTCCTAGTTTCAACATTCATGTCTAAAATTTTGAACCTTTTTACCCCCAAAATTGAAGTTGAAGTCCATAGGAGGGGACATATAGGTTGTGTAGATATTGAGCATAACAGAAAATATCAGTTAACTAGTAAACTAAGACAACTATCTTTTGTCTTCTTTCCTCGAGACCTTTAAGACTGCATTGGTAACAAAAACCTCTTTTTGTTGTAACTAATAATTTGATCTGTATCAGGTGCTATGAAAATTTTGTTTTCTTTTCTCAATATATGAATCTTTTGTGCCTTTTTTCATTCTGAGTTCCCCTTTTATGGTTTCTGCATTAATGATTCATATATACTTGAGTTGTTTGCTTTCAATTTCGAAGTTCTTAGGGGATGGAAAATGTCAACTCTGGATTATTCTTTGATCCATTCTTTTCGCTGTTACAGAAAATTGGTCAGATGTCCTGGGGAAACAGAAATCAGAATTTTCAAATTGCTGTTGAAGTACATCAGAAATCCATTTCTGGCAAAGAAATTTGTTGATATCTTGCTCCCTTTCTTATCAAAAAGAGTTCAAGGTTCTGGTAAGAATGTTTTAGAATTAGTATGTATACAATTTACTCTCTTCCTTTGTTGTATTAACGCATTTTTTGTTGTTGCAGACATCTGTCTCGAAGCCATACAAGTCATTCAAGATATCATTCCTGTGCTAGGGAATGAGAGAACCCCTGAAATACTTAATGCAGTTGCTCCACTTCTTGTTTATGCTAAATTGGATATTCGAGTGTTAATTTGCAATCTTCTTGAAGCACTTGCTAGAACTAATTCGTCTGTGCTTGTGGTGGTAATGTTTGCCTCTTTTTTTGTTGTAATTTTGGAGTTCCTTTGTTCTATAAATATTGTTAAGTTTTAATTCTGGTGATTGAAATGCAGGCTAGACATGTCAGACAATTAAATGCAACCTCAGCTTTTGAGTTGGATGAGCTTGATTATGACACTATAGGACAGGCATATGAAGGAATTGGAATTGGATTCTTCCATTCTGTGCCAGTGGAGCATGCATTACTTATTTTGTCACAAACTGTATATGATATGTCATCAGACGAATTAATCTTAAGGCACCATGCTTATAGGTTATTGCTTACATTTCTAGATTTTTCTGCCAAAATTCTTGGCCAAGAAGTTACAGATCATCATGAGACTGCTGAAGAGATTATGACAGTTGATGAAGGCTGTTGGACACGAGCATGTGTTCAGTGTATCATTAACAAGTTTCTTTTAAAGCATATGGGGGATGCAATTAGTCGGGGAACTTCTGTGAGAAAGGTATCTAGCCTACTTTTAGTCCTCTGGTAGAAATAGATGATATTTTACTAACCACCCCATCTAACTCACATGCTCCAATCTATATACAGATGTACTAATGTGCATAAGGACCATCATAGATTCTCTTAACTTGGGTGAAGCAATTCGGTTATTGTAACACCCAATGCGATACACATGCATATACTTATCCCCAATGGGGAGCAACCCCACTGCACTGAGGCTTCTTTTTTCTCACTGGAGCCCGGTGTGGTGAGGTTGCCTTCCTCTGTGGATTCTCATGGATCCATATACTATTTTTACTTTACTCGTTTATTTTGCTGTTATCATCGCCAGTTTGTTAGGGGTTCATTTTAGGTTGCCAAGCTCAGCTTAGTGAGAAATATGCAAAAATATTTGCAATATAGTTTCAATAAGTTCTATAAAACAAATGAGAGAAATACGGTTGCTTCTATTCATAATATTCAGTACATTTTCTAATGGATGGGAATGGTTTCAGGAATGGATTGATTTACTGCGAGAAATGGTTATAAAGCTTCCGCAGTTAGAGAATCTTAATTTGTTCAGAGCTTTATGCTCTGAAGATGCTGATCAAGATTTTTTCTATAATATCATTCATTTACAGGTTATGTTCTTATTTTATATGCTCCTTCGTTCATTTATATTTGTTCTTTATTCTCCAATTGGATCTTACAACCCTCTCGTGCCTCTGTATTTTTGCTTTTATTAAAGTTAATAGAACTAATTTGCTTAAGCTATAAACATAAATGGAGCCACAAGAATGTTTGAATATTTTCTTAATTTCCTTTTTCTTGGGTGCAGAAACATAAGAGAGCAAAAGCTTTGTCTCGCTTTGCAGATGTTATCAATAAAACCTATATGTCTATGGTAACTGTCTCGACTCTTGTTTTCTAGCGATGGGAAGTTTTTTCAATTGGTGCTAAAGCTTTCTATGCTGCTTTTGACCTTGCAGGATATCATTAATAAAGTGTTCCTTCCACTCTTTTTCAACATGTTGTTTGATTTACAACATGGAAAGGATGAACATATTAGAACTGCTTGCATGCAAGCACTTGCTTCAGTTTCTGCTAAGATGGAATGGAAATCATACTATGCATTACTGCTTCGCTGCTTTAGTGAGATGAAGAAGAATCCAGACAAGCGGAAAGTTCTCTTACGGTTAATTTGCTTTATCTTGGACAGATTTGATTATTCAAAATTTTGTTCTGGTCAAGAAGCAATAAATTCTGTAGACAACATTTTAGGTTCTGAAACCAATAGTATTGATTCTTCAGCAATGCAGAAAGGTGGCAGTTCTATTATGGTTTCTGAGATACAGACTTCTCTTCAGAAAACTGTTTTGCCAAAGATACAGAAATTATTGAGTTCTGATTCTGATAATGTCAATGTTAGTATCAGTCTTGCAGCACTGAAACTTCTGAAGTTGCTTCCGGGAGATGTAATGGAGTCTCAGCTTTCTAGCATCATTCATCGGATTTCGAACTTTCTAAAGAACCGTCTAGAAAGTATTCGTGATGAAGCTAGATCTGCATTGGCTGAATGTTTGAAGGTGCTTGGACTTGAATATCTGCAGTTTATAATTCGAGTTTTGAGAGCGACCTTGAAACGTGGATTTGAGCTGCATGTTCTAGGATATACACTTAATTTTCTTTTGTCAAAGACCCTTTCAAGTTCTTCTGATGGGAGTTTGGATTATTGTTTAGAAGATATCCTTGGTGTGGTTGAAAATGATATTCTTGGAGATGTTGCTGAGGAGAAAGAGGTGGACAAGATTGCTTCTAAAATGAAAGAAACGAGAAAGTGCAAGTCTTTTGAAACCTTGAAACTGATTGCCCAAAGCATAACTTTCAAAATCCATGCATTAAAGCTTCTTTCTCCCGTTACAAGTCACTTGCAAAAGCATCTGACTCCAAAAGTGAAATCAAAATTGGAGAATATGTTAAAGCACATTGCGGATGGAATTGAGTGTAATCAATCAGTAAACCAGACTGATCTCTTTGTTTTTGTATATGGCCTCATAACAGATGCAACTAATGACGAAAATGGGTCCGGTGTGAGTTCAATCGGCACAGAAGCAAATAAACATGGAAATGTTGTCAGTGAGAAAATTGTTTCTCCAGACCAGGCTTTTAAAACTAAATCTGCATGTTCTCACCTTATTACCACGTTTGCACTAGGGGTTTTACAAAATAGAATAAAAAGCATGAAATTGGACAGAAATGATGAGCAACTATTATCAATGTTGGATCCATTTGTCCAATTGCTTGGCAACTGCTTGAGTTCCAAATATGAAGATATTTTATCTGCATGCCTTAGATGTCTTACTCCATTGGTGAGGCTGCCTCTTCCATCCCTTGAATCCCAGGCTGATAAATTGAAGGTGACACTGTTGGGTATTGCACAAGGTTCTGTGAATCCTGGCAATCCTCTTATGGAATCGTGTCTAAAATTGTTAACTGTACTTTTGCGAAGCACAAAAATCACATTATCCTCGGATCAGTTACATATGTTAGTCCAGTTTCCAGTGTTTGTGGATCTTGAAAGGAATCCCTCCTTTGTTGCCCTCTCACTTCTAAAGGCAATCGTTAACCGCAAGCTAGTGGTTCATGAGATCTACGATATTGTAGTTCAAGTTGCAGAATTGATGGTAACTAGTCAGGTGGAACCAATTCGCAAGAAATGCAGTCAGATCTTGTTGCAGTTCTTACTTGATTATCATCTTTCAGAGAAACGCTTGCAGCAACATTTAGATTTCCTGCTTGCAAATCTAAGGCATGTATTGAAATATTAAAGAGTTTTTTTTTTTAAGTTATTGATGTTTTACAGCCAATTTACTTTTCTTGCAGGTATCAGCATCCAACTGGGAGAGAATCTGTGCTTGAAATGCTCCACACAATTATGATAAAATTTCCTAAAGCCATTGTTGATGAGCAGTCACAGACCATATTCGTCCACCTGGTGGTGTGCTTGGCTAACGATCAAGATAATAAAGTTCGTTCTATGACTGGTGCTGTTATAAAGCTCCTTATTGGTCGTATAAGCCAACATTCGCTGAATTCCATTCTTGAGTATAGTCTGTCCTGGTATTTGGGTGAGAAGCAGCAACTGTGGAGTGCAGGTGCACAGGTATTGTTCTCTAAAGGTGTCTGTCAGATTTTTGTTTCAGAATGTTGCTATGTACTTGGAGTTTCAGAATTAAATAAAATGCGGGAAATGTTTTAGGAGTTTTGTTGTGGGGGGGAGGGGGTTTCTTGAAATGCAAGTATGACCTTCTAAACCGTAAGTGCTGCTTCTTATGTTATGACATGATTTCTGAATTTATTGCTGTAGGTAGAAATGGTTCATCTCTTTGAAGATCTTCGTTATAAATGATCCTCATCCTTGTTTGTCTTCCTATTGATTTCTGCATTCTCGACCATATATTAGGCACAGTTCTAAAATTTGCTGTTTCTCCGTATGACACCAAAAAAAACCCTTTGAATGTAGTAATGGTTTTATTTCTGCTGTTATGCTCAATGTCTGCAGACCCTTTCCAACTCATGATCAGGGTTTCAGTGTATAGAGTTGGAATTTGTTCTCTTCTAAGTTTTTATTCATATTATGAAGAAAAATGAACCGGTTAATGGAGTTCAAAACTCTGTAGCCAGGTTAGAGAGTAATTAAATACTGTACTAGGGTATGTTAAAATATTAATAAATTAATATGATAGTTGCTAAATAAAGGGACATGTAGAAAATTTCAACTCCACTTGTGGAGTTTGGAAGCTCCATAGATGATGTTGAGAGTAATAGTCATTATGAAATTAATATTTTGATAGATATATCGCTCTGAAAAGTGCCTGCAGTTCAAAACTATCAAGTTAACAATAAATATATTTAGTTTAGGTTCCGTGTTTATCATGTTTCTTTTACGATGATCTTGGATGTCTTTGTGCAGGTATTAGGATTAGTGGTCGAGGTCATGAAGAAAAATTTTCAGAGGCATATAAGTAGCATATTGCCAGTGACTACAAGAATTTTGCACTCTGCTATTGATGCTTTTACCAACATGATGATGGATCTTCCTGATGAAGTTACTATTCCTTTCTGGAAAGAGTCATACTATTCACTAATTATGTTGGAGAAGATGCTACATCATTTTCGTGATTTAATATTTGAAAGGGAGCTTGAGGTATGGTCTGGCCGTTTCTTATTGTTGAGTAAAAATGTTATTGAGATAAGACTTCCATTTTCACCCTTCTTGTCTTATCTATGTTCTCTATAACTATGTTGCTCTGGCTATTCATTTTTTTTCCTGAAGTATTTGTGTTTGACATGGGTATGAGGATATGACCCTTAAAGGACCATCCAAATTCATGGAAAAAAATTAAAAAAGAAATTGAACATATCCATGGTTGACACATGCTTATGTCCCACACATGCCCGAGTCCGAATAAACATTAGGGTCGATCTATTATTGAATAGCAAGTGGTACCCCTGTATATATGTTGAGAGAGGGTAACTGAGTATTCCTAATTTGTGGCCAATATGATCCTCCAAGGACCCTTCAAATAATGGGAAAACTTAAAATGAAATGTTCTTTAGAAACCTAAGTGATGCTTTTATAAACGTATACGACAAGGTTCAAAACATTACAGTAACTTGACCTATGATACTGATCAACAGTTGCTCCATACTCGTTTTCCTATGTTTTTCTTACTATTTCTTGAAATATCCGTGTCTGGCATGGTTGTAGACGTGGGTATCGGGATATGACCCCTTGATGACTCTTGAAGTGCATGGATTTTTTTTAATTGAATATATCTTTGTCGGACACATGTATTTAACTCACATTCCTGTCCAATTAGCTTTGCTGTTTTCCATGAGATGGGAACATGTCTGTTTAGGCAAATGCCAACAGAATCAAAGGCAGTTTTAGAAATTGTACATCAAACAATAATATGCCCATTTGTATTGTAATGATGGGATATGCTGTGCCCCTTTATACTCGATCATTGTATTGCATCCATCTTGACCCCTACTCTACTTATTTTCAGGTGATTTGGGAAATGATATGTGAGTTGCTGTTGCATCCACATGCATGGTTACGCAACGTATCCAATCGCCTTCTTTCCTTGTATTTTACTTATGCAAATGAGTCTAAAAGAGGAAGTGTTGTGAAGTCGAATGGATCTTTATTTCTTATGAAGCCAAGTAGACTTTTTATGATTGCTGCTTCTCTTTGCTGCCAACTGAAAGGACCTATTGACGATAATGAGGCTGCTGTTGAGGATGTAAAGCTTGGTGCTAAGAAGGAAAATGAGAAGAACCATAATCACCGGAGTGGTTTGATTACAAAAAATCTCGTATTCTCTATTTGTTGTCTGAACTCCTTGATGAAAGAGTGGGCTGGTGTGAACCGCAGAGAGTTCTGGTCTACTTTTGAACAATATGAGCAGGAGCGGTTTCTTAAAGCCTTTCGATTGCTTAATTCGAGGAAAGCAACTGGGATGCTTCTGTCTGTTACTGGTGCCACAGATGACCAAAATGATGCAGACCATTCTGAGGACCTTCAATATCTGCTTGTCTCAAATCTGCTTAAGGAGCTGGGCAAGCTTGCTCTTCAAATGGAGGCTATTCAGGTTGGTCAGAGTATTGCTGTTTATTTGAATTCCTGAAAATTGTTTCAACTGAAAAGCCGTTTCAGCCCTATTTCCTAGTAGTGCTGAGTGAAAAAGTCGAGAACTGAAAATCGATTTGAATCATAGTGTTTGGTTTGTTTCGGTCTTTATTGAATTTGATTTGTCTTAGGTCCAGATATTATAATAAGGTAAGAAACTAATTAAATATTGAATAAAATAATATTCATCTTCGGTTGACAAGTTAAAAGACTAATCATTCAAACTGAACCAACTTATATTTTTATTTACTTTTTAAAATTTTCTTATAATATTAAAGTAAAAGAAGTATAAATACTATATAAAAGAATCTTTAAAAATTTTAGAAAATTGATGAACCAGACCTTTCCGAAGCAAAGGAATTTGTTCTGTTGTCCATGATATGGAGTTCAGTTCTTAGAAAACCAGAGTAATGCATATTAATTGTAAATTTTTTCCAAAACTGAGTTGGAACTGTTATCACCCCTATTTATTGGTTTGTTGGTTGTAAGATTATGTTATTGAGACTATTGTGCTAATCAAGTTAAAATGCTGCTTGCAGATGAAGATTGTCTTCTATAGTTTCCAGAAAATTTTACCAGAAATTGATCAGGATGATTCTCAACATTACGCGTCACTAATGATGTTTCCTTTATATAAAGTTTGTGAAGGGTTTGCCGGAAAAATTATGACTGGTGAGTTGAAGACATTGCCGTGCTAGAATCGTTACATACAGCTTTGGTGGTTCCTGGTTTTGAATGACATGTTCATACTTTATATTAATCTGACCTTTTTTTCATTCGTCTCACAGATGATCTAAAGCAATTAGCACAAGAAGTTTTGGGGAGTATTCGAAACAGTATAGGCAGCCAAGAATTTGCACAAGTTTACAGTGAGATCAAGAAAAAACTAAAATTGAAGAGGGATAAAAGGAAAAGAGATGAGAAGCGCATGGCTGTTATCAACCCGGTCCGCAATGCCAAGAGGAAGTTGCGGATTGCAGCCAAGAATCGTGCTAACAAGAAGAGGAGGATAATGGCAATGAAAATGGAAAGATGGATGCGGTAAATCCCATCCCTATTTCTCCATTAAATCATTAGGAAATTTTGTTAGTTGCATTGTATAGTAATTTACACATGATATCATTAACTTGGAAAGCCGTTGCATTTTTCCCAAGAAAATTTTGAGAAATTCACCTGCTGAGGAATCTGCCTTTCATTTGTAACAGTTACGTAATATTCAAATAGAAGTAAAGTTCAGTTAATCTTTAACCACGTGTTACTTCTTGAATTTTGCAAGTGGATACTTCCTCTAACATTATATATATATGGTAATTATTTGATACATTGTCTGTGGTGTTTTTTAGATTTCATAAGTGGGTTGAGGGTGCGAAAAGTGTAACATATATTTATATATATTTATTATATAATACACTTGTTATATTCTAAACTTACTTGTGGAGGTTAAAAAACTCTACAAATAGAAATTTTTTCTTATATTTTTAATCTTTAAATTTGAACAAAGATAATAAATAAAATATTAATTTTGTAATCAATCTTTGACCTTTACTATTAGTGCGGGATTTAAATTCAATTCAAATGTAAATCTCGTTGAGAGCTATGTTTAATTTTACTATTGTGGTAATTAATCTCATGACAATCATTATTGAATCAATCTCTCCCTCATTGAAACCAACCCTCAATTAACTACCATGTTTTAGTAATCCACATTTAGAATTAAATTTTAATTTAGAATAAATTCATTATAACTTTAATTCACCATAAACGTGCAATTGTGCAATTATCTTAGTTGGGATGTATTGGATATTTCAACATATAAAGAATGATAAATTTTTAAAAATTAATTCAAAATGTATACATTTTGAATTGATGAAGATTGAGTCAATGAAAGGAAAGAAAGAAATGAATCTTATATAATTGATTGATGTATTTTAGGTGATAGACCAAGTATATTCGAAGAAGGTGAGATAGATTTGGGTATTTTTATATTCTTAAAAAATGAACGAGGTTAGAATGTGTGTTTTTGTAGCATTATCTAATGCTTAAGTCAATATAAGGAGAGGGGAGGGTAACATGTAATGAATAATGAGTTGAGATGAAAAGGATGCCTTCTATCATGGAATAACGTGTATTTATTGTGTTGCCTTAAAATACATGATTCTAGGTTGCTCAACGGCTACATGACTATAAGTCTACCTCATTGGCTAGTGGCTAGCGCTTCACTAGACAAGCTTGGCTGCTTAATTATTGTTTAAGCTTTTGACAACTTTTTGTTATGCTTAACATTTAGCCTCTTTTATATTTTAGCATAACAATTGTCCCCCTAGATTTGGGGCAAGTTATAAAGTGACTAGATGAAGGCCAAAACAAGCAAAAAAATATTACATAATGAGTAGATTAAAGATGTGGAGAGTGTCCAGTTTTTGGTCAAGCTTTGTGTATTTGAAGATCTACTTGGTTGCATCCCTCGAAAGATGTTTGCTTTGTCAGATTCTATGTTGGGTGCTTGGTGTTGTAGAGTGAAGGTGCATGTATGTAACACCCCTTACCCGTATTCACACCGGAACAGGGTTTGAGGCATTACCAAACAAATCTTGCTTAAACATCTCTAATAGGGTTATAAAATTTCGTTTAAACCCATCACTTGCACATGCTCGGCCTAGGAGGCCCTAAACATACTTCCGAGATCTTTCGAAACTTATCCGGGAGCTCTTGTGAACTTGGAAAACTTTTCTTCCAAACAGGGGCCACACGCCCGTGTTGGTCTAGGGACATGCTCGTGTGCCCCTAAGACATGCTCGTGTCTTCCACCCGTGGTCGACACTGACTAATTTCACACAGCCTTGACATGCCTGTGGCCCTGGACCATGTGCCAAACCTTGGCATTCTGACTTATCCACAGGGCCTATACACACGTCCGTGTGCTTCAGTCGTGGGCCGATTTAAATTCCAAGGTTTGGCACACGAGCCAGGGCCACGGGCGTGTCAAGGCCGTGTGAAATTAGTCAGTGTCGACCACGGGTGGAAGACACGGGCATGTCTTAGGGGCACACGGGCGTGTCCCTAAACCAACAGGGGCGTGTAGCCCCTGTTTGGAAGAAAAGTTTTCCAAGTTCACAAGAGCTCCCGGATAAGTTCCGAAACATATCGGAAGTATGTTTAGGGCCTCTTAGGCCGAGCATGTGCAAGCGATGGGTTTAAACGAAATTTTATAACCCTATTAGAGATGTTTAAGCAAGATTTGTTTCGTAATGCCTCAAACCCTGTTCCGACGTGAATACGGGTAGGGGGTGTTATATTTAGTGGTATCAGAGCTCCATAGCCCTTATTTCTCTTCAATTTTCGGTGGATAAAGGTGGAGGAATAGTGAAAAGATGATAACATCTTTATTCATCTTATTTTATTCATTTTAAACACCTAACATCACCAAATTTTGACCAACATTTAATGCCTTTGTCCCCCTAGCTTTCTATGGCCGGCCAACACTAATTCAATGGCCTAATATCACTTAAAGGACGTCCAATTAATATTATATAGCTATTTGGCACCTTTAGCAAATAAAATAGAACTTTCGCACTTTATGCGATTTAGTCCTTTTTCGCGATTAAGCAAGAAATTGCTAAAATTAAAGCACCAGAATTTTCATGCATTCTTATGAACATGTTATAACACATAAAATAACATGAAAATAATTTCTCTAACCTCAGATTAGTGACCCCGAAATCACTATTCCGACTAGCCTCTAAATCGGGCTGTTACAATGTATGTTTGAGCAAGAAGCTTGTGTTTGTTACTCAGGAGTAGATTTGTGGCTTTTGTAAAGTTTTAATTTGTTATTTGCAATAGCCGATGGGTTGCTGAGGAACTTTAATGTGTTCTTCGAGCACATTTTTGGCTATTATGGGACTTTAATGTGTTGCTTAAGCATATTTATGGCTTTTATGAAGCCTTGATTTGTAGCTTGGGGCAAGTTTGAGACTGATAAGGAGATTTCACTTTTTTTGGGGCAAGTTTGGGGTTGTTACAAAGCTTAAGTTTGAAAGGCATAAAGTAGGAATTTTCTATTGTAGAAGAAGAGTTTAGGTTGCACAGAGCAAGATTCGTTTCTATGAAACAACAAATTGGCTTATAAAAAGTAATATTTCATTGTTATGGAGTAGGAATTTGAGTTGCACGAAGCATGATTTCACTACTACTGAGGAAGAGTTTGAGCTATATGGAGTAGCGAGATTTTGCTACTATAAAAAATATTGAGCTACAAGGAGCAAGATTCTGCTATTACAAAATAAGACTTCAGGTTGCATAAAGCAAGATTTCGCTATGAAGTAGGAATTTAGGTTGTTTGGAGCAAGATTTCACTATTATAAAGCAAGAATTTGGGCATTTTGGAGTAGGATTTCATTGCTATGGAGTAGAACTTTATGTTATGTGGAGCATGAATTTGTTGTTATGGAGTAAGAGTTTGGGTTGTGGGGAGTAGGATGTTTATGCTATGGAACAAGTCTGTAAGCTAACTTTGGTGAAGAGCCAAAACTTTCTTGTTGTGAAGTAAGATTGTGAGTTGGCTATGGCATGTATGGAGCTAAAACTTTATTGCATGAAGTAGAATTGTGAGCTAACTCTAGTGTAGAGCTAAAGCTTTCTTGCTATGAGTTGGATTATGAGCTATTTTTCATGTGATACTAGAGTTTTTTTTGTTGTACAATAGGACTTAGAGGTAGTTTTGGTGTGGGACTAGAGTTCTTGCTGTTAGGAAATTTGTGCCCTTAGTGTAGTAATTTTATAATATTTGATAAAGTATTGAAATAGTCAAACTGATTATTCATGGAAATGAACAAACATCATTCATCTCTATGCTAGATTGTCCTCAATGGTTTTTTTTTTGTTTTTGCATGAAAAGCAAAATATACAAGCAAATATTGGCTCATAAATTATCTAAGGTTTAACTAATATTAAGTTGCATTATATGGACAAATTATAATGCGGGAAACTTATATTAGTAAGTAATCTAAATTGTTCATAGTTTGTAGAATCAAATTGAGAAAATGATTTAAATAATAGGGGACTATTATGTCGACTATATGCTCAATTGGGGGAGATTGTTGAGGCAATTTTGAGCAATGCCAAGAAGTAGTGTCCACTAGTGTTTGACAGTGCTTAACTTAGAAACTTGCCATGATTAGTGTTGGAAAATTTTAGTAACAAAATCCTTGGACTTTGATTCTTACTGATATTTTGGACAACTACAAACCCATCTATGATATCCAAAATGTTTATAACAACATATCCTGGAAATTGGTTTGAATTTGATGAAGGTAATTGACTTCCCAACTTTGGTGAGATTAGATCAATCGAGTAAAACTTGGAAGCATATCTTGTAGATTCAAGACTTATCTTAAGCTCATTGAAAATATTCCTTTTTCTTGTTATATTGCTAGTTTTATGGGAGGATTGGTTGTAATTGATATAATATGTTAGCAAGTCTCGTTTCCATATAAATTGAGGAGACTTGTATAGGTGATGTATTGATCTAAGAACACTTATTCTTGCTTATTGAGGAACATTTCTGGTAAGTGCATTGCGTAACGGCCCGTTTTCAGTGAAATCAGAACAGTGGTTTCGAGACCACAAATTCGATGTGAGAATATTTATTTTTTTATTATTTTAGTTTCTATGATATATTAGAAAGGTCGTATAAAAATTTCGTCAAGAAATTTTATCGTTTGCATGTTTAATTTGGTAAAAAAGACTAAATTGTAAAAGATAAAAAATTAGAGTTCTATAAGTTAAAGCTACCAAATGGCTATAAAAAATTAGAGTTCTATAAGTTAAAGCTACCAAATGGCTATGAAATTAAATTGATAAGGATTTAAATGGTAATTAGACCATTGTTTTTATGAGTGGACATTGATGGACATGAATTAAGTGATTTTAAGGTTAATATTAAAGGTTAAAAATGTAATTTAATAAATTAATTAAAGTAAAATAAAGATTAACAAAAGCCATCATCTTTGTTTGTCATTCTTTCACTAAAATTAGACCTAGGAAACTCCATTGAAGGTGTTTGAAGGTTCAGTCATTGCTTCCTTGTGCATGAGAGTGAATTTTCATCCCATTTTTTTAATGATTTTTATGTTTTTGAAGTCGTTGTAGCTTAATCTAGCTAGCCCAGGGACTAATTTTCAAAACTGTTAAAAGGTTAGGATTTTCCATGAACCTTTGCATTTGATTTTTTATGTTTGATGGAAGAAAATGAATCTTTGTTGATAAATAAACAACTTTTGTAAAGTGATTTTTGTTGAAACTGTCAATTCGGGATTTATTTGTAAAATGTGTAAAATTCATGGTGAAATTGTGAAATAATGATTTCTATGAATTGCTATGGCTCTATATAGAATTTGACTAGCTTAGTATGTGGATGGAATTGCATGAATTTTGATTTACGGGCTTAAGGACTAAATTGTAAAGAAGTTAAAATATTAGGGGTAAAAGTGTAAATTTTAAAAAATATGTATTTTGGGCTGAACTGAATAGAATGAATACTAAATGGATTAAATTTGATTATTTAGATCAAGTTAAACCTCGTAAGGATCTAGATCGAGGGAAAGATAAAGTATCGGACTAGTCGATCCTATTTTGTCATTTTTGTGATCGAGGTAAGTTTGTATGTTAATAAGCATTAAATTAATTGTGTTTTAACTGCTTTATTATTGCATTGTTGATGAATACGACTCCACGAAAATACTCGACAAAGATTTGGCAATGTATGGAATCCCGTTTAAACCTTAGGAATAGATAGGATACAAATGACATATCATTAGGGGTTACCGTGTTTTGGGTGCTGGTCTCGTACGTCCTACCAGTGGCTGAGTTTCTGGCATGTGTTGCGGTTACTTTACAGCTTGTGTGAGCAGCACCGTGTAGCTACACCTTGACTGACAACAGTGTGAGCATGTAACATCCTGAAAAGGGCCTATGCATTTTCAGTTTAATTGTACGAAATGTCAAGTCTCAAGTACTAAGAATAAATTTTTGATACTTTTGGAAACCTAGAAATGGAAATGGAAATGGAAATGAAAATGGAAAAGAACATTTTTGGAAACTTGAACATTTTGGAAACTTGAACATTTTGGAAACCTGAACATTTTGGAAACTTGAACATTTTTGGAAATGATTCAAAAATGGAAAGTAAACATTTCTGGAAACTTGGAAATGTAAGAAAATGGCAAGTTTACAGAGCCGATCGAAAATTTTAGGAAACTTAGAAATGATGCCGAAATGTCAAATTTTAAAGTTCAAAATAGGAAATAAGGGCTAGAGGGCCTTAAAAGAAAAAGTTGGAGAATTTTGACACACAAACCGGCTTGGAAAAGTGGCCTGAAGATCCACTTAGGGCCTAAGGAAATGGCGTCACATGCAGGGGAAATGGGCCTGAGTTCGAGTCACTTGAGGAGCAAATAAATAAGTTTTATTTTTGCTTCCAGAAGGCTGAGGTGGACGGCATTGGTTTCTAGAAAAGGGAGGTGTTTTATTTGCATAAATATGTGAATAATAAGTGATAAATAAAGGATTTTCTTTTAGGATTATTTGAGGAGATAAATGATGGATTAAACACTTTTATCTTTTAAATAAAAGAGATAATATTATCAAAAAGAGGAGTGGTGGCCAAGTAAGGGACTCCTAGGCTGATAATTTCGGCTATAAAAGGAGGGCAGGAGGGCTACTCATCAACTTTTGCTTCCTCTTCCTCTCTGTCGAAATTTTCCCTAAGCAAAACCCCCTCTGCCGAATTTTCTTTTCATCTTTTCTTCTTCTCTTTTCTTCATCTGTCAAGCCAAAACCTTTTCTTTTGATCCCTGATTAAATCTCCATAGCCGAAACTCTGAGACTCTAGGGAAGGAAGCAATCGATCAAGGCATTAAGGTAAGGTTAAGCTATTCAAATTCCTTTCTTTTCTATTTGCCGAAAGAGAAGGGCCTAATCTCTATTCTTGTTCATGGCCGAATCTGCAAGGATCTCTCAGGATCTTTTTACAACTGTCGAATACAAGGGGGAATCTTTCGGGAAATCTAAGGATCTAAGGTAAGATGTATGAATAATCGGTTAAGGTTTTGATTCATGTTTTCAAAGTTAGATTTAATCTAACATGAAGTTATAGGGATTTCGACAGGCATATAAAGGAATCCTCTTCAGATTTGGAATTTGTATGGTAAGTGATATTCGGCCAAGGCTTATTTTTGATACTTGGAGTTATTTTGCATTATTTCAAAAGCCGGAAACTCACATGGTTATATGATCTAGTGTTAGCCGATTTCAAGGAAAAGGATACTAGCAATTTTTGGAACTTGATCAATCATCCAATTCGGCAACAAGGTAAGTAATACAAATCCTACTAGGATTTGGTTTTTAAGCCAAATAGGTTTGTTAATATGTCTTAATAATTGGCCGAATATAGGAGATAAAGATCTAGATCGGTAGATCGTTCTTCGGGATTTCAAGGAATCTATTAAGCAAATCAGGTGTGTACTCACACTAACTTTCAATATATCATATGGCAATTATTTTAATATATGAATATGCATAAGAATGTGAATGTGGCTAAGTACCACAAATGTGGCAAGAGTACCCAGGTACGTTTCCTACTTCTGATAGGATTACGAATATGATATATTTTGAACATATGATTAGTAGCATGAATGAGAAATTTAATATGTTATGCATGATATAAAAATTATGGGGCATACGGGATCTATGTGAAAGGGGAAGACGGTGTTGACTTCGGTCTCACCAACGGAATATGGTGACTACGGTCACAAAATCTGAATATGGTAACTCCGGTTACATTATCTAAATTTGGTAACTTCGGTTACATTATTTGAATATGGTGTCTAATGACACAAATTATATGGGCGATGAGCACGTCGATTGCAGCGACTGCCTTCGATGGTGTGTAGCGGATGGAGGGTTGGCTTAGTAGTCCCCACGGTGTGACTGGCAGGTACGGGTGGTGTGTAGCGGATGGACCATTAGGCTTGGGTTTGGGTTGCATCATTTATTTTATATGAACATGAACTTGATATGAACTTGTATGCCTGATTTGTTGAATGTTAATGTTGTGTACACATTGAGTCTGTTGACTCACCCCGTTGTGGGAACTATTTTCAGGTGATGAACAGTGACGGACCGGGACGGTAGACCTTGAGGTGGCCATGCTCCATTTGAAGATTTTATTTAATTTGGACTTTATTTCTTTTAGTACCTTTTAATTTTATTATTGGGTTTTACTTGATGTAATAAGGCCATAAGGCCCAGTGGATTTTCTTTATTTTGCTTTACTTTTAACTATTATGTTACGAACTATTTATGACTAAAGTTTAAGTGATATATATATATATTTTTTTATAAACCTTAAGAAAAATTATTTTGTCACCTTAATAAAAATTGGATTTTCAAATAGATTAAATGGGTTTCTCAATCTAAGCCCAATCCAAAACAATATTTCCTAAAATTTTACAAAATTTCTCTAAGTAACAAAGAACTTGAAAACCGGTTTATTTAAGGAACATACCAGATCCGGTTCAGGCTCGTGGGCTGGGTGTGGGGTGTTTCAGAGCAGATCCAGTGATGGCTCGCGAGTGAGCATCTTTATGAGATATGAGATAGATGTGGTTTTGACCACGTATTAGCACTTAGTGTGCGAGATACTCGAGTATCTGATAGTATTCCAAATGGTTCAATGGAAAAGGATGATAATACGAGGTTATAAGAGTTGATACGAACCAGTACAGGTATTTGTGTGAAATACTGAAAGTAATTCAGAGTTGAGGTATTCATACATGGCTAACATGATGGTGATTATGTGTTAGGCTTTGGATCAATTGAAATTTACCTATGTTTTAATTATGCTTATCTAAATTGTGGATGAATGGTAAGTTGTATTTATTAGCCATACAAACTTGCTAAGCTTAATTACTTACTTTGTTTTAATTTCCGTGTTTTATAGTGATTCGAAAGCTCACTCAGTCAGAAGTTGTCGGAGATCGTGTCACACTATCAAACTCTCATTTTGGTATTTTGGACTTTGTATATTTTTATTAAATGGCATGTATATGATGTGTCTTTAACTAACTATGATCACAATAAAGATAAGCGCACCTATCGTTTAATAGTATAGTTATGGTAAGACCGAAAATATCGTATCCACAAGGACCAAGAGTACTAGTAATTACTATCTTTCTATTATCTAGCCTAAGAATTGGAGTGATTTCTTTTAAACTAAAACTAATTAAGAGCACAACAGAGACTGAATTGGGAAAATACTTTTAGACAACTTTATGACATAGGCAATGCCCAAGGAAGAATCCACCTAGACTTCACTTATTACTTTTGATCCATACGATTTATTCACTTGACTTAATCCGTAGAAATCCCTAAATTATGTTAATATCTCCTTCAAGACTAAAAATAACTGACTCTAGGTTGATTAATTGAAATCTCTTTCTAATTAGAAGCCCTATTGTCGCATTAACTCGATCTATGGATTCCCTTATTAGATTTGACTCTTATCCGACAGATTTATGTCGCCCTATTTCTAGGGTTGCAATCAACTCCGCTTAATTGTGTTGATCTACTCTTAAACAGAGACTTTTGTTCCTCTGAGTAAGCACATTCGACTTGAATTAATAACCTGAATTATCAAAACAAGAATAAGAACTCACAATTAAGAATAAGAATAAGTATTTATCTTATAAATCAAATAATAATAAGATCTGTCTTAGGTTTCATCCCCTTAGGTATTTAAGGGATTTAGTTCATATTGATAGAAGGAAACATATTAAAATAAGGAAAACTACAAAACATAAGAAAACCCAAAAACTTCAAGGGAAATTGATAGGAGATCTTCAGTCTTGATGGAAATCCTTCTTCCAAGCTGCTACCGATGGCTGTCTTCGAGTATTTTCTGCCTTCTACTGTCCGTTTCCCTTTTGGTTACCCCCTAGGGTGTTTATATAGGCTTTGGAACGCCTTTCTTGGCCCACAAGTAGCCTATTCCGAATAGAATTAAACTTAGGTACGGCAGGGACACGCCCGTGTTCGATTTCTTAGACCGTGCTCGCCACACACAGACGTGTGGTCTGCCCATGTACGTTGGTCTAGGTTGTGTTGATTTCTGATGTAGGCCCATTTTGTCCCTTTTTGGCCCGTTTCTCGTTCTTTTCGACTCCCTAAGCTCTCTTTAGTGTAAAACATGAAATTAAGGGATTAGGAGTATTGAATTCATCAAATCTAATGAAAATTCATCCAAAAATAGGCCAAGCATGGGGTCAAAATATGTATAAATTATGGTTTATCAAATATTCCCACACTTAAGCATTTGCTTGTCCTCAAGCAAAATCCTCAACTCACAATTAAAATTAACTTCCTCAATTCATAATCATTATTAATAATGTTTCATCATTATTCATAGATAATTCATACATTGATAATTTAACTAAAAGAGTCTTAAAGATTTAAACAATCTAAGTCACAAACTTTTGTAGTATGGAAAAATATAGGTATTTCCCCTTATCTAAATAATTACCTTTGATCTACAACCGATAAGAATTGACATCCTCACTAAAGATTCACTCAAATCACTCAAAGTGTTTTAAGGTTCAAATTAAACACTCAAAAGTCAAAAATGAAAAGCTATTACTATAGGCTTGCATGAAAATCAAATCTCCACCACTATAAAATGAGATGATACACAAATCAAAAGGTCTTAAAAAGGGTTGTAATGGGGCTTGGGTTAAAGGTGTGGATAAAGGCTGAATTAGAGGGTTAGAATCGAGATCGAATTGACCATTTACCTAACTAGAAAAATAACTAATACTGAATGATTACATAATTGAACTTATCACTAATAACACGAGCTTCTTCTCAGAGTATGAAATTAACCATTTAAGCTCAAATAACATAGAACTAAGTAATGATTTTTTTTAAGAAAAAGAACAAGTAAAAATATAATAACTGAAATAAAAAACATAGTTAGGCAACTGCTCAAATCAAATCTCGACAAAAAGGAGCTAAAAGAATAGGAAAAATTCTCAATGAATCAAAAAGAATAGGTCTTGGGTTAATATTAAGGATAAATCAAGAAACAGTTTATTAGGATCAAAGGGGTTTACTAGGGGTTAATTATGAGGGTAGACTTTTTATGGAGTAAGTGGGTTAGATCCTAGGTGCCTTTATTATCTTAGTTTATCAAATCAAAAGTGTGGTCTCGACATGCATAATCGAAGCAAGTTCTAGAATAACAAATCAATATTGACACACTCATAATCAATAAAGTGAGCAAGAAAAATATATGCTCTAAAAGGCTCAAAGACTCACAAAATTTATGGTTTTTGATGTCAACCTTACAAATTTCAGACTTCAAAGTAATATTTAAATTTATGGAAACAACCTAATAAATTTTTAATTCTAAAAACAGGCTTATCATGCTTGATTCTCTAATGTCTTAAAGTTTAAACCATCAATGCACATTTATCTATGACTTAATCCAAAACATATCAATAAAAATCATAAGTTAATAGAAATTTCATAGTAATATGAGAAAATTACTTAAGAACAAGACAGAATTCAAGGATTTTTCTGATCATCAATTAAATAACCTCCCCACACTTAAGATGTACATTGTCCTTAATGTACAAAGATAGATAATAGTAATGAAAGCAGAAAATCATAAGAGAGGGAAGGAGGTGAAACTTCCTAAATTTTGGATGGAATTTGTGAAAAGACGCCTGATAAATTTGGGCAGAAGGGGATACTCCGGTAGTACCTCGAATATTTTGAAATTGAATCAATGAAATAGCCGTCATGAACTTATTGTATCCTAAGCTAAATCTAAATGGCAAGAAGATTAAGAACACTTTTGGCACTCTCTTCAAGCTTAAAGAGAGTCTTTCCTTCCATCCCTTAGAGGAAGATGAATATGAATTGTTAATCTCTCCCACTAGCTCAACCACATCTGATTCTAGCACAACAGCCAAGGAGCCCCTTCAAAGAATTCCTTATGTACACCTTCGTCATACTATTATTCCCTTCGTAGATTAAGTATGAAGTAAGGCAGTTCAGTCACAGCTTGGTAAATAAGGAAGTGAAGTACCCAAGTAATGGTATCCTCAAGTTCTTTTATCATAGTTCAAACCTAGAAGAAGAAAGGGCATCAAAGCCCGCTCCCTTAGGTACCTTTTCTATTCCCGCACCACTTCTCACAGTCGATGCCTGTACCTCAGCAAACTCATAAGCAGCTGGTGTCGGAATTCTTCCTCAAAGTTTAGACCCAGCTCTGATCAAACATGAAACCCACCCATTGCTTTCAGAACCGGGCAGCCATGAGCGTGGAGTCAGGGGCCCGACCTTCTTCCGTTTAGCCTGAAGCACTAAGAGCTAGCTGTAAGCCTGGCCCCTTGCCTTAAGCAATAGGGATTCAATCTAGCCATAGGTTTTCCCAAAGGCTACCGTGTTACGATACAAAAGCTCAATACAGATAAAACCAGAAGAAAGAAAGGCACTTAGGGCAGGGTAAATGGTCCCTAAAGGGACGGGAAAAAACAAAATAATAAAGAAAAAAATAAAAATAGATAATGAGGAATGGATATGAATTCAAAAATAAATAGGAAAAAGAGTGACCAAAGGTGGTAAGGGTGGTGGCGGTGTAAAGAGGGAACAAGGGGAAGGGGGAGTTTCGGGTTGGGGAAGAAGGGAGCAGGAAAGATAGTGGAGGAGGAGGGCGGTGGTGGCTAGGGTTTGGGGGGAGAGGATTTGGGGAATAAAGTGAGCAGAAGAAGGGGGTTTAAATAGAAATTGAGACACATGGTCGCGGCCCACGCCCGTGTGCCCTGGCGTGTTAGGTCACACGGAGTCTCACGGCCGTGTGATGTTTCGTTCGTTTCTCCCACGCCTGTGTAAAGGTTTCCACGCCCATGTTAATTGATCAGTATCGACCACGGCTTATAGGCACGGGAGTGTCGCACGCCCGTGTGATTTACTTAGCTTCAACCATGACTTTTGGGTACGGGCATGTCGCACGCCCATGTCACTTTGCTCAGTATCGGCCAGGCCACATCGCACGACCGTGGCTTTTTATCGCAACCCGTGTTCTTGAGTCAGTGTCGGCCACGACCGCATCACACGACCGTCGCATGCTATCGTAGCCTGTGTTTTGGGGAAAATTTTCGTCCTTGGTCCGCACTGTAACACCCCTAAACCGTATCCGTCGCCGGATTAGGGTTAGGGCATTACTAATCCAAACACAAATCAATTTATTACCATCAGCATTAACTTACTATCATAAATAAAATGTATATTCCATCTAATCCCAACTCATCAACATGCATATCATGCAAAATATTCATTCACCTTACCTAATGTCTACTTACACTCATTAAGCAAGTCACTATTCGAGTAGCCATGTATAATGCAATGGCCGAATAATTATATGGCACTCAACCCAACCTTCATCTTCAAATCATTATTAGACATATACCCTTTCTAATATCAAATCATTTATTTACATAATACAAATAAAACCATTAACCAATATACTCATTCTACAATCTTTCCAACTACAATCATAAGATCCAAACCAATTCATTCATTTCGTAATTTCTTATCAAATTCAGCATTTTTCAATATACTTATGAATATATATATACTTCATGAATACACCTTAACTAATTATTGAATCACCGATTAAGCTATTTATAAAACATAGTCGAACATCTAACATTACTCGATGAGGTAATTTAAGAGTAAAATAAAACTAAGACATTGCCGAATGTCTACCATGAATACACCTCAGTTTTACTCTTTCTTATATAACCTATAGTATATAGCTGCACAAATTTCAATTTATGTCATTCACATCTTTAACACCATGACTAACATTTCATGTTATACATATACGAATAGCATATAGACAACTTTCAACCAAATTGCATTTTAACCATATTTAAAATTTCAATCGGTGTACTCAACTATCGCACATAGCATAGTATTGAATAAACTTTTCAAAGTAAGCTTATATTAAATTCAAGCATACGTGATAATGAAAATAAATTCGAACATGACCAAACTATACTTAAACACATAAGCATAGCCATTTTCGCATGGCTTTATATGTATACACAACGTTGAAAACATCTCAAAAGTGACATAGCCTATACATGCCATAATTCTCAAAAGTCTCGTATTTAAAGAGATACCAAGATCGATGATTGTGTGATGAGCTTCCAAAATGATCCCAGGTACGAGCCAAGCATCCAAAAAGAAATCTACAATGCAAAACAACCAAGAAACAAGTAAGCTTTTACAGCTTAGTAAGATTTGAACAACTCATACACATATCTAAGTTTATTCACAATTTTGCATTCATCATGTCCTCACTGAATTACCCAAATTTTCCACAGTAAACTTCAAGGCAATATGTGTATATATATATATATATATATATATATAAACACTTATACTTATTTCAGTATACCTTCAGTCTATACAATATAGTGAATATATGAATCTTCTACTTATTGAAACTCATACTCAAATTCCAAGTTACCAAAATTCCAAGGTAATAAGTATAGTACATACCTCACGTTTACTTACCTTTTTGTTTAACCATTGCACACAACTATTGAGATTACACCCGTACCTTTCATTTTGCTTAAATTTATTATCAATAGAAATCTCTTATCAAACTTCATATTCACACATTTTTTGAAGAAAAAGAAGATTTAGTAACATATCGCTCACAGAGAGCCGTTACTTACATCCCTCGTAACGTATCGCTCACTAAGAGCCGTTACTAACATTCCTCGTAATGTGTCGCTCACAAAGAGCCGTTACTAACATTCCTCGTAATGTATCGCTCACTAAGAGCTGTTACTAACATTCCTCGTAACGTATCGCTCACTAAGAGCCGTTACTAACATTCCTCTTAGCATATCATTCACAAGTAATTGAAATATCACTCTACTGTATCACGTGTAATGACTTACAGTAAAATATAAATTAAATGTTCTCTATCTCAAGCTATATCACATTCGGCCATCTATTTATCAAGCATTTACACAATCCAATTGAGATCGATCAAATTCGAACTTAATATTCCCACACTCAATTTCATAATTAACTAGTTCATGCCTTTTTCTAGCAATTCGGTTCAAGCTAATAATAACCTTACATTCGGCCAAAATTAATCCAATTTCATAACACATTCAAATATTATACATATATATAACATATTATCTTTTAATAGAAGAAGTTGCATTGTAATATAAGATTCAATTCAACTCGGTTTCTTAAATCTTACCTCGGATGGAATGGATAAACTTCTCGATCACTCGTTCAACCTCGCTTTTCCTTTATCCAACCCTTTTTCCTTAGGAAGTTGATCTAAACAAATTTAAATTTGAGCTCATTCAATACTTTTCTACTCGATTTAGCCATAAACGAATAAGGGACAAATTATCAATTCGTCCTTGATATTTCACATATTACACAAATATATACAAAGTTTATAATCATTCGAAATCATGTCAATTTATTCACTAATGAGTTAAGGCCGATTGTTCCCTAGCTCATTAAAGTTCCCTATAATACTCAGTTTAGTCCAAACATAAAATTTCTCCCAATTTTACACATAATTGCACATACCTTCCTCATAGCCGAACCTACCTAATGACCATATAAGTCTATACTAATTATTTAACTTGAAATTTCTAATTTTCCCAATTCTATCAAAATTTCCTACTCTAGACACTTTGCTTTTAAACACATATTTAGGAATTTTACTCCTCCACAAAATAAATTTTCATGATCTAAGTCATCCTACTACAATTATCCAAAATTTTCTTATTGAAAACGTATTAATCTCAACACATGTATAACATTTCACCATCAACTCAACCAAGTAAGACCTTTCATCCATGGCCGAATCTTAATATGCATTACTACTCAAAAAGTTACATATGGGCTTGATAGTACTTAGGAAAACTTAATTAAAAATGCAAAAAATTTATAAAAATCTAGCTTAAAAGCTTACCTTAATAAGACATGCAAGCCAAATGAAGATGGAGAGTTAAGCTTTCTCCTTTCTTGATGGTTCGGCCAAGAAGATGGAGAAGAAAGAGATGAAACAAATGTTTTCCTTATTTTATTAATATTCAACCATATTTTATTACCCCACTAACTCTTAAAAAAAATTAAAAAAAATAATCTTTAACACTCATTTAACTTGGTTGCCGTCCACTCCATTATTCATGATGGCCAAATTGTCATGCAAAGACTAACCAAGAGATGGCCAATTCAATTAAGCCCTAAATTCAACCAAAATCAATGATCTCATATCTATGCAACCAAGTCCTTACTAACATTTTCGCCTAGGAAATAAAATACCCCAAAAAAATTCTAGCACACACATTCGAACATAATTATTAAACACGAACATACAATATAACAAAAATAATAAAATAATTAGCAATTATAAAAGGAAATAATAAAATAATTTCGTTCTAGTTTGGATTCGTGGTTCCGAAACCACCGTTCTGATTAGGGTTATAATTGGGCTGTTACAACTCCTCTCCCCTAAAGGAAATTTTCGTCCCCGAAAACCTTACCCGCAAATAAGTGTGGATAACGTTCTTTCATTGATTCCTCGGTTTCCCAAGTTGCTTCTTCTATTCCGTGCTTATGCCATAATACTTTAACCAACGATATCCTTTTATTTCTCAACTCTTTTACTTCACGAGCTAAAATGTGAATCGGTTCCTCCTCATAATTTAAATCGGGCTGAATTTCAATCTCTAAAGGACTGATCACATGAGAAGGATCGGATCGATATCGTCGAAGCATCGATACATGAAAAAACATTGTGAATCTTGTCCAACTCAGATGGTAACATAAGTCTATACGCAATCGGTCCAATCCGCTCAATAACTTCATACGGCCCAATGAATCGCGGGCTCAGCTTCCCTTTACGACCAAATCTCATTATCTTTTTCCATGGCGATACTTTTAAGAACACTCGATCACCTATTTGGAACTCAATGTCCTTACGTTTCAAATCTGCGTAAGACTTTTGACGATCCGATGCCGCTTTCAAACTATCACGAATTACTGCCACTTTCTGTTCAGTTTCCTTAATCAAATCCACCCCATGTATCTTGTTTTCTCCCAATTCTGTCCAATCAAATGGCGTACGACATTTATGACCATACAAAGCTTCGTAGGGTGCCATTTTGATACTAGACTGAAAGCTATTGTTATACACAAATTCAATCAAAGGCAAGTATCGTTCCCACGTACCCTCAAACTCAAGAACGCAACATCTCAACATATCCTCAAGTATTTGGATAATACGCTCGGATTGACCATCCGACTGAGGGTGAAAAGCCGTACTGAAATGTAGCTTAGTACCTAAAGCATCCTGTGGTTTCTTCCAAAACCGTGATGTGAATCTCGGATCTCTATCCGATACAATAGAAACAGGTACTCCGTGTAACTGTACAATCTGCGATAAGTACAACTCGGTTAGTTTATCGAGTGAGAAATCCGTACGTACGGGGATGAAATGTGTCGATTTTGTCAATCTATCAACAATAACCCAAATTGAATCTTTCTTGCTCGGTGTCAAAGGTAAACCCGATACGAAATCCATAGTGACTCGATCGCACTTCCACTCAGGTATCATAATCGACTGAAGTAGTCCCGATGGTACCTGATGCTCAGCTTTCACTTGCTGACATACCAAACACTTCGATACATAATCCGAGATGTCTCGCTTCATACCGTGCCACCAGTAATGCTATTTCAAGTCGTTATACATCTTTGTGCTACCTGAATGAATCGACAATCTACTGCTATGAGCTTCATCACAAATCATTCGAATCAAATCAGGGTTCTTCGGTACACATATTCGATTCTTGAACCGTAAACATCCTTCAACATCTATCTGAAAATTTGAATCCGCACCCGAACCACAAAGACTCCTTTTTGCTTTTAAAACATCATCAATCTCCTGAGCTTCTCGGATCTGTTGTACAAACAATGGTCTTGCCTTTAATTCTGCAATGATCACACCATCATCGGTCATAGCTAAATCCGCGTTCATTGCACGAAGAGTAAATAATGATTTTCGACTAAGTGCATCGGCAACCACATTAGCCTTTCCCCAGTGATAATCAATCACGAGTTCATAGTCTTTCAATAATTCTAACCATCGTCGCTGTCTCAAATTCAGATCCTTTTGAGTCATTAAATACTTTAGACTCTTATGATCCGAATAGACGTGACATCTCTCGCCGAAAAGATAGTGACGCCATATTTTCAAAGCAAAGACTATAGCTGCTAACTTAAGGTCGTGTGTTGGATAATTCCTCTCGTGCGGTTTCAACTGTCTCGAGGCATAGGCTACGACTTGACCCTCCTGCATCAATACACAACTGAGCCCGTTTAAAGATGCATCACTAAAAATAACGAACTTTTTACCCTACTCTGGCTGAACGAGTACCGGAGCTTCCGTTAACAAGTCTTTAGTTGATCAAAACTCTTCTGACACCTTTCATCCATGGCTGAATCTTAATATGCATTACTACTCAAAAATTTTCATATGGGCTTGATAGTACTTAGGAAAACTTAATTAAAAATGCAAGAATTTATAAAAATCTAGCTTAAAAGCTTACCTTAATAAGACATGCAAGCTAAATGAAGATGGAGAGTTAAGCTTTCTCCTTTCTTGATGGTTCGGCCAAGAAGATGGAGAAGAAAGAGATGAAACAAATGTTTTCCTTATTTTATTAATATTCAACCATATTTTATTACCCCACTAACTCCTAAAAAAAATTAAAAAAAAATCTTTAACACTAATTTAACTTGGTTGTCGTCCACTCCATTATTCATGATGGCCAAATTGTCATGCAAAGACTAACCAAGAGATGGCCAATTCAATTAAGCCCTAAATTCAACCAAAATCAATGATCTCATATCTATGCAACCAAGTCCTTACTAACATTTTCGCCTAGGAAATAAAATACCCCAAAAAAATTCTAGCACACACATTCGAACATAATTATTAAACACGAACATACGATAAAACAAAAATAATAAAATAATTAGCAATTATAAAAGGAAATAATAAAATTATTTTGTTCTAGTTTGGATTCGTGGTTCCGAAACCACCGTTTCGATTAGGGTTATAATTGGACTGTTACACGCACGGTCTCCGCCAAGCTGATGTGCCTACTTGTGGTGTCCACACCACCACGGCCACGCCCGTGTGCCAGGTCGTGTGGTAGGGAAACCTACACCTATTAATTTAGTTAGGAGCCAAAAATTGAAAATTTGGACATTAATGAGGTTAGTGGTCGGGTTGCCTCCCAAGAAGCGCTCGTTTAAAGTCTTAAGCTAGACTTACTTTTCATTCGCATAATCATGGTGGCTTGAGGAGTTGAAAATCCTCATTATTGCTATCAATTTTATTAAAATAAGGTTTTAGACGAGTACTATTTACCTTGAAGGTGCCAAATTGAGAATGAGTTACCTCGACTGTACCGTATAAGAAGGTATGGAGTACCGTGAAAGGGGTTATTCCATTAGGTTCAGAAGTGGCAACACGAGGATCTGCATAGAACTCGGTCTCCAACCCTAAAGTAGTTTGCTTCATCTTTAATTTTGTTATGGAGTTGCCTCTGTTTTGCTACGTGTGTTCTTGGTTTCTCCTTGACATGTGTCCTCCACTCGTCTAGTTCATCGATCTGAAGCCTTCGTTCCTCATGACCTTTTTCATTATTGGCATGAGATCTAGGATGTGGCTCAGTTGTGTATTTTTTAGGTACTTCCTGAAAAGAGGGTTGAACTAAATGGTTATTAATAGAATTTATGTACTCATCTTTATTACTCGATGTCCTAACCGAGTCATGAGCCTGAAAAGTGATCGTTTCATCACCTACACGAAGTGTGAGCTCACCTGTGCCAACATCAATTCTAGTTTTAGAAGTTGCTAAAAAGAGTCTTCCTAAAATCAAAGGAACGTTACTATTCTCATCCATGTCTAAAACAACAAAGTCTACTGGGAATATGAATTTATCAATTTTCACTAGTACATCCTCAATTATACCCCTAGGAATTCTAATGGTTTTATCAGCCAATTGAATGCTCATCCTAGTTTGTTTGGGTTTCCCAAGACCTAGCTGTTTAAACATTTTGTAAGGAATAACATTGATGCTTGCCCCTAAATCAGCTAAAGCATTATTAACAGATAAGCCACCAATTAATCAATGAATTGTAAAAATCCCTGGATCTTTTAATTTGCGGGGTAGTTTATTTTGTAAAATTGCTGAGCACACTGCATTTAGCTTCACATGTGACGCATCGTCTAACTTCCGTTTGTTTGTTAAAAGCTCTTTTAAAAATTTTGTTGAATTGGACATCTGCGAAAGAGCTTCAATAAACGGTAAGTTAATATGTAATTTCTTTAGAAATTTAAGAAATTTACCGAATTGGTCAAATAAAACGAAGCATTTCTCTCTCTGGGAAAAACCAATCAAAGAATTTCATTATATCCTTTCTCAAATCATTCTATTTCGTTTGATATTTCGTAAGGATAAGTAATACACGGATATAGCAAAATAATATATATATATATTTTATTTTCTGCTTCTATTTCTATTAAAACTAAAACTAATTGCATTGGGGTATGGCACATGAGGTTTGTACTCTTTACTTACCAGTTCTGGTTTATTATGGCTTACTTCAACCTTACCTTCATTTACCACATTTTCTTGCCTTAGTTTTGGTTTGTCTAACCCTCCACTATCATGTGCAGTAATGGCATGAAGTTGCTCATTTGGGTTGATTTCAGTGTTGCTTGGCAAGCTGCCTTGTGGCCATTCAGATATGAGCTTAGCAAGTTGTCCTATTTGGTTCTCGAGCCCTTGAATCGATGCTTGCTGATTTTTGAGTGTTGTTTCGGTGTTTTGGAAACGAGATTCTGACATCGCGATGAATAGCATCTCTTCAAGGTTCGGCTTCTTCTCCTGTGGGTAGGGTTGCTGTTGAAAACCTAGAGGGGGTTGTTGTCTCTGATTTCCTTGGCCACCCCATGAGAAGTTGGGATGGTTCCTCCAACCTGGATTGTAAGTGTTACTATAGGGATTATTCTGAGGTCTAGAATTATTACCCATATAGTTCATCTGTTCGCTTTCCATGCCAGGGTTGAAGGATGGATATTCTGTATTGTTCGTCCCTCCTCCATTTGTATTGCACTGCATCACTAGATGTACCTACGAAGAACTATACAAACCATCAATCTTTTTATTTAAAAGTTCTATCTGATTTGATAGCATGGTTACTGCGTCGAGGTTGAAAACACCGGCTGCTTTTGTCGGCTTTGTTCTCATGACTTGCCACTGATAGTTATTCAGTGACATCTCCTCTATAAACTCATAAGCCGCTTCAAGGGTCTTGTTATTTAGGGTTCCACCGACAGCTGCATCAATCAATTGCCTAGTTGAGGGGTTCACACCATTGTAAAAGGTTTGAACCTGTAGCCCCAAAGGTAACCCATAGTGAGGGCATCTTCTCAATAGATCCTTGTATCTCTCCCATGCATCATAAAGTGTTTCTAAATGCATCTGCACAAAAGAAAAGATATCATTCCTCAACTTACCCATTTTAGCCGGCGGAAAATATTTTAACAAAAAATTTTCGGTCATTTGCTCCCATGTAGTGATTGATCCTCGTGGTAACGAGTTCAACCACTTTTTAGCTTTGTTCCTCAACGAAAAGGGAAACAACCGAAGGCAAATGGCATCATCTGAAACGCCATTAATTTTGAAAGTGTTGCAGAATTCCAAAAAATTTGCCAAGTGATTGTTTGGAACCTCATCCTGCAAACCATCAAACTAAACAAACTGCTGAATCATCTAAATAGTGTTAGGTTTCAGTTCAAAATTATTTGCAGCAACAACAAGTCTAACAATACTTGATTCATTTCTTGTTAAAGTAGGCTTAGCATAATCATACGTAGTTCGAAGAGCAGGATTTTGATTCACTGGATTTGCGGCAACCATGGGAGGTAGCGGATTATTATCAGCCATCTCTTTGGTAGTATTGGTTTCGTCTTCTTGCTCTTCTGTATCGTAGACTTCGCCTTATTTCTCTTTGGTTTCTGCGAGCTGTACTTTCAATCTCACTGTCAAAAAGTAATGGTCCTGACGGGTTCCTTCTTCTAGTCATAAACTAAAAGTTCCTACCAGAAGCAAAGAAAGAAAAATTAGAAAAGTAAAAAAAAAACTAAAAAGTAAAATTAAATTGCAATAAAATAAAAATGGCTAAAGTAATAAAAATTTAGTGTTCCTAATATCTCAGTCCCCGGCAACGGCGCCAAAAACTTAATGTGTCTTTAACTAACTATGACCACAATAAAGGCAAGCGCACCTATCGTTTAATAGTATAGTTATGGTAAGACCGAAAATATCGTATCCAAAAGGACCAAGAGTACTAGTAATTACTATCTTTCTATTATCTAGCCTAAGAATTGGAGTGATTTCTTTTAAACTAAAACTAATTAAGAGCACGACAGAGACTGAATTGGGAAAATACTTTTAGACAACTTTATGAGATAGGAAATACCCAAAGAAGAATCCACCTAGACTTCACTTATTACTTTTGATCCATACAATTTATTCACTTGACTTAATCCGTAGAATTCCCTAAATTATGTTAATATCTCTTTCAAGACTAAAAACAACTGACTCTAGGTTGATTAATTGAAATCTCTTTCTAATTAAAACCCCTATTGTCGCATTAAATCGATCTATGGATTCCCTTATTAGATTTGACTCTGATCCAGCAAATTTATGTCGCCCTATTTCTAGGGTTGCAATCAACTCCGCTTAATTGTGTTGATCTACTCTTAAACAGGGACTTTTGTTCCTCTGAATAAGCACATTCGACTTGAATCAATAACCTGAATTATCAAAACAAGTATAAGAACTCACAATTAAGAATAAGAACAAGTATTTATCTTATAAATCAAATAATAATAAGATCTGTCTTAGGTTTCATCCCCTTAGGTATTTAAGGGATTTAGTTCATACTGATAGAAGGAAACATCTTAAAATAAGGAAAACTACAAAATATAAGAAAACCCAAAAACTTCAAGGGAAATTGATAGGAGATCTTCAGTCTTGATGGAAATCATTCTTCCAAGCTGCTCTCGATGGCTGTCTTCGAGTATTTTCTGCCTTCTATTGTTTGTTTCCCTTTTGGTTACCCCCAGGGTGTTTATATAGGCTTTGGAACGCCTTTCTTGGCCCACAAGTAGCTTATTCTGAATAGAATTAAACTTAGGTACGGCAAGGACACGCCCGTGTGACACGCCCGCGTTTGATTTCTTAGACCGTGCTCGCTTCTTTTCGCCACACACGGCTGTGTGGTCTGCCCATGTACGTTGGTCCAGGTCATGTTGATTTCTGATGTAGGCCCATTTTGTCCCTTTTTGGCCCGTTTCTCATTCTTTTCGACTCCCTAAGCTCTCTTGACTGTAAAACATGAAATTAAAGGATTAGGAGTATCGAATTCATCAAATCTAATGAAAATTCATCCAAAAATGGGCCAAGCATGGGGTCAAAATATGTATAAATTATGGTTTATCAGTATAGGCATTTTGGCTAATGTGGCCTATATGTCTTGAGATGTTTTTGGTCATTTGAGTTGGCTTGTAAGGTGGACACATATTTTGATATGTATAAATATGTTCAAATAGCCCTTTGATATATGGTGTATGGTTGCTTTATGAATGCTTTGCTTGTGAAATTGTGTTTGGCATTAATTGGTTGAGCTTGAGATATGTATGCAAGTTAAGTTTTTGGCACAATGTCTCATGTATGTATTTGACCATTTAGGTAGATTTTGGAAGTATAATTGGTAGGTTTTAAAGTGGTCAAATGAATGTGTTATGAATTTCATGTTGTATGTGTGGATGGATCATGTTATAAACTTGAAATTGGTTGTTTTGAATGCTCAATTGTGCCATGGTTGTATGCAATTTGATGTGTATAGGTTGGAACCTATTCGTGTGAGAAATATGGCTTGGAAAATGGCCTATTTTTGTCTACACGGGCGTGTGTCTCAGCCATGTGTGACACACGGCCAGGTGACACGGTCTTGTGTCCCCTGATACTTCTATAGAAATCAAGTCTGTAGCTTCACACGGCCTAGCACACGGGCATGTGGCTTGGCCGTGTGGCACAAGTCAGTATACCTTCTAGTTTTCGCACGGCCTAGCACATGGCCTGGCATACCGATTTGTGAGGCCATTTTGAAGGGTACACGGTCTGGAACATGGGCGTGTGGTCTGGCCGTGTGACCCAAGTCGTGAGTTACATGGTGTAGGACATGGTCTGGGACACAGTCGTATATCCCCATTTCGAATGCCCACATGGCCTAAGACACAGGCGTGCCACTTGGCCATGTGAGACACACGGCTTGGCTATACGGGTGTGTGTCCCCTGCACTTTGAAAATTTTCCTTGTTTTCTTAAAATTTTTTAAGTACTCGGTTTAGTCTTGAACCCCTTTTAATAACTATTTAAGGCCTCGAGGGCTTGTATTAGGGACTATATGAATGAATTTGAATGGCTTTTGTGTGATATGAAAAATGAATATGAAATGTATAATTGTTTGAGTTTAAGTCCGATAATGCTCTGTAACCCTGTTCCGGCGTTCGATATGGGTTAGGGGTGTTACACATTGTGTACAAAATCAAGTACTACTTGATTATTATCCTAAGTTTTCAGGGGAAAACTTAGAGGAGAGTTGTTTAGATCTTAAGTGCAAAAGTGAGGAATCTAATTTAGTGAGTGTAAGAGGTGGTAATCACTTGTTGTATGAGTTGTTAAGATAGTGGATTATCTCTCTGAGAAATGCCATATAGACATAGGGAAACTGGAATGCGTAAACATATCCAATGTTTATTTTTTTTCCTTGTCCATAATTAGTGCTTGAAGTAGTTGGCATTGCCTTTAAGCACTGTTTTTGGAAATGCTTGTATTTTCTTGCAAGTATCATTTCAGAACTTTCATTTTCGATATCAAAATTTATAAAATAAATAAATTTAAAATGTCTATAAATATCAGAATTTACAATACTTATATTCATCCCAAATGCATTTGAAAAGTAACTTGGGCTTTTGGTTTGCTTCAATTAGTTATGAAACCATTTTTTGGTTTATTATTACAACAATATAATTTTTTTGTTAATATATGTATATGGGAAAATTATTTTTTTAGAATAACTTTTTTGACGAATACTTTGATACCTATGGTGTTAAGGTTTATGTGATATATTCTTCATGTAATCCACAGCCCTAGTTGTCAGCAGAAGTACTGAAGAAGTACAATTCAAGGATCTCAACATCCATGAGTGTTAAAGTCTTTTTTGTTTGTTGGGAACTTTATCCATCTATTTATTTCAATTGTTACATTGTTGCACAATTAAAGTGTATCTCGAGTTGTTGGCATTTGTGACATGCACGATCCAAGCTACAAATGGAACTAATTATATTGAGAATTTTATTTTTATCCTTCGATCGAATTTGAAAATAGAGGGAGTATTTCTAAGTGGCTTGCAACCTTTTCCTTATCCATTAAGGATTAAATCAGTTTAAATTTTCTTAGGGCTAAAGCAATATTTCAAACTATTTGAGGGCGATAATTTGTGGATAAATAATCAATTTAAATTTGAAGAAAACTTATCCTTAATGAAAAGTTGATTGTTTAAAGCTTATAAATAGGTTGCATAGCTGCACTTGATCGATGAGCATCTTGAGTGCTTTGAAGAGAGCTTTCATTCTTGTATTGACTTGTCTTTTCTTTATATTTTTGCGCTCATTTGTTTAAGAATTTCTATGAAAGTAAAATTTGATTGTGAGGATTTGGGGTGAGTGATTGTAAAAATTAGGTTCATTATTGGGGCTGCAATTATCCAACGTTGTAAAAGTAGATTGACAATCAGTGGTCTTTATCAATTGTTGAATAAAATCATTCATTGATTAAGGCTCTGCAAAGTAGGATTGTTATTCGAACTACATTAATAAATATTATATCTTGATTTATCTCTTTGCCTAATCTCTTTTCGAATTTGTTAGCCATACTTTCTCGTTCTAAATTATGTTGCAGCATTAGTTAGGACAACTGGAAACACGAAAATTTATACACTTTTTCATGCCCTCTTTAACTCAAATTTATGCAGTTTCGATTAAATTCTTGTCGAAAAATAATTAAATATTACAAAATAATTAAATTGTGCTAAAAATATGAACATGATGAATTTTAATTAATTTTATAGTTAATTTTGATTTATTTTGACTGTTTTCGACAGATTCGCACAAAGGGCGAAAATTGGCTCGGTAGACACTACTCGAAGAATAAACTCGAGAAGCAATTTGAAGTATCGAGGCGAATTTATTTCCAGCCCAAGACGGTCCAATTATGAATATTTAATCATAATATAATTAATTTTAATTTATTCCCAATTTAATTTGGGCTAAATAAATTAATCTTAATTAATTATGAAAAAGGCCCAATTGAACCGCATCAGGTGAACCAAACCGGTTGAACCGAACCAAGCAAAGAGTTGGGCAGCCCAAACCGCCCATATGCTGGCCCAAATCAGCTTATTAGCTGATTAATTAAGCTTGCAAAGAAGCCCTTGAAGAATTTTCAAAGTTGCATTCAAACCCCTCCAAATTTAGTGGCTTTGTAGATTTGCCCCATGCCATATTTAGCAAAGTTGAAACCATCAACTTTGCCACATAGATGGCCGGCCAAGGGAGGTCTCTTTGGCTGCTACTATTTTCTATTTTTATCAGCCACAATCAGCTATAAATACCACCCCTTGCTGATCATTCAACTCATCCATCAATCCTTCAACATTCAAATTCTCTCAACACTTCTCTTCTCTCCATTCTCTCCCTTTTCCCCAAATAAAACCAAGCCTTCTTGTGCCGATTTCTCCTCTTAGAAAAGAGGTGTTTTCTCAGCCATTTGGAGCAGCAACTGGAGTGTTCATAAGCCACCTTGATAGCCGAGGACAACGGAGAACGAAGAACGAAGCAATCAGTCAAGCCACAGAGAAACACCGGATTTGTTTCTTGTTCCCTATCTCTTTAAATTTCGTTGTTGTTTCGACAAACATGTTTATGAATATTTATGCTATTGGAATGGTTAATTAAATCAGCTTAGTTTGAATTTAATTCGTGTTGGGTTGATTGCATTTCGTCCTCTTAAATTATTAAAATTGTGTTTATGCTGTTATAGGCCTCGGTAAAATGCTTGATTAAGTAAAATCATGCTTAAGTTATTCTGGCATTATAATTGTTTAGATAACTAAAGAATTAATTATCTAAACGCATTGAAATTGTAATTAATGGACACAATACTTAATCTGTGTATGTTTAATTCTTCTAAGGTAGCTGAAGATTAAATTAGCATTGTATTTGGCGATACATGATAAACCGTAAAAGTAACATATTTTAATCCCACATTTAGCATACTTTCAGATGATTTATCCCTTGATTCATGTAAAAATGTACTCTTAATCCTTTCTTTTCATGTCTTATACTCAGGAAAGCACCCGAGGATGGAAAGAACGAGAAACGGGCCTAAAACGAACCAAATTGGGCCAAAGTGGAAATCGACACGGCCTGGACTTAAGCCCACACGGCCATGCCTCATAGAGCAACTAGAACACTACCTGATCCCGATTCGCACGGCCGTGCCTCATTAAAGAAATCCGAACATGGCTTAAAGACCGTTCACACGGGCGTGTGCCATGCCCGTGTCCCTGTCGTGGAAAAGAACAATTTCACTCAGAAAAGGATACTTAGGGGCAAAGAAACCTATTTCAAAAGCCTATATAAACCCCCTAAGTATAACCTGAAAGAGGGTGGTTAGCTAGGCCAAGGAGCCGAGCCGAAAATGTCAGATTTGTGGGAATCACTCAAGGATAGCCAATTGATCCATCTCAAGAAGCCGAAATTCTACTCAAAACGACAGATCTCTCCTTCAATTCCTTCAGGGAGTTTTAGGGATTTCTTATGTTTTGTTTTATCTTTTCTTCTGAGATGTTTTCTTTTATTATTATGAACTAAACCCTTCAGATACCTGAAGGGGATGAAACCTAAGATGGAACTTGTTATTGTTTTCTGAACTATATGATAAATACTTGATTTGTTCTTAATTATGTGTGCTTAATTTTTGTGTTAATAATTTCGGGATATTGATTCAAGTATGATGTGCTTAGGTGGTGGAGCAAAAGTCCCTGCTTAAGAGAAGATCTAGCATAATTAAGCGGAGTTGATCGCACGCCTAGAGATAGGGTGACGAGATTTTGCCGGATTAGGGTGAAACCTAATATGGGAGTCCATAGATCGAGTTAATGCGATTCTAGGGGTTTTAATTAGAAAGAGATTTCAATTAATCAACCTAGGGTTAGACATTATTCGCTTCGAGAGAAGGTTTAATATAACTTAGGGAATCTTACGGATCAAGTCAAGCGAATAAATCGTCTGGTTCAGTGTTAGATAACAAGTGAAGTCTAGGTGGATTCTTCCTAAGGGTATCGTCTTAATCAACTGAGTTTTTTTCGCAACAGCATTTCCCCAATTCGTTCTTTTTGTCTTTGTGTCTTTAGCTTAGTAATTAGTTAATTTTAGATTAAAACAACAACTTCACTTATTTTAGGCTAAATAATAAAAAGAAAGTTAGTATTAGTACTTTTAGTTCCTTTGGGTTCGACAATCCGGTCTTGCCTAAGCTATACTACTGTTTGATAGGTGCACTTGCCTTAAATCGTTGTCAGAGTTAGTTTCCAGGTTTTATCATTCTCATTATAAATTTTAAAACTCGACAAAACAACGATCAATACATATGCCTTGCATAACTTGCAAGATTTTTGTGATTAAACTGTTTCAAGGTAGGGATACTTTGTTACTTTGCATGATCTTTTATATGCTTATTAGGTTGAATTTGTCGTTTGAATCGACATAGGAATATGCGAGAGATTGTTTAATTTGATAAGTATGTATGTGCAATAACATGTATACTTTTATAAATATGTTTTATCGGTCGAATTGACATAGGGATATGTATAAGAGATGAATGGATTTTTGAATTGTAAATATGTTTGTAACATCCTAAAAATTTGAGTATCATCTTGTTGTTTGTGTTAGCTCGGGTATGATTTTATTGTGTGTCTATTATAGCCTTGAAAAGGGCATAGAATTATTCGGGTATAGAATAATTTTTAGTATGGAGAATTTAGTGAAGTGGATCAAGTGACCCTGATACTTAAGTTAATTTAAGTGTCTAAAATAAGCATAAGATGAGCAATTGGCAAGGTGGTGTTGGCGCATGAGTAGTTGCATGAGGAAAGAGGTTCGAATCCCATGGATGGCAATAAGGTGACTTTTATTTTTGCATTTGTATGGCATGTGTCGGTCAAACTCTAATTAAGGTAAGATTAGATTATTTCTTTTATGGATAGTAGACTAAAGGAAAAAGGCAAGTATTAACTTAAGGAATGAAGTCCAAAGATTATGGTAAGTTAGGGGGACATAAGGCACTCTTTATGGGGTGTGTTTTGGAAAGTTTGGCATGGCCAACTTGTCCATGAACTTGGACGGCATTATGGACTAGGGGGTGGTCGAATTTTTGTGGTAGATTTTGGTAAGGATGAGTGGTTGGGTGTATTTCCCATTTGGTCATTTTTGTATTTCCAAAACACCTTTTCTTTTGTAGCCGATTTTTGCATAGGGAGGTTTAGGCATTTCTTTTGCGATTTCTTTTCCCGAAAGCTTTTGTGTTCTTTTGCTTTTGAGACCGTAAACCAAGTAAGTGACCTCTCGTGCACCTCTTTCTCTTTTGATCATCTTTCTCCTCTCTTTATTTTGTTTAGGCTGAACCTCTCATCCCTTTTATTTCACCTTTGCCGCAACTTCTAAGCCTCACACTCTCCCTCTCCATTCTTTTGTTAAGAGCCGAACCATTTCATCATTCACTTCTTCTTTTCACGATTCATCAAAGCCGAAGCACATCACCATCTAGCTGATTATTTTTATCTATTTTTCCTTCAAAGTCGATCACTCTCCAAGTAGTCGAATATCTCTGTGTTTCCAAGCAAGGGTGAAATCGATAGGGGTAAGGATCAACTGTCATTTGTTGTTCATTCTTTTCTTTTGGTTTAGCCGAAAATTAGGAATCTAATCTCTTCTATTCTCTTTGGTCGAAGGCCACTTACTTTTGTTCATTATGTTAGAATTGAATCTAACATATATCATATAGGATTTCGACAAACTCCATAGGCAAGTGGCAGTTTTCGGGATTTAATCGAGTAAGGTAAGGAGATAATGATATTCGGCCAAAGGTCATATCTTTTTAGTGACAAGCGATTTCTCATATAGTGTTATGTAGGTGCTGTCGGCGTTGTAAGAAAAAGCCGAAAATTTTGAGTATTCTGTCGTTCGTCGTGTTTACAAGGTGTGTAGCCCTACACTAAATTTCCGATAGATTAATAGTATTAATGTTAGCATGTGTTAATAAGAAATATGTATGGTAATGGTTGCGGGTACCATTCAGTGGTACATGATTATTCAGGTACGTTAAACCCCTAATACTTCGTTAATAATGCTATAAGCATGGATATGAAATGTGTATGATTCCGTTATGATTTTGGGGTATATGGCATGATATCGAAATAATATGTTTATTGCATGGGCATATGGGTGATATTGATAAAGGGGAAGTGTTCCGGTGGTTTTTACCACATTATCCGGTGACTATGTCACATATTCTGTATTCAGTGACTTCTGTCACATATTATGTATCCGGTGACCTCGGTCACACATTATGATTCCGGTGACTTTGTCACAATTATCTGGTGGCCATGCCACAATTTATAAGGGCGATGTGCAGTTGACTCCAGCGACTACCTTCGATGGTGTGTAGCGGATAGAGGGTCGATTTAGTAATCCCCACGGTGTGATTGGCAGGTACGGATGGTGTGTAGCGGATGGATATCTAGGTGTGAAACACCCCAAACCCGGCCCATGAGCCTTGACCGGATCTGGTATGTTCCTCGAAGGAAACCAGTTCAAAATTCGTTGATTACTTTGGAAAGACTATGTGTTTTGAAAGAAAATTTATTATTGGGTTGGGCTTGGATTGAAAACAAGTTTATTTTAATAAAATCCTTTATTTTAGGTGACAAAACGTTTATGGTTTGTTTTAAAATAAATTTACTTAATCCATTAATTAATAATAGTTCGCAGTCATAACAAATAAAAATAAAAGTAAAGAAATTCAACTATGGCCTTATTACATCAAATAATTCCAAAATTTAAAATTTAAAATACTTAAAATAAAATAAAAGTCCAAATCGTAAATTTCTTGCTGTGCATGGCCATCCCTAAGCTTCTGCCGAACCCGGTCCATTACTGATCGTCACCTGAAAATAGTTCCCACAATGGGGTGAGTCAAACAGACTCAATGTGTAACCAACACTAAGAATTAACATTTCAGGCATGCATTATCATATCACATACATATTCATATAATAGGTAAAAATAATGATGCAACCCAAACCCAAACCTAGATAGCCATCCGCTACACTTCCCCGTACCAACCTGTACACCGTGGGGACTACTAAGTCGACCCTCCTTCCGCTACACTCCATCGAAGGCAGTCGCTGCAGTCGACGTGCTCATCGCCCTTATAAAATTTTTGGTCTTAGGTCACCACTTTCAGATTTCGTGGTCTTAGGTCACCACATTCAGATATCGTGGTCTTAGGTCACCACATTCAGATATCGTGGTCTTAGGTCACCACATTCAGATTTCGTGGTCTTAGGTCACCACATTTACTTCCCCTTTTCAATAACCCATATGCCCCATATCATACATAGTATGCATTAACATGCCAAATTTCATATTCTTGTCTTTATTCACATGTTACATATAACATTTTTCATAATCCTAGTGGGAGTAGGAAAACGTACCTTAGTACTGTGTACCATAACATGGTACTTAGCCATATTTTCACATTCTTAATAATACATTTAATTTAATCATAGCCATGAACATATCAAAACTTAGGATAGGGTACACACCTGATTTGCTTAGGGTTTCCAATCCAAATCCCGAAAAGCTTGATCTAATGCCTTAGATCTTAAATCTCTACATTTAATCAATCATTTAATACTTAGTAAAGAGCCATTCGGCCATAAATCCAAATCCTAGTAGGATTAGTACACTAAAACTTACCTTGCTGTCGAATTGACTATAGTCAGATCCCGAAACTTTGCAGAGTTCTCCCCTTGCAATCGGCTAGGCACTAAAATCACTTAACTAATTAGTTTCGGCTTTTAAATAATTAATGAACACATATATTTACCAAACATGGCCTTGGCCGAATGCTAGACACTTACCTTATGGATTTTAAATCCCGAAACTCACCTAATAACTAGGGAACATGTGGCCTATGGTGTACCTTCGGGAAAAGAACTTCTCCTTCCTTGTAGTCGACACTTAGTAAATCCTGAAAGATCTCTTCAAGGTTTCGGCAACAAGATACTAATGGGGTTAATCCTAGATTTCGACAAATCTTAAAGGAAAAGAGGATGAAACTGAATGAGATCTTACCCTTACTTTAGAGATCGGCAATCCTTGCTTGAACCTTTAGCAATATTCGGCTTTTAGGAGATTGAGAGAACAAGAATAAGAGAATAAGGTGTAGAAGGATTCGGCCAAAGAGAATCAAAAAGAAAAAGAGGATGATGAGCAGAGAGAATTTGGCAGAGAGAAGAAAGAGTGGAGAAATTTGCTAGAGAATTTCGGTAGAGTCTTCAAGGAAAAAGAAAATAATGCTGAATGGCCTCTCTTTTCCTTTTATAGCTGAATTTACTAGCTTAGAATCCCTTACTTGGCCACCACTCTTCTATTTTGATAGCTTTATCACTTTAATTATCACCTAAAACTTAATCCAATAATTATCTCTTATCTCTTAATAAAAATATCAATAAAAATCCATCATTTATCCATCTATTTGCTGAATTTTAACAACAATAAAACACCTCCCTATAGAGCCTTAATGCCGTCCACTTCTCTTGTTCCTGGCACCAAAATAAAATTCTTTTATTTGCTCCCCAAGTGACTCGAACCCAAGCCCAATTGCACTTGCTTGTGGCGTCAACTCCAGAGGCCCTAAGTGGCACCTCTAAGCCACTTAGACAAGCCCAATTGTATGTCATATTTCACCCATAAATTTTCTTAAGGCCACCCTGCTTTACTTCCCTCTCTTAACCTCAGAACTTAACTTTTCCTAAAACGTTTCCTTACATTTCCTTACATTTCCTTACATTTCCTTACATTTCCAAGTTTCCAAAAATGTTCGTTTGCCTCCTTTAAACTTAACATTTCTTACATTTCCAAGTTTCCAGAAATGTTCACTTTCCTCTTTTGAACTTAACATTTCTTACATTTCCAAGTTTCTAGAAATGTTCACTTTCCTCTTTTGAAACTTAACATTTCTAAATCATTTCCTTACACCTTAGGGTTTCTAAAACTCCTCAGAACACATCCAACACACCCACTGAGCCCACTATCTCATGAATTACGCATAACCCCTAATCTAGGATGTTACAGTTCTACCCTCCTTAAAAATAATTTCGTCCTCGAAATTACTTACTAACGATTAATCGTACATCTTAACTCGCCGCACTACGCTTATGCTGCGCATTCTAATCTTATAAAAATATCATACTTCCTATGCACAATCTTTAAGTCCATATGCAAGGCTTCGAACACTTTCACTACAAGAAAACTATACAACAATCAAAGCAATTAAGGGTATTCCAGAAATAAGGAACGTACCCGTTGTCACATCGGGCACATCTTCCTCCTCGCGACGGCCAACTGCATAAACCAACCTTGGCTGCCTTGCATCTGCACCTTCAGCACCTCCACTTGGTGCTCTACGACCTCGGCCGGAACCATTTCCTCCATGGTTCGGACCACGACCCCTCGTCGCTTGTTGACCATCTCTACTAGCCTGATTAACATTCTGGGCTACCGGTTTATTCCCCTCCGGCCTCATCGGACAGTCCTTAATCATATGGTCCTTTGACCCACACCTAAAGCATCCTCCTGTCTTTTTCCAACACTCCCCTAAGTGTTTCTTCCCACACTGGTCACAGGTACGATATTGCCCTCCAGTACCAGCTTGCTGACCTCGCGATCCTTCAACTCTAGGCCTCTTATCCTCAGATGATCCTGACGATCCAAAACCTCTTTTTGGCCTGTTCCGATCAGTGTTCTGCCTGGCAGAATCCTTGATTCCCTCGGCTACCTTAGCCTTTTCCACTAATGCGGTAAACTCCCGCTCCTGATGTGGGGCTATCAACAATCTCAAATCATCCCTTAATTCGTCCTCAAACCGGACACACCGCTCATGCTCCGTAGCCACTACTCCTCGAGCATACCGGCTTAACCTCAGAAACTCAGCTTCGTACTCAGCTACAGACTTGTTCCCTTGAACCAGCCCTAGAAAAGTCTTCCTTTGCTCATTAGTGTACCGTGTGCCAACATATTTCTTCTGATATGCTGCCTTAACATAATCCCAGGTCAGATCCTCAGTTGTGGCTCCATCCCGAACTGTGAGCCACCACTGATACGCTTCATCGCGTAGCAGTGCCACCATTCCTTTCAACTTCTCCTCAGGGGTCAGATCAAGCTCATCCATAATTCGTTCGGTTGCTTCCAACCAATATTCAGCTGTACTGGGTGCTACACTAGATACTCCTCTAAACATCTCAGCCCCATTGGCTCGGAGTCGTTCGGGTACAGATTTTCGAGCTCCCATATTTCCACCCGCTCCAGCCACCATTTCCAAAACTCGCAGCACAGCCTGCGACACAGTATCCTCCCCCGTCTGAACTTGCTGCTCGACACCAACAGCTGGGGGTGGTGGTGGCGGTGGTAACTCATTGTCCGATCCTTGACCCAATCTAACGGGTTCCGACACAGTCCTTCTGCCTCTACCGCGTCCTCGTATACTACGACCACGTCCCCTAGAGCTCTTTCTACGATCGTGCTTTAATCTAATTAAGAAATTTTATGAATTAGCCTTTATTCCACTGATTACCCGCGAAGAAGTTTTATGGAAAGAATTTTAGGAGTGGTTCTTTCGTATTCATACATGCACACAGTCTTTACATTCATACATTCATCAATCAATTATGAACTTTCGTTCATTCAGAGAAATGTTGTAGTTTTCATTATTGCTGTTTTTCCACTACCCAGGGGTATTTTCGTAATTTGCCCTACAAGGGTATTTTCGTAATTTTTTTTTCAAAATAAGGTTCCTTGGTGATTTTGTCAATAAGGGTATTTTGGAGATTTTTGAAATCCCGGGGGTATTTCGAAAATTTTGAAATTACAGGGGTATTTCAGTAATTTTGGAACTCGGGGGTATTTTGGTAATAAACCAGGGTAAATTTGTAAATCTTACTAAATCAAGGGTATTTCAACATTTGCAAAACTTGAGGGTTCTTTTTGAGCATTTGTTTTCCAAGTCGGTGATGTTGCAAAAATTTTGGAAATCAGGGTCATTTTGGTAATTTTATAAGTTAGGGGCAATTTCGTAATTTTCCAAAATCAAAGTATTTTGATATTTTGCAATTTAGGGTTTTTGGACTAGTTATAAAGTAATGAATTTTTTTTAATAAGAACTGTGGGTATTTTAGAAATTTCATAAACCAAGGGCATTTTTGTAATTTTACCACTAGGGGTATTTTAGTAATTTTGTAAATCAAGAAATATTTCAGAAAAATTTTATGGGATAGCTTGTATAAATTAAAAGGGTAATTTAGTCATTTTAAAACTAGGGTTTCCATAAAAATGTGGCTAATCCCTTTCGGGTTTTAGTTAGGGGTTTAGCCCATGAATAAGTCCTCTTGGTTAGGGTGAACTAAAGCTACGCACCAGGTAGGATTCCTGCGAAGAGGAGGTGAGTCACTAGGACTGCTTAAATACCAGGCTCTTCCGGATCCAATCCTAGACATGCGCACAATGGTTACCACACCCTAACTCGGCGACTTAGACACAGGTTTGTTTTATTAAGCATTTAAGTCTTATGTAACTGTTGGGGCAAGCTAGCCTTATAGTTCAAGTACCTATCATACTAATCTACGTTCCATTCTATTTCTACCCTTCTACAGATCACAATATAAATCACCCAAAGGTTAGGGGTACTTACCTGGTGGACTTCGGGTCGGAGACTTAGGTGCCATGCCAGAAAACCTGCTTATTTAAAAATATTTTCATAAAAACTCATTTGGGCTCGATTTGAAAACGTTTTGGGCCTTAAACCACAGGCCGAGAGTTTAAAACCTGGCTCTGATACCAAATTGAAACACCCCAAACCTGGCCCACGAGCCTTGACCGGATCTGGTATGTTCCTCGAAGGAAACCAGTTCAAAATTCGTTGATTACTTTGGAAAGACTATGTGTTTTGAAAGAAAAATTATTATTGGGTTGGGCTTGGATTGAAAACAAGTTTATTTTACTAAAATCCTTTACTTTAGGTGACAAAACGTTTATGGTTTGTTTTAAAATAAATTTACTTAATCCATTAATTAATAATAGTTCACAGTCATAACAAATAAAAATAAAAGTAAAGAAATTCAACTATGGCCTTATTCCATCAAATAATTCCAAAATTTAAAATTTAAAATACTTAAAATAAAATAAAAGTCCAAATCGTAAATTTCTTGCTGTGCATGGCCATCCCTAAGCTTCTGCCGAACCCGGTCCATTACTGATCGTCACCTGAAAATAGTTCCCACAACGGGGTGAGTCAAACAGACTCAATGTGTAACCAACACTAAGAATTAACATTTCAGGCATGCATTATCATATCACATACATATTCATATAATAGGTAAAAATAATGATGCAACCCAAACCCAAACCTAGATAGCCATCCGCTACACTTCCCCGTACCAACCTGTACACCATGGGGACTACTAAGTCGACCCTCCTTCCGCTACACTCCATCGAAGGCAGTCGCTGCAGTCGACATGCTCATCGCCCTTATAAAATTCGTGGTCTTAGGTCACCACTTTCAGATTTCGTGGTCTTAGGTCACCACATTCAGATATCATGGTCTTAGGTCACCACATTCAGATATCGTGGTCTTAGGTCACCACATTCAGATTTCGTGGTCTTAGGTCACCACATTTACTTCCCCTTTTCAATAACCCATATGCCCCATATCATACATAGTATGCATTAACATGCCAAATTTCATATTCTTGTCTTTATTCACATGTTACATATAACATTTTTCATAATCCTAGTGGGAGTAGGAAAACGTACCTTAGTACTGTGTACCATAACATGGTACTTAGCCATATTTTCACATTCTTAATAATACATTTAATTTAATCATAGCCATGAACATATCAAAACTTAGGATAGGGTACACACCTGATTTGCTTAGGGTTTCCAATCCAAATCCCGAAAAGCTTGATCTAATGCCTTAGATCTTAAATCTCTACATTTAATCAATCATTTAATACTTAGTAAAGAGCCATTCGGCCATAAATCCAAATCCTAGTAGGATTAGTACACTAAAACTTACCTTGCTGTCGAATTGACTATAGTCAAATCCCGAAACTTTGCAGAGTTCTCCCCTTGCAATCGGCTAGGCACTAAAATCACTTAACTAATTAGTTTCGGCTTTTAAATAATTAATGAACACATATATTTACCAAACATGGCCTTGGCCGAATGCTATAGACACTTACCTTGTGGATTTTAAATCCCGAAACTCACCGAATAATTAGGGAACATGTGGCCTATGGTGTACCTTCGGGAAAAGAACTTCTCCTTCCTTGTAGTCGACACTTAGTAGATCCCGAAAGATCTCTTCAAGGTTTCGGCAACAAGATACTAATGGGGTTAGTCCTAGATTTTGACAAATCTTAAAGGAAAAGAGGATGAAACTGAATGAGATCTTACCCTTACTTTAGAGATCGGCAATCCTTGCTTGAACCTTTAGCAATATTCGGCTTTTAGGAGATTGAGAGAACAAGAATAAGAGAATAAGGTGTAGAAGGATTCGGCCAAAGAGAATCAAAAAGAAAAAGAGGATGATGAGCAGAGAGAATTCGGCAGAGAGAAGAAAGAGTGGAGAAATTTGCTAGAGAATTTCGGCAGAGTCTTCAAGGAAAAAGAAAATAATGCTGAATGGCCTCTCTTTTCCTTTTATAGCTAAATTTACTAGCTTAGAATCCCTTACTTGGCCACCACTCTTCTATTTTGATAGCTTTATCACTTTAAGTATCACCTAAAACTTAATCCAATAATTATCTCTTATCTCTTAATAAAAATATCAATAAAAATCCATCATTTATCCATCTATTTGTTGAATTTTAACAACAATAGAACACCTCCCTATAGAGCCTTAATGCCGTCCACTTCTCTTGTTCCTGGCACCAAAATAAAATTCTTTTATTTGCTCTTCAAGTGACTCGAACCCGGGCCCAATTGCACCTGCTTGTGGCGTCAACTCCAAAGGCCCTAAGTGCACCTCCAAGCCACTTAGACAAGCCCAATTGTATGTCATATTTCACCCATAAATTTTCTTAAGGCCACCCTGCTTTACTTCCCTCTCTTAACCTCAGAACTTAACTTTTCCTAAAACGTTTCCTTACATTTCCTTACATTTCCTTACATTTCCTTACATTTCCAAGTTTCCAAAAATGTTCGTTTGCCTCCTTTAAACTTAACATTTCTTACATTTCCAAGTTTCCAGAAATGTTCACTTTCCTCTTTTGAACTTAACATTTCTTACATTTCCAAGTTTCCAGAAATGTTCACTTTCCTCTTTTGAAACTTAACATTTCTAAATCATTTCCTTACACCTTAGGGTTCCTAAAACTCCTCAGAACACATCCAACACACCCACTGAGCCCACTATCTCATGAATTACGCATAACCCTTAATCTAGGATGTTACAAGGTGGGCTCGGGATTGCATTTCATTTTATATGTACATGTGATTTAATTAGTTATTATCTGATTTGCTATATTATGGGCTTATGGCTAAATGTGATTTAAATGGGTTTTATTGCTATGATCGATTGGGTCTTTAGTGTACTGTTGCACATTGAGTCTGTTGACTCACCCCTCGTGGGATATCTTTTTCAGGTGATACTTAGCGTGGTGGACCGGGTCAGCGAAAACTACGTGGTGGCCATTGCTCAACTCAGTATATGGGTTTTCTTTTAATTAAACTTGCTATGTTTTCTTTTATTATTTCGGGATTTATTTTGGGTTATGTTTTTGTAATAAGGCAGCTATAAATTGTTCTATTTATACGTTTTAAATTTTTATTCGACTACGCTCAACTTTAACTAAATAATTAAATATTTTCGATAACCGAATTAAACTGTTTTGACACCTAAATACCTATGGTTTTTAACTTAATAATAAGTTCTAAATTTGGTTCTTCTTTTGATATATAAATTTTCTAAAAACATAGAGTTAACGATTTTATAAGATACAAACTTAAATCACAACCCGGTTTTCAACAAGATCATACTTCAAATCTATTCTCTTACCACAAAATCACATGTTTTCCAAAACGACAAAACGAGTTTTTTCTCAAGAAGCATACCAGATCCGGTCGGGGCTTGTGGGCCGGGTTTGGGGTGTTTCAATGTTCATAAGTTAGGAAATTACCGAGTTGCCGTGATTTATTTTGTAACAAGTATAAGCATAAGTTTAATAATTCTAAGGTAAGAAATGTAATTAATCCAACACAATTATATCATCTTGATTAAAATCAGCTTTTGAAATCGTGCATTAGAACTTTGTTTTATTTTCTTTTACTTTGTTTATTTTAGTTTTTAAATTTTTATTAAATCCAAATATTTTCCCTTCACCAATGTGTTTGAAATCATTTTCATAAATAATTCTTTTACAGTCCATGTGGGTACGATAACTCGACATTTACTTGTCACTTTATTACTTGTTGCGATTGTGTACACTTGCACATTTCCACCGTTCCAACAACAAATTGGAATAGCTAGAAACCAATAGCTTTTCTAGTTGGTATCAAAGTAGTTTTCAAATGTAAGTGAAGGTGACCCTATTTTTGGTTTGCAACCATGGAATCCATGAAAAGAAATTGTAACACCCCTAACTCATCTCTGACATCGGATTAGGGTTACTGAGTATTAGTAAACAATCAGAAACATTTGGACATCATATCATTCAATATTATAATCACAACATATAACATTCATATGCATGCATATTGTCCCTAAATCGAGCCCTCGAGACCCTAAAAATAGCTTTGAAACAATTCAGGACCAATTTGAATCCATTTAGAAAAAATTGGGAAAAAGTAGTGAAATTTGAAAATAAGGGACACACGGCCGTGTGTCTCACACGGCTGAGAGACACGCCTGTGTCTTAGGTCGTGTAAACTTTGAACTAGGGACACACGGCCATGTCCTAGCCCGTGCTCTCACCTGTTTAACTATCTAAGTAAGGCCACACGGCCATGTCACAAGGCCGTGTGCCAGGCCGTGTAACTCACTGACTTGCATGCAAAAGACCATCAGGTGTCACTCACACACCCACATCTCAGGCCCTGTGAGCCCGAATTTACCAATTTCTTGCTCAATTTCACTCCATTATGGCATAGGTACCTACACTCTTTCAAATACACATATGGGAGATGCAATTGAATTACAAACATTCTCTAACATGGTCATATATCCATTCTCAACTTGTAACCACAAACACATTTATTTCTTTAAGCATACATCCATTTCATTACAAGCATTAAGGTAACTAATAGCATACCATTTGATACCATGACATTTCAAACATATCTAAGTAACAAGTAGAAAATCACAAGTTGATCAACTGCACAACATGTCACACATTTTACTGAAAAGTTAGGCATTTGACATAACAATACATAGGGTCCTAGTACATGCCATATACCAAACCGAGAAATTAAGTCTACCAAGATTCCCAGATAGTGTGATTCCTAGTGTTGACCCGATCTTCTTAGCCTTCAAAATGTGATCTACAAATTGAACAAATTTAAAGGTAAGCTTATATGAAGCTTATTACGTTCATTTAGAAATTCATAACCTTTTTAATCCAACATAGATTTAATCAACTAAAGCATAGAGGTTTCCATTATACGCAGTTTATAACAGTAATCACGACCAATTCAGTAGTTCAATATACTCAGTGAGCATTGCTCGATTAAACTTTTCATCAATATATCTGTAGATTTCTACTCATTTGGGCTTCACTCAGTATAACAGTAAAATTCGGTCAAATAAACATCAGTCAGTATAATAATGCAATTTGCTTAATTGAGCTTCATTCAGTATACGATATGATTTACTCGATTGAGATTCATTCAATATAACAGTAAGATTTGGCCCGATATAGTGCGTACTTCCAATAGATGATTCAACATTCAATAACAACATATTAACAAGGATGTAAGCATTTAGAAGTATAATTGAACATACGAACTTACCGGACTGATTTGCAGGTGACTCTAGAATACAAGGACTATTCCGCGATTTTCCCTTTTCCACGATTATTAGCACGTTCTCGATCAAATCAAAGTTTAAAATTCAAGGTTGAAAACCCTAACCTTTCCTTTCTTTTCCGTGGAGAAGGTGAAAATAAAATGAAAATTTCCTTTAAATTTTAGGTTTAATTTAATATATTTACTTATAGCATTTTTGTAAATACTTTAACTTTCTTAATTAAGCTTTAATAATCATAATTTAGCCTAATTAAATAACTTTATCAAAAATAACCTCATCAAATCCCACTAACTAATTTTTCCATGGTTAAATTATCCGTTTAGTCCTTTTAATTTAACTACTTAACCATTGCAGTTTCTACAATTCAGTCCTTTTTACTTATTAAACTATCCAAACAAATAAACTTCTAAACCAAAATTTAATATAACTCTAGAAACCTCATAAATAGACTAATTAAATAATAGTCACAAAGTATTTTTTCAGAATTATGGTCTAATTTGTTACAACATATTACTCCCAAATTCTAAAAAAATACTATGGACCACTAGTTAAAGTACCACTAGTTAAAGTCTTATGGAATCATCACGGGGAAGAAAAAGCTACTTGGGAGACTGAAGACTCAATGAGATCAAAGTACCCACATCTATTTATTGGTAAGAAATTTCGAGGACGAAATTTCTTAAAAGGGGAAAGCTGTAATAGCTCGATTTTCAGTGGTGTCTAAAATTCAGTTCCTTTTGAGTCATTAAATACTTTAAACTTTTATGATATGTAAATATGTGGCTTTTTCACCGTAAAGGTAGTGACGCCAGATCTTCAGGGCAAAGACAATAGCAGCTAACTCGAAGTCGTGTGTTAGGTAGTTTCTTTCGTGAGGCTTTAACTGTCGAGAAGCATATGAGATTACCTTTCCAGATTGCATTAACACGTATCCCAATCCACTAAGTGACACGTCACTGTTAGATTCAGGTAATGTTAATACAGGAGCTTCTGTCAACATTTTTTTTCAATCGGTCAAAAGTCTACTGGTGTAATAGCCCGTTTTTAGTCAATATCAGAACAGTAGTTTTGGGACCACAAATCCAAGGTCAAAATATTAATTTTCTTATTATTCTAATGTTTGAAACATGATTTAGTGATTGTGTGAAAAATTCGTTAAGAAATTTTATCATTTGAGTGGTCAATTTGATAAAAAGGACTAAATCGCGTAAAGTGCAAAAGTAGTGTTCTAATAGCTAAAGGTATCATATAGCTATGGAACCTTAAAGTAAGGGTCCTTAAATAGTATTTAGACCATTTTGTTGGTAAGTGGACAATATTGGACATTAAATGGATGTTTTAAATGGTTTATCATTAAGGGTATATATGTAAATTGGTTAATAACATAAAATAAATAAAACAAAATCAAATTAAAGGCAATGATTCTTATCTTTAACTGAAATTGGAGAAGAATAAAAGAGAATATTAGGGTTGTTCATTCGGCTAAGGCAATTTGACGCAATTAGGTATGTGTTTTGTCCTATTTTTAATGATTTTTATGTTTTTGTGATCGTTCCATCTAGTACTAGCTAGCCCAGGGACTATTTTGCAAAAATGTTAAAGATTTTGAATGATTCCATTGATGAATAAATGTGTATTTTGAAGTTTCTTGATAGATTATGAATGCTTGTTGATAGATATACAAGTTTTGTTAAGTGATTTTTAGTGAAATTGCAAAATAGGGATTAAATTGAGAAAAGTGTAAAGTTAGTGGTTAAAATGTGAAATAAATGAAAATTATGGGCTGCTAGGGGCATTATGGTAATTCGGCTAGCATGGGTTAGTTTTAGATTTCATTAATTTGTGATTTTTGTGAAATAAAGACTAAATTGTAAAAATGTAAACTTGGGGGCAAAAGTGTAAATGTGCCCAAACGTGTGTTTTGGATTAAATTGAATAAAGTAATGATTGAATAAGCTGAATTTGATATTATATTGATCAAGAAAAGCGGAATTCGGACCTAGATCGTGGGAAAACTAAAGTTATCGACTAAACGACTCGATTCGCCATTTTAGCATCCAAGGTAAGTTTGTACGTGATAAGCATTGTTATAATTATGCTTTTTAATGCTTTGATATTGCATCAATTGTATATACGGGACTACATTTATGTTCAACGACAAATCGGCTAAGTATGGCACTTAGTGTGTGAAACATCGAGTATGGCACTTAGTGTGCGAGACATCGAGTATGGCACTTGGTGTGCAAGATATCGAGTATTCAACAGCATTCCGTGTAAGTATGAACTTGTTATGGATTAGTACAGGTATGTAAATATATTATGAGATTAAAATCGAAGAAGTTACAAATTTTGTATATAAGCTTATGAATAAGCATATGAAAGGTTTGTTAGTAATCTTTAATTTCATGATAATATGTTTAGATTGATGATTTGTGTTTGAGTATATTTAGTACGAACTTACTAAGCTTTGTAGCTTACCTTGTTTGTTTTTCCCGTGTTTTATAGTGAATTCAAAGCTAGCTCAGATTCGGGGATCGTCAGAGACTGCGTCACACTATCCAACCATCTACTTGGTACTTTTGAGTTGTGTATATATAGTATATGGCATGTATAGGCTTGAGTCATTTTGGTATGTTTGATGAACATGTATTTTGAGCCATTTGAGTTGGTTTATGATAATGAATTTGATGATGTTTATAAATGTGTAAATGGTTCTATTTTGAGTTCGGTAATTGACCTATATTGTGTGGTTGAAGTTGAATCTATAATGCTACATGATATTAGGTAATTTGGGAAGCTATGTGCTTGAGAATTGATGCTTGATAATGTATGTATGGAATGGTTTAGTTGATTGAATTGAATATGTGAATTAGGTATGAAATTAGATGGCAAATTATAGCATATTTGTAAATTATGTTGATGGTAAAGAAAGGCTATGATTTGAACATTGGTTGATGTTTTTGGATGCATATCAGTGCCTTGAATTAGTACCATTTGATGTTTTTGGATGCATATCAGTGCCTTGAATTAGTACCATTTGTGCTTGTATAGGTATGTGCAAATTGGGTGGCAAAATGGCTTGGTAAATAGCCAATTTTTGTCCACACGGGCAGAGACACGGTCGTGTGTCTCAGCCATGTGTGACACACGGTCAAATTACACGGCCGTGTGCCCCCTGGTGTTGAAATTAAATTAAAGTCAGTATGCTCTACATGGTCTCACACGCGAGCGTGTGACTGGCCGTGTGGTACAAGTCAGTATACCCCCTAATTGGCACACGCCCTAGCAAACGGGTATGCGACTTGGCCGTGTTGCATAAGTCAGTATACACTACAGTTTTGGCACGGCCTAACACACGGTCTGGCACACGGGCGTGTGTGGCCATTTCGAAGGGTACACGGGCTAGACACACGGGTGTGTGGTCAGTCATGTGACCCAAGTCAGTATGTATGTCCTGTTTTCACACAGCCTTAGACATGGGTGTGTCTACTAGCCGTGTGAGGCACGCGGCCTATTCACATGGGCGTGTGACCCTTGTTTACATGAAAAATTTCTACGTTTCCAGAATTTTTGTATGATATCGGTTTAGACCTGAACCACTTCTAAAGCATGTTTAAGGCCTCGTAAGCCCCTATAAAGGACAATGTGATTGTGTTGAATGATTTATGTGAATGAATACTTATTGTTGCATAAATGTATTCTATATGTGTTGTGAATTTATCGGTAATACCTCGTAACCCTATTCCGGCGTTGAATACGGGTGAGGGGTGTTACACCTGGCATTCATCTGAACAAACAAATTGAACATTCTTCTGTAATAACTTGGTCATCTGTAAGGCTATTATAGAGAAGTTTTGAAAAAAACATTGGTAGTATCCTACTAACCCCAGGAAACTTCGTACCTCCGCAACATTCTTCGGTGCTTTCCAGTTGGTAATAGCTGAGATCTTACTTGGGTCAACACGTATCCCATCAGCAAAAACCACATGTCCCAGAAACCCAACTTCCTTAAGCCAGAATTCACATTTGCTGAATTTTGCATACAACTGTTTTTCGCGCAAAATCTGTAGTACAGTCCTTAAGTGTTGAGCATGTTTAGATTCTGACTTGGAGTAAATCAGTATATCATTTATAAATACAACAAAAAATCTATCCAACTGTGGTTGGAAAACCCGGTTCAGCATATCCATAAATGCAGTAGGAGCATTAGTTAATCCAAATGGCATTACTAAAAATTCATAATGACCATATCGGGTTCTGAATGCAGTCTTCATCACATCACAATCTTTCACTCGCATATGATAATATGTAACACCCTGAATTTTGGGGTTAGAAGTTTTGAGTTTTTTGGTTAAGGTCAGTGAGAAGGTTGCACTATTATGTTTAGTTGCGCTTTTAAGTGACAAAATTGGCCTGCTGGTCTGGTGGTTGAGTGAGTGTTAGTGAACCTCTGAGTTCTGGGTTTGAGCCCTTGTGTGTGCGTTTTAGGTGATATATTTTTATATTGTTAAATAGTGGACTTATTTTAGTTTTAAAATATAATTATTAGTTTTATTATTATTATTATTATTATTATTATTATTATTTTATTTTTCTCTCTAGACGTTCTCCTTCTTTTTTTCTTTGTTTCTTTTTATTTTCTTTTTTTAAAAATAGTGAGGGTTGTGGTTTTTGGAGAGTTTCGATTTCTTGGCCATCGAGTCGGGTTCTGGACGTCTCTGATCGCGATTCAGGTGTGGGATTCGAACCTTATCTATTCTATTTTTATTTTGCAAACCATTGTTTCAGCATTTCTTGAGTGTGCGCTAACCCGTTTATTTTGGGTTTTTAGTGTTGAAAAAGTAAGGGAAATACTTTATTTTTGATATACTCTTGTTATTGCAAAGGTTGAGGACTATTTTGATGGCTAAAACGACGATTTTGGCTTGTTCCGAGGTGGTTTCATGACCACGCGGGTGGCCACACGGGCGTGTGCTAGTTCACACGGCAGTGTGCTTTTAGGAATTAGGGTTTTTCGGTAGGTTTTGGTGCCACACAGTCGTGTGGCCAGTTTGGTATTTTGTTATTTTTCACATGGTCGTGTGGCTAATTGGGGGATTTAAGGATCCCATACGGGCGTGTGTTTTGGGCACACGGCTGTGTCTGGTGGGCACACGGGCGTGTAAGACCCTTACACGGTCATGTCTTCCCTGCACTCTATTTTAGCACAATTGGACATTGAGTTATATGGCCTGTTCACACAATCTTGTCCCTAGTTCACACGGGCATTTTGACCCTCACACGGCCTAGGTTTTTCCACCCGGCCCTGTGGTCCTAAGACACCAAATTTTAGTTTGTGTATGTTTTTTATCTGAAAATGTGTCTGTGTATTCCGACCCTTGGCCAGGCTCAAGTGAGGGTATTTATGTAACACCCCATACCCGATTCCGAGGCTAAGACCGGATACGAGACATTACTATGCTTGAACTTGCTTAAACTTGTATTTATGGGCTATAAAATTTCGTTCCGAATTAAAAACTTCTCTTTCTTAAACAACTCATACATCTCATAGGCCTACTAGGCCTTAAACACATATCTGGAAACTTTCGGAACTCAATCGAAAACTTTTCCTTAAAACAGGGGTCACATGCCTATGTGGCTTGGGACACGCCCGTGTACTCCTAGACATGCCCGTGTCTTCCACCCGTGGTGGACACTGCCAAATAGCACATGGCCTTGACACGCCCGTGGGCTTAGACCGTGGCCAACATTGACTATATTCACACGGCCTTGACACTTCCGTGTGGGCACTTGAAGGCTATTTACTAAGCCAATTGCCATCCTGAAATTAAAGATCAATCTCAAGCTACATTCATCAATTCAAATACTTCATCTAACAAGAACAATGATGTATACTTCTTTGACATTTATAAACATACATACTTAGACAATCTTGGCCTATCACTTGGCCACATACAAAAGAATAATAAATTTGATAGCCCATACTTTTGCCCTTCTTAAGACATATTCTCAAAATGAAATGCTTCCTATACATGCCATACTTAATACAAACATCTTGGCTATACCAAAATAGCGATTGATAGTGTGCTCCGAGCTCCGATGACGATGATCCACGAGATTAGCTTGACAGGACTACATGGAAAGAAAGAATAAAAGACGTAAGCAGTTAGCTTAGTAAGTTTGCATGTAACGCATATAGAAATATTCTTGTTTAACATAAACCATTTGTTATAAACAATGGCATCATAACTTTCAGCTATTTAAGCTTACTTACTCATACTGGTTCTTACATATCTCATGATACTTACTAGTCTCATGCTCATGAAGTAAACGAGGTACCTGTGTCACTTAATCATATAGATTAACATACTCGGCCATGGTAAGCATAATCTTAACTTCATCATTCATAACATGAATAATACTCTTAATTAGCCTTAGCTAGCATTCTTTAATAATAGATTTACTTGCTTAACTTTCTTGCTTTCTCATTTATTCTTTACTCATTTGCCCGATGAATTTCTATGAATAACTAAGGATACTGAATCTCATTTCATATTACTCGATGCCAAAGCCATATCCTAGATACGGTCTTACATGGAATCTCTCATCTTGGTGTCGATGCCATGTCTTGACATGGACTTATACGAAGTCTTTCTCATGAGTTCCCTTAGGAACTTACCATTGCCATGTCTTGACATGGTCTTACTTGGTATCTTTACTCATGAACTGGTCAATGCCGAGCCTTGGCTTGGACTTACATGAAATCTTCCTTGTTACTCACCAATGCCATGCCTTAGCTTGGACTTACATGGGATCTCTATCTCATGATAGCTTTTCAATGCCAAGACTTGTCTTGGACTTACATGACATCTTTGCTTGGAGACTCACCAATGCCATGCCTTGGCTTGGGCTTATATGGGTCTTCATCTCATAATAACTATTCAATGCCAAGACTTGTCTTGGTCTTACATGATAACTTGCTTGATTGACGATGCCATGCCTTGGCTTGGTCTTATACGGACTTTCTCATTTCATGTGATAGATCGAGTATCCTAGGTAATTCAACTTCAATCGGGACTTTCTCATGCTTAATCTCATTGATTTCTTTGTTTAACATAGCATTAAACCTTTCCATGGTGATAATGTACACTATACTAAGCAATTCAATGATAGTAATCATAAAGCTTAGAAATCATACAAACTTACCTCGATATACAAAATGTATGTAGATATGCAATTTAGTCCTCGACTTTGTTCTTGCCTCAGTTTTGATCCGAGCTTCGTTTTTCTTGATCTATAATAATAGTTTAGATCATTTAATAATCACATTGACTAAATTGACTCTTAACTCATACTTTGGTAAAATTACAATTTTGCCCCTAAACTTTCTCATAATTACACTTTTTCCCCAAGGCTCGTAAAGTGATTTTTATTCATCTTTTGTAAACTTCATGCTCAGCTGATTCATTTTCTCAACTATAGCAATAACAAAATCTCACTATTTCTACCATGTATGGCAAATTCTATAATAATTACAAACTAGTCCTTACTAGCATTTCTCATGAAATTCACTTAGAAAAAGATGTTTATCTAACATCAAACTCTCATAATCTTCCATAAAAAATCATTTTACAAACATGTCATACATGGTTAGATTTTTGAACATGCACCTTAGCTCAACTTATAGCTAAAAATAGCTAATTCATGTTACGAGGACTCCAAAAACACGAAGAATATTAAAAACGGAGCTAAGATGAACTTACTAGCAAGCTTGAAAAATTGAAGAACCCTAGCTATGGCTTCCTTCAAATTTTCGGCACTTGAGGAAGAAGATGAAAATGATTTTGGTCATCTTTTTCCTATTTTAATCATTTAATAGATAAATGACCAAAATACCCTTCTCATTAAACTTTTACAAATTTCTAACTCATGTCCAATCTTGTCCAAAAATTATAATTTGGGAAAATTGCTATTTAAGGACTTCTAATTAATATTCTAAAGCTATTTAATACAAAAAGCTTCTAGAAACTCATATTTTGCAACTTTTGCCATTTAGTCCTAATGGACCCTTTAATGGAAATTTCCATAAAATATCTACATGAAACTTTCATATCATCATGCAAACATCTCAAATACCTTAAAAACTCATATTACTACTTCGTACTTGTGGTCTCGCACCACCGTTCCGACTAGGCCCTAAATCAGGCTGTTACAATTTAAGTCTCTGTATCTGTAGGCCATGTGCTCTGCTATGTGTTGTTTGTGACTGTGTTATGAGATGACTGATCCTGAACCTGGTTAGCTGGGTGTGTGCATTTTTTTTTCTATCTGACTGTCTGTCAATGTGTTTATTGTTTCTATGAGATTGTAAGCATTCATGCACTTGCACTGTAAGCATTCATGCACTTGTATAAAGTATTTTGGGGTTGGTTGTGAAGAGAATGAAGACTGATTCTGTTCTAATCTGGCAGTCTTACTGCAACCTATTTGTACAGAAGTTCATCGCACTGCACCGCACTATGTCAGCTATGCTGCATACCATTATCTGATCTGGCAGTTTAAACTGCAATGTGTTCGTACAACAAATTACCGCATTGCACTGTAGTACATATACGCCAGCCCTGCTGCATATCAATATCTGAGTGGCTTAGTCCGCATGTATGGTGTGTAGGGTTGGATGGGCCTTTCGAGGTCCTATGTGGTGTGTTTGGTCAGATGAGCTTAATCAACTCTTATGGGGTGTGATCGGGGGACGGAGAGGTATGTTGGATGATCGGGTGGGTTTTATTACTTGATTGCATTCATACGCATCTGTTTGAGTGTTCTGGGTGAAGATTATTTGACTGTGTTCTGCAGATTGAATAACATTTGTGACTGAGTATCTGTGTGTAACATGGTGTGCTTAAATTGTTTCACTCTGTTGGAATGTTGGTTCCAAGTTCACTTTCTGGTTCTGTGTATATCTGTATGTATGTTTCACTTTCGAACCGATTTCTGAAAATCTGTTGTTATTCATTTGGAACTCACACTGAGCTCATGTAGCTCACCCCCTTAGTGTTTCCTCTTGCAGGTACATTTCTGAACTCTGACGTTGGATGTGGTATGCGGAGGTCTCGAACAGTCTCAGTTTAAAATAGGCTTTAATAGTATTTTAACAATTTCTGAGTTTATAATTAAACCCCTTGAACTATAAGTACTATTTTGAAAACTGTGGTATGAGTTTTTATGTTTTACACACGTAAATGTCATTGGGACTACATTTTCTGTTGAGAAATCAGGAATATAACTGGAATTTTACTGTCTTTAATATTGCAATGTTTTTCGATTTGTTAAACTAAAACTTTTCTTCGACCACTTCTGTGGTCAATCTAACCTCTAGGATTCAGTTCAAACTTCTAGGCCGAGTCTAGGGTGTTACAAAATATCCCGATCTGAGGTCTATTTTAGAAAACATGGTTTCCCTTTCAGTTGATCAAATAGCTTATCAACACGAGGTAGTGGATATTTATTCTTCACCATAACTTTGTTCACTTGTCTGTAATCTATACACAATCTCAATGTACCATCTTTCTTTTTCTGAAATAGTACTGGTGCACCTCAAGGAGACACACTCAGATGAATAAAACCTCTATCTAATAATTCTTGCAACTATGCTTTAAGTTCTTTCAACTCAGTCGGTGTCATTCTATACGATGGAATCGATATCAAGTTAATAACAAATTCAACTTCACGTTCCGGTGGTCAACCTGGTAATTCTTCAGGAAATACGTCTGCAAATTCATTGTCAACATATACTTGATTCAACTTCAAGCCAGAATCCTAAGTATCTAGTATGTAAGCCAAAAAAGCTTCACAACCCTTAGAAATCATCTTCTTTGCGATGATCGTCGATATGACTCTAGTAACATTGTTTAATCTGTCTGATTCAACTGTGATTAATTCACCTATAGGGCATTTCAAATGGACTGTTTTCTATCTATAGTTAACGACTACATCATGTAACGATAGCCAGTTCATACCTAGTATTATATCAAACTCATAAAAAGGCAACAACATCAAAGTAGCATAGACCACATAGGCCTAGACTTTTACTGGACATTTGCGACAAATGAAATTAACTATTACACTGTGACCTAGTGGATTTGTAACTTGAATATCAAATTCAGTTGATTCAACTAGTAAATTTTTATCAGTGGCTTATACAGTGTAAATATATGAATAGGTTGATCCAGGGTTAATCAAAGCATATAAAGTAACATCAAAAGATAAATATACCCGTAACAACATCAGAGGCAGTAGCCTCCTCTTTGGCTCATATAGAATAAGTCTAGGCAGGTGCTCTAACCTTGGATCTAGCGGTAGCATCTTTAGCATCAGTATGGCCCATTCCTGCATTACTGCTCTGACTAGGGTGCCTGCCCTTTTGTGGCGTTGATGAGGCATTTTACACTTCGATAATCTTTTTCCTCCTAGTGGTTTCAGACAATTTCATACGAAATGATCAGTCGCTCTACATCTTAGGCACGCACCAGCCTTATACCTACATTCTCTAGTATGTGGCATACCACAGAAATCATATAACTGTCTCGGGGCATTACGAATACTAGATATACTATCAGTAGGTCGATTTTGTAACTTCGAATTAGGCTGTCTAGGTCTTCTTCTACTAGAAAATTCTGATGATACAATAACACGGTTATCTTCTTCTCTTGCTTTCTTCGGTGGCGGCGCGAAGAACCTACTATTTTATTGAAGTCTTTCTTTCTCTCTGTCTCTTCTGGTTAAGAATTTCCTCCATCTTTTGAGCCCGGTCGGATAATACTACAAGCTGAGATATGCGAACTCTTTCTCGAGACTATCATCATTTTGATCTCACCATTTAATCCTCTTCAAATCGAGTACACATGTCTTCCAAAGACGACACAATCTCCCGACCATACTTGCTGAGATATGCGAACTCTTTCTCGTACTCAGCCACTGGTTTATTTCCCTATTTTTGTTCCAAAAACTCTCTTTTTTCTTGTCTAGGTAGCTGTTGCTGATGTATTTCTTCTTAAGTTCTGATTTGAAAAATTCTGAGTGAATATCATTTTTCGAGACTACTGCACTTATTGTTGCCCACAAACTGTAAGCTTCTTCTCTCAACAGTGATACAGAACACCTGAGATAATCTTCAAGGGGATAGGCCATTTCATTAAAAACCCGTTGAATAGTTTCAAGCCAGTATTCAGCCTTTACAAGATCATCATCCGATCTACCCCAAAATTCTTCAACCCCATACTTCCTGACTTTATCAACAAGAATTCGTTGGTTCAACCCAATTTTCGGAGGAGGTGGTGGCATCGCAGGTGGTATAGTAGGTGGTACTTCAGGAGGTACCGTAGGAGGAGCAATAGGTGGTACTATATGTGGTGCAGAAGGAGGCGGTGGTCGGGGCATCATTTGATTACTCCGCATAAATTCAGAGAACCACTGTCTTATGAGTCCAAAGAACATATTCTTGACCTCATTTTCAGACATTGGTAGGATCGGTATACTATGGCTTGAACCAATGTTAGTAGTCAAAACATTACTATCCACTTGATAAGTCTCTTCACGTTCAATATCTGATGGCCTCCATTAGAATCTACAAAGAAATAAGGTTAGACCGGATCAATTTATATCACACTATCATAGATTATATGGCATGTACCTTCTAAGTTTAAACACATTACACTCGGTCCAAGAATCGACTAAATCGTAACTCTGATACCACTAAATGTAACATGCTTAACTCATCTATGACATTAGATTAGGGTTACAGGATGTTACTAAACAATCAGAAGCATTTGGACATCATATCATTCGATATTATAATCACAACATATAACATTCATATGCATGCATACTATCCTTAAAACGAGCCCTCGAGGCTCTAAAAATAACTTAGAAATAATTCGGGACCACTGTGAATCAATTTAGAAAGATTTGGGAAAAAATAGTGAAATTTAAAAACAAGGGACACACGGCCATGTGTCTCACATGGTTGAGAGATACGTCCGTGTCTCAGGCCGTGTATCCTTTGAACTAGGGACATATGGCCATGTCCCAGCCCGTGCTCTCACCTGAGTAACTGTTTGAGTAAGGCCACACACATCAGTGTGCACAAGTTCAAGGGGTTTTTCAGCCCTTGTTTCTTTTGCATTAAAAGATCACGTAGTTATCTTACCTTTCAAGGAAAATTCACATTGTGGAAGATCAACTTCTTTAAGAGAACTTAAGATGTCGTCTTTCACAAGTCTAGTGATTCTTTCTTGGTTATTATGACCAAGTTTCAAATGCCAAATGTGTAACGCCCCAAATTTTATAATTCTATTTCTGTAAATTCTGGACACAATTATTATCTGCTTTAGTGGTTAAGTGTTTGGGTGTGTGTGTGAGGTCCCAAGTTCAAGCTTTAGCTTTGGCAAATTTTGGCATTTTTCTGACTTAAGCCATATACTTGATTAACTGGCTTATATTAAGTAATTTGTAAAACCATATCAGAATAGGCCTGCTGGTTTGGTGGTTAAATGAAGTGTTAGTTTGCTGATGGTTAGGTGTTCGAATCCCTGCGTGAGCAAGGGAGTTTATTTTTACTTTTTCATCTGAAAGAGTTTCGATTGTATTGAAAGACTGAGAGTGGGTCGTTAGGATGTGAAGTAGTGGGGAATTATCTAAATATCTCAGAAACAATTTGGTTTCTCTCTCCCCAAGAACATCTGACGTTAGTTTGTTCTCCCTGTTACAATTCTTCTTTTTTTTCCCTTTTGTTGTTGGTTCATCTTTCTTTTGGATCAAATTTTTTTCTGTGCCTCGTTATTCCGGCGTTTGTGCGTTATCGATAAGTTCGTAAGTGTGATTCCTACATTAGTTAATGAATCTTGGTTAATGAAATTCATGTTGCTATTTAGGAATTAATCGAAGGGCTGGAGATCAGCCATTAACGCTTTAAGATGCAGAGTTCTTATTATTCGAGCTGAGGTAAGGATTTTGATGGTAGGAATCCATTTGTCTCGTTATAAATTCATTTAATTTCCGTGAGTATCACTGAAATTGGACTCTGGATTATCGATTATAGGTTTTGGAGTGCTCGGTGATCGTTTTAGCTTCAAACGAAACCAGGTGTGTACCCAAAAATGCAGAAAATGGGGTTTCTACAAAAGTCGAAAACCCCACTATTGACGCCACACGGGCATGTGGTTGCCCATGTGGCAAGCCGTGTGCCTGATAATACTCTAGAACGACATATTTTTATGTATTAATTATATGTTTATTTTGAGTATGATCCTACTAATTTGGGCTATTTATGGTCTTTTATCTTTTAGGGACTAAATTGATGGAAAAAAATAAATTTAAGGATGAAAAGCGTGAATTTGGAGATAAAGTGGGCCAATATGCGACATAAAAAAATGTGGTGCCAAAAATGCAAGTATAGAAGACATAAGGACAAAAATGCAAAAGAAGAGATTTTATAACACAAGACTCTATTTAATGTTTAATTATATTAGGATAATTATTAATGATTATTATTTAGATTTATTTTTAGGATTTATTTTCATTTATCTTTAATTATCTTTAATTATCTTTATTTGTATTTATCTTTTATAATTTAATTAGGAATACGCTAGGTTTCTTAGTACTATAAATAGGGGATGAAGTGACATAAAAGGGGATCGATCTTTGGCTGTAACACTCTCTCCCTCGTAAAGTTTAGCCTCTTGTTCTTTCCATATTTTTTTTCCCAATAAAAATTCTATTTCCATTACATTTGTTTCTTTCCCAAAAATCATGAGCCACTAAATCCATCTAGCCGAAGGTTGTCGGAATTCTCCAAAAAGGTTTATGAGGCTTAGAATCCGTGCTTACCCTTTTCAACAGGGTATTCACCGCTTCTCCGCATTACGGGGCTGATGCTTCTGTCCATGTCCCTTAATAGGTAATCTTTTTAACTTGTGCAAGAAACGGCCGCTTTGTACGTTTTGGGAAGGTTGCACAGTCAGTTCGTTGACTTTCTGCGTCAGAGGTTGGGGAGTCCAAGAGACAAAATGGCTTGGTATTCGCCGTTGGGAAGTGATGATCTAGCAGAAGATATTCCCACAAAAGCGATTATTGGCTAGAGTCAGGTTCCACCAAATCATAAGTCTGAATTCTTGGAGCTGGTGGTCGTAGGCGTCCTCTTCCACTATAACTGGCTTATTCTACTTGAGAATGATCACTTAAAAGTCAAGGATTGAACCCAAAGCGAATTGAGACAACCAGAGGCTGGAAAATCACCATAAGAAATATTTTTCTCAACTTTACTTTTACTTTTAATTTTTGAAATTTCCATTTAACTTTTAATTTCGTTTTTATTTTATTTCCAGATCTAAACTTTAAATTCTTTTTTTTTAGGAACGCAAGTGTAACACCCCAAACCCGGCCCAAACATTATGACCGAATTTGGTATGTTACAGAGGAAAACATTTTGTAAAATTCCTTTAAGCCGATTTAAGTTTTGTCAAAACATTTCATTTCCAATTGTCTTGTTAAAAACCCTTGAGGTGTGTGAAGCAAACAATACTTAGTTCGTTTAAAAATATATTAAGTCAGATTGTTACCGATTTCAGATGTACCCGATGGCACAGAAAAACATTTTACGTTTGAATTTAAGAAAATTTGTGTAATCATTTTAAAGTCACTAAGTGATTTAAACAAATTATCCAAACATGTAAAATAATAAAAATAATCTTAGGAGGCCTTATTACAACTGAACAAATAAAACCAAAATAAAATAAAATAAAATAATTCAAAATCCATTTAATCCATATTTTCACTGCATGGCCACCTCGAGTCCATCCGGCTCCTCATTCGTGATCTACGAGTCACCTGAAAAATATTAAAGGAGAAGGTGAGTCACCGAGACTCAATGTGTAACCCTTCCCCCGGTTTAATGCAACATCATACACAATTTATAACAAGTCAACATGCACTAAGTTCAACATGCACCCAACCTAGCCATCCAAACTCCTTTCTCTACCCCGTGTGGTACCAAACCACTGGTGGTGCCAAACCACTGGTGACTCAAAGTCACGATATCCATCAATATTGTGGTGCCAAACCACTGGTGGTGCCAAACCACTGGTGACTCGAAGTCACAAATCATAAGTTGTGGGGCCAACCCACGTGTGATACCAAATCACTGGCGTCAATCCCATAATGTCATCTGTGGGGCCAACCCACTGTGGTGCTAAGCCACGGGGACGAGACGCTATGAGGTGCCAAACCTCTGGTGACCGAAGTCATGAAATGTGGTACCAAACCACTGGTGTCCGTCGACACGAATATCACTTCCCCCTCCACTCGTTTAATCCCACATCAATCAATGGTATGCATTCAACAGATATCATGCCAATATGTTTATTTAACAACATCCAACAGATTTATCCTCAGTCATATATTATATAGCACATATACCAAATATGTCATGCTTCCCAAAAGCATCATAAGAGAGCTCATAACAACAAGGACTTACCTGAATCCTTGCTTATACCTTTATGGTATTAAATCCAAATCTACATCAAATCAGTTTAGCATACACAATGCATTTAGCACAGTTATTAGTTATAGAGTGTGTATGTACACACCTGTTTCTACCGAAATTCCTAGATCCCGAAGATCCGATCTACGACGCTAGATCCTTGACCCTATAATCGGCCAACAATAGGGTTAGGGATTTTGGCCTATTCAGCCAATCCAAATAATCCCAAAGGATACGATGTACCAAAAATATGGCATTTGGCCGAATGTGCTTAACCACTTACCAAACTCACCGAAATCCCGAATTTGTCACTTGTCCTGTTGAAATCCCTACCAAAAAAACTTGTTAAAATTGGCTTGCACACTAACACATAATCAAGGCCTATGGCCGAATGTTACTTACCACCTTACCTTAGGAAAACAAATCCCGAAAGCTTCCTTCAATCGACTATGGCTTCCCTACAATCGGTTTAACCACATTAATAAGAGTCATAGGCCATTCGGCCATAATCTTTGAACCTAAAAGAGGGTATCGCCCCTTACCTTGATAATTATATCGGCCCTTAATACCACAAGTCAGCACCTCTTAGTGTTGTGAGGGGGGTTCGGCTACCTTCAATGAAGAGAAAAGAACAGCACCTTACTCTAAGGGAGATTCGGCTAATCACAAGATGGAAGGGCTAAAATTTTCTCTAAAAGAGGGGGTAGGTTCGGCTAAAAAGAAGCAGGAGAAGAAGAGAACTTTTGGAAGAATTTTGGCAAGAGAGGCTAGGGAGAATTCGGCAGCAGCAAGAAGAGAAAAGAGAAGAATTTTATGAATTTCAGCCCCTCTTTCTAGGTGATAAAACCGAATGTGGATGGCCCCAATGAGTCCTTCATTCGGCCAACTCTCACCCTCTTTTTGTGATAATTTCCAGCTTTTAATTATCACTCAAAAATAACATTTATCTCCTATCCTTACCTTTATCACCTCTTCAAAAAAATAACAAAAATATAATATAACAACATCACAACACTTCCAGCCGGAAATTAAAGGGAAAAACAGTGTTTATCCTTATCACCTTGAGAGTCTAAAATCACGCCACTACTACCCCTCCCCTAACGCCAGCTTGCATAAAAAAAATAAAACCAACTGCTGCTGTATATTTGCTTCGAACACAGGACCTGGTGGAGGCAAACTGCCGCAGCCCTCTTAAACGCCCCATGCCACTCTTTCCAATTGACTTTCATGTCATAAAACCCCATCATTTAATTTGAAAGCCTTCCTACTTAAGCCCATCACTGCATATATAAAAATAAAACGCAAAACGCTGCTCCAGCCATTCGAACCTGCGCCCATCTTCACCTTCATCTCCTAAGTGGCGCATGGAAGCCACTTTGCCAATGAGTTCTTTGTGCTAAGCTTCACCCGAAATTTTACTTAACCCCTAACTCACCTAGCTCCCTTCTTTAAAACACTTAGAAGGAAATTTTAGTTCTAAGTCAGGCCTAGCTCGGGGTTATTTCTAGACCCTAAAACATGCCAAATGATCATAGTATTTAATTCTACAAGCACACACATGGGAAATTAATTAAATTACAAACAACCCCTAATTTAGGATGTTACAGCAAGTTTTCTTGGGCACGATTCTGCCCAGGATTTTGAGAAACAAGCATTCGTGCAATCCAGTCCCTGAGGATTCGACCCTACTTTCCATTTACTGTTCTTTTCATTATTTTATAAGGAATAGGATATTTGTGGTGCTCTCAACGACCACATCAAACTTTGGCGCCGTTACCGGGGACCGGCAACGTACTAGTTTTTTTTTTCTTATGACCAGATCTGCTTTAGGAACTCTTGCGTTGGATTCAGAAATTAAGAAGACTGCGAGAGCTAATCACAAGGAAACAAAGCTAAGAAAAAAGCAGTCAGCGGTGGGTGGGACTCAAAGTAACCCACCGCCAGAAATCGGAATCAACGATGAATTAGAGTCTAGGGTTAACGAAAACCCTACTCAAACATTTGGAAGCGAAAAAGTAGAAGCCGATTCACCAGAAGAAGTGCTTAATGCTAGGGTTAACGAAAAATCGAATCTAGCACATCAACCTATGGCTCAAACAATTTGGCAACTGGCCGAAGCTCCGGCAGAACAACCGCCACTATGCATCGCGTATCCTACTATGGATACTGATTTTTGAATTAAAGCCAGGCTTAATCCAACTACTGCCAACTTTTCATGGGTTGCAAAACGAAAACCCCTGCAAGCATTTGAAAGAGTTTCATATGGTTTGTCTTAGCATGAAACCTTAGGGGGTAACTGAGGATCAAATCAAATTGTGTGATTTCCTTTTCTCCTTAGTAGATTCTGCTAAGGAATAATTATTTTATTTACCCCCTTGGATCTATTACAACTTGGGCTGATTTATCTCGTTTATTTCTCAACAGCTTTTTTTAGGGGTGTTCATTCGGTTAACCGACCGGTTAACCGACCCGAATTAGCATTAACCGAATTAACCGACCTCTCAAAATTTTTAACCGTTAACCGAACCGAATTTTTTTTCAAAAAAATTAACAGAACCGAAATTTTTTCGGTTAATTCGGTCGGTTAACCGAATTAACCGAATATATTATTTTTGGTTAAAAATTAACCGAATTACCCGAATTAACCGAATTAACCGAATTAACCGAATTACCCGAAATAAATCACTACATAATTAAAAAGATTACATAAGTCCTTGAATCACTACATAATTAAAAAGATTACATAAGTCTTTGAACCACTACATAATTAAAAACATTACATAAGTCCTGAAATTAACACATAATTGAAATGTAAGTCTTTAATATTGTTCATTTGTATCCATTTGTTCTCTCCAAAAGATCTCCATTTGCATTAAACTTACAAAAAGAAAAAAACATGTGCAAAAGTTTAGCATTTAATAGAAATATACACATTTCATCTAAATACAATTAATAAAAAAGAAAAAGAAATTATTTATAATTTTTATTTATTAAAATATTTGTAATTTTTATAATTTTTATTTGTTATTTTTATTTATTAAATTATTTATTAAATTATTTGTTATTTTTATTTATTAATTTTTTTTTAATTTTTATAATTTGGTTGGGTTGGGTAATTGGGGGGTTGGGTAATTGGACTTGGTTTGGTAATTGGGTTTGGTTGAATATTTGAGTTTGGATTGGATTGGGTTAGTGGGCCTTTTATATATTATAATTTTATTTATTAATTTTTTCGGTTAAACCAAAAAAATTCGGTTAACCGACCGGTTTCGAACCGATTTAACCGTTAACCGAAAAATCAAAAAATATTTAACCGACCCCCGACCGAAAAAATTCGGTTAACCGACCGATTAACCGAATTCGGTCGGTTAATCGAATTTTTTCGGTTTTACCCGAATTTTGCACAACCCTAGCTTTTTTTCAGCATCCAGAGCAGCTAAGCTAAGAAGAGAGATCGTTGGAATAAGGCAAAAAGAAGTAGAGTCTCTTTACGACTATCGGGAGCGGTTTAAGAAATTGTGCGCAAGCTACCCACAACATGGTATAACGGAGCAATCTCTCCTCCAATACTTTTATGAAGGCTTGAAACCCATGGAGATGAATATGGTAGACGCCGCTAGTGGAGGAGCGTTGGTCAACATGACTCCCTAACAAGCAAGGGACTTAATCTCCACAATGGCTGCATATTCTCAGCAATTCTGAGCCAATACTGAACCCCCTAGAACAGTTCACCAGCTAAGTAATTCAACCTTAGAGGATAAAGTTGATAGACTTACTAATATGATGAATTCTCTTATTGCAGAAAAAGCAAAGACAGCCCGGTTGTGCAGAATATGTGCTACGCCTGATCATACAACTGATGCATGTCCCAGTTTGTATGACGATATCATGGCTCATCTGGATGCTGTGGGAAATTTCCCTGGGCCACCACAAAGGCGATACGACCCCTATGCTAATACCTACAACCCATGGGTGGAGGGACCATCCTAACTTGAGTTATGGGACCAACCCACGAAATATCCAGCCATACCAAAATCGGTTCCTGCAATAGCCGCAAGGCTCAGGTAATTCTCTAGAAGCTCTAGTCAATAAATTAGCAGCTAATGTTCTTGATTTTCAACAGAAAACCGAGGCATCCATAAGAGTGTTGACCACAACAATTGAGAAATTTAACTCTCAAGGGAAGCTGCCCTCACAAATAGAACCAAAACCGAGATAAAATACGAATGCAGTGATGTTACAGAGCAGAAAGGTACTAGAACCAATTTCTGACAGGAATCTTGGCCAAGAAATCGCCCGAAAAAAACACGAGAAAGACGAACAGGTCCAACCGAAACCTCCATTGCCTAAAATTCAACCCCCATTTCCAAAACGATTCAACCAGTGTCGAAGAGGTAAAGAGGACAAGGAGATCCTCGAAACATTTAGGAATATTTAGATCAACATACCACTGCTGGACGACATCAAATAAATTCCACGATATGCTAAATTTCTTAAAGAGCTCTGCACCAACAAGCGTAAATTAACAGGTAATGAAAGGGTAAATGTTGGTGAAAATGCATCCGCAGTGTTACAGCAGAAAATGCCGGTGAAATGCAAGGATAGGGGCATGTTTGAGATACCATGCAAAATCAGTCATTTGGGAATTAAGAAGGCTATATGTGATCTAGGGGCCTTCATAAATGTAATGACATATTCTATTTATGAATCACTTAACGTGAGTTTTTTTTGACAAAAACAGGTGTTATCATTTAGTTGGCGGACAAGTCTATTGTACATCCAGAAGGAGTCCATGAGGATGTTTTGGAAAAAGTTAACAAGCTCATTTTCCCTGCAGATTTTTATGTGATTAAAATGGAGGAGGATAGTACTCCTGGATCTTCAGACCTCTTGTTGGGTCGACCTTTCCTTAGTACAGCTAGTACTAAAATTGACGTTCGAAGTGGAACTCTCATGATGGAGTTTGATGGGGAAATCGTGAAGTTTAATGCCTACGAAGCCATTAGCCATCCAAGCGAAATCTTAAGCGTGAATCGTGTCGACATAATTGACTCTTTAGTGGAAGAGAATTTTGAGTCAATTTATGAAGATAAATCTGAACTTGATGAATATGAATTTGTTAATAAGTTATTATCTCCAAATATTAAAGTTTTACCTTCTATTATACAGGCACTAGAATTAGAGCTGAAACCACTTCCTGAGCATCTGAAATATGCATTTTTGGGGAAGGATAATACCTTACCGGCCATAGTCTCTAATAGACTCTCCACGCACGAAGAGGAAAGTTTGGTCCAAGTACTAAAAAGTCATAAGGAGGCGATTGGCTGGACTATTGCCGACTTAAAAGGGCTAAGCCCTCTGACATGCACACACAGGATTTACTTGGAGGAAAACACGAAATCGAGAAGAGAGGCGCAAAGACGGCTAAATTCGAATATGATGGAGGTAGTAAAAAAGGAAATAATCAAGCTGCTGGATGCTGACATAATCTACCCCATTTCTGATAGTAGATGGGTAAGTCCGGTGCAAGTCGTGTCCAAGAAAAATGGCGTGACAGTAAAGAAAAATGCTAAAGGTGACTTGGTACCTACCCGAGTGCAAAATGGGTGGTGTGTCTGCATTGATTACAGGAAGTTGAACTCTTACACTAGAAAAAATCATTTCCCTCTTCCTTTTATAGATTAAATGCTTGAAAGGTTAGCCGGAAAAACTCACTTTGTTGTCTTGATGGATACTCAGGTTTCTTCCAAATCCCAGTCGCATTGGAAGACCAGGAAAAAACCACTTTTACGTCCCCATTCAGTACATTTGCGTATAGAAGAATGCCATTTAGTCTTTGCAATGCGCCAGCCACCTTCCAGAGATGCATGATGAGTATATTTTTTGAATATGTGGAAAAAATTATCGAAGTTTTTCTGGACGATTTTACTGTATATGGAAATTATTTTGATGAATGCCTTAAAAACCTAACGATAATTTTGAGTAGGTGCAATGAATTTAATACTGTCTTGAATTTTGAAAAGTGTCACTTTATGGTAAACAAGGGTTTAATCCTGGGTCATGTAGTTTCATCTAAGGGAATTGAGGTCGATAAGGCCAAAATTAACATTATAAAATCTTTGCCTTATCCCTCCACTATAAGGGAAATTCATTCTTTCCTTGGCCATACAGGTAACTACAGGCGCTTTATAAAGAACTTCTCGAAAGTAGCTGAACCACTGTGTGAATTGTTGCAGAAGGATAAGAAATTTGAGTTTGGCCCAAAATGTAGGGAGGCTTTTGACAGGCTCAAGCAAAAGTTGGTCTCCGCTCCTATTGTGCAACTGCCAGATTGGAAATACCCATTTGAGATTATGTGTGATGCTAGCGAACGCAGTGTAGGGGCTGTTTTGGGGCAAAAGATAGACAAGGAACCTAATGTCATTTGTTACGCCTCAAAAACCCTAGATGCTACGCAGAACAACTACACCACTACGGAAAAAGAACTCTTAGCAGTTGTATTTGCTTTAGATAAATTTTGACATTATTTATTGGGATCTAAAATGATTATATTTTCTGATCATGCAGCTCTCAGGTACTTGATTGCGAAAAGGGAAGCAAAACTGAGGCTCATCGGTGGATTTTGCTGCTCCAAGAATTTGACATCGAGATTCGAGACAAAAGGGAATGTGAGAAGTTAGTGGCTGACCACTTAAGTAGAATAAAAGTACCTTTCGACAACATACCTATTAAGGAAGAATTCCCTGATGAGAGCTTATTCTCGACCGAGGCACGTCTCTCATGGTATGCAGATATGGTAAACTTTCTAGCCACAGGCTCATTACCCACTAAGTTAGCACGTTCCGTAAGGGACAAGCTTAGACAAGAAGCTCGATATTACATTTAGGATGACCTCTACTTGTAGAAAAACTGTTCAGATCAATACGACGATGTGTTCCAGAAACTGAGGTAACTTCTATACTTAATTTTTGTCATTGTGAAGCTTGCGGAAGTCACTTTGGCCCTAAGCAGACTGCTCACAATGTGTTAGAATGTGGGCTATATTGGCCCACAATTTTTCGAGACGCATATAACTTCTGTAAGTCTTGCAATAAATGTCAACATACAAGTAAAATCACTAAACGAAATCAAATGCCCCTATCCCTGATTCATGTGTGTGAAATTTTTGATGTATGGGGCATCGATTTCATGGGCCCATTTATTTCTTCATTTAGCAATGTATATATAATTCTTGCAGTAGACTATGTTTCTAAGTGGATAGAAGCAAAGCCTACTCGTAATGATAATGCCAAGACTATTGTGGAGTTTCTAAAACGAACTATTTTTTCCAGGTTTGGCACACCTCGAGCCCTAATCAGTGATCGTGGCACCCACTTTTGCAATAAAGTCATGGAGGCACTATTGACAAAATACGGAGTTCACCACCGTATAGCTACAGCTTACCATCCCCAAACGAATGGTCAAGTCGAAGTCTCGAACAGTGAAATAAAGACTATTTTGGAGAAAACAGTTCGACCTAACCGGAAGGATTGGAGCCTTCGGCTAAATGACGCACTTTGGGCCTATCGGATAGCGTATAAGGGACCAATTGGCATGACCCCATACCGACTTGTTTTTGGCAAAGCTTGCCATCTTCCGATAGAATTATAACATAAAGCTTATTGGGCTGTTTGACAATGTAACATGGAGTTACAACCTGCAGGAAGGGCAAGGAAATTAGACATCCAAGAGTTAGAAGAAATTCGCAAATATGCCTACGAGAATAGCTACGAAGCATTTTTTGGTAGGACAAAAAGTTTTGCTTTATAACTCCGTATTAAAGCTATTCCCAGGGAAGCTTCGATCTCGATGGCAAGGAACTTTTATTGTGACCCAAGCGTTCATACATGGTGCATTTGAAATAGAGAGTAAAGAGACAGGAAAGCTGTTCGTAGTTAATGGCCAACGGCTGAAGCCATTTTACGAGAATTTTCAGGCCCACACGATCCAAAAAATTCAGTTAGAACCACCATACTCCCATTCACGGCGTCAAGCTAACGACGTTAAACAAGCGCTTGTTGGGAGGCAACCTAATTTTCATTTCTTTTTATTTTTATTCTCTTTATTATTTTATTTTAATTATTTATTATTTTATATTAATCATTTATTACTTATTTTATTTTGGATATTAATAAAAATTCTCTTCTTCTAACTAGGTGAACCGAAACGAAAACAAAGAGAATAAGGAGAAAAGACAAAACCTGCAGCCAAACAGCTCTTGTTCATCCCTATTCCAACCTGGAATAGCGCATTCTTGCCCTAAATTTCCCAAAACCTGTAGCCAAACACCCCTTTCAGCCAAATGAAACCCCAAAATCAAAAAAAAGTTCCAATTTTTTTCACAAAACCTCCATAGCCGCTGAAACAGACTTACATGTTGCTTGTCAGGCCGATCCTTTGGATGTTCGATGCCTCGACTCGCTGGGGCTACTTCTTGGCACTCCGTCGTCATTCTGTTTTGTCCCTACAAGCGTGCGCTCTACACCAGTAGAGTGAGTCTTTCGACACCAAAATCGAAATGAAGCACCCACTCAAGCCCAACCTTCAATGACCATTGAGCAACGCTTAGAGCGCATTGAGGACAGACTTGACACTTTTGGCCAGCAACTAATCGAGCTCATTGCCATTATGCGCGAACGACAGCAACTACACGGGGAGTTCTTCTAAACTTTTCCACCTATTTATTTATTTTCTTCCACATCGAGGACAATGTGTTTTAAGTAAGGGGGAGGTACTCTTCGTTATTACTATCATTTTTTTGCTGTGTTTTTGGTGTTGTGCTTGATGCTCCGTTTTGCCCAAAATTATTATTATTATTTTAGAATATTCTGCCTCTTTTCACGCCCAAGATTTTTACCAGGATTTGCCCACTGTTTGACCCACATGCATGATTCTTGTCTTCTGAGAAAATTACAATTTTTCCATAATTGATGCCATCTCCACTGTTTTATTTTTATTTGGCTAAAAATAATTGTGATTAATAGAGTTAACTCTATCTTGCTTTTTCTAAAATTGATCAAGTTTAATATAAAGTGGACACTTAATATGATTGCATGCTAAATTTATGTTCATGGCTATTAGGTGATTATTGAAACTTATTCTTGACACTTGAATGTTTTTCCTAAGTTCCCCAAAATTAAAATTTCGTTTAATGTTAACAATTTTTCCGCGGTTATAAGTGTAGCGTAAAAACGTGACTGACTGAGTAACTGGGGTAGGGTGCTTGGGTTGTCATCCTATTTCGCGTCAAAAGGTTGTGTGACGTGTTAGGTAAAACTCCGCTAATCGGAATTAATTTTTAAGAACATGTTGGGCTGAGCAACCGGGGTAAGGTGCTTGGTTGTCATCTCTCTTCGCGTCAAAAGGTTCGATATGTTCTTAAGAAAAAATTATAATAAATTAGGAGTATGTTGGACTGAGTAACCTAGGTGGGGTGCTTGGTTGTCATCTCTCTTCGCGTCAAAAGGTTCGATATATTCTTAAAAGAAAAAAATAAAAAAATTTTGGGGACTAAAGGAGGAAACAAATAGGGTGTCTTGGTAGGTTTGGTAATTTAACTAATTTTCATGAAATAATTCAAGTCGATTCTAATTTCTGTGTGTATTAATTGGAAAACTTTTTCTGTTTTACTTAAAGCAAGCTTAGGGTTCTCTTTATTTTTCATACGCATTTTTGACTAATTTTTATGAAACTTTGGAGAGGTATTTCTTTAATAGTAGATTCTAACTTTCACAGTGGATAAGAACCATACTTGAGGTCAAGCATGGGCTAAGTAGGGGGAATTTGATAATACTCTAGAACGGCATATTTTTATGTATTAATTATATGTTTATTTTGAGTATGATCCTACTAATTTGGGCTATTTATGGCCTTTTATCTTTTAGGGACTAAATTGACGGCAAAAGTAAATTTAAGGACGAAAAGCGTGAATTTGGAGATAAAGTGGGCCAATATGCGACATAGAAAAAAAGGTGGTGCCAAAAATGCAAGTATGGAAGACATAAGGACAAAAATGCAAAAGAAGAGATTTTATAGCACAAGACTCTATTTAATGTTTAATTATATTAGGATAATTATTAAGGATTGTTATTTAGATTTAATTTTAGGATTTATTTTCATTTATTTTTAATTATCTTTAATTATCTTTATTTGTATTTATCTTTTAGAATTTAATTAGGAATAGGCTAGCTTTCTTAGTACTATAAATAGGGGATGAAGTGACACAAAAGGGGATCGATCTTTGGCTGTAACACTCTCTCCCTCTGTTCTTTCCATATTTTTTCCCAATAAAAATTCTATTTCCATTATATTTGTTTCTTTCCCAAAAATCATGAGCCACTAAATCCATCTAGCCGAAGGTTGTCGAAATTCTCCAAAAAGGTTCATGAGGCATAGAATCCGCGCTTACCCTTTTCAACAGGGTATTCATCACTTCTCCGCATTACGAGGCTGACGCTTCCGTCCATGTCCCTTAATAGGTAATCTTTTTAACTTGTGCAAGAAACGACCGCTTTGTACATTTTGGGAAGGTTGCACAGTCAGTTCGTTGACTTTCTGCGTCAGAAGTTGGCGAGTCCAAGAGACAAAATGGCGTGGTATTCGCCGTTGGGAAGTGATGATCTAGCAGAAGATAGTCCCACAAATGCGATTATTGGTTAGAGTCAGGTTCCGCCAAATCTTAAGTCTAAATTCTTAGAGCTAGTGGTCGTAGGCGTCCTCTTCCACTATAACTGGCTTATTCTACTTGAGAATGATCACTTAAAAGTCAAGGATTGAACTCAAGGCGAATCGAGACAACCGGAGGCTGAAAAATCACCATAAGAAATCTTTTTCTCAACTTTACTTTTACTCTTAATTTCCCAAATTTCCATTCAACTTTTAATTTCATTTTTATTTTATTCCCAGATCTAAACTTTAGATTCTGTTTTTTTAGGAACGCAAGTTTTCTTGGGCACGATTCTGCCCAGGATTTCAAGAAACAAGCATTCATGAAATCCGATCCCTGAGGATTCGACCCTACTTTCCCTTTACTGTTCTTTTCATTATTTTATAGGGAATAGGATATTTTTTGTGCTCTCAACGACCGCATCAGTGCCCTAACACGGGCTTGTGATCGATGAGGCTAGGCCATGCGCACAAGACACGGCCGTGTAATGGCCAGGTAGGCCGTGTGCGACACACGGGGTAGACTGATTTGGGCCATGTGGGCCCACACGAGTAATCTACACGGGCGTGTCAGAATTAGGGCCAAGCCATGTGATCCACATGGGCCAAGGCCAATCTGGGCATGTAGGCCACATGGGCGTGTGAGCCCATTTAACTGAGATGTGTTCTATGGTTGCATGGGTCGCCCAAGTCGACTGTGAACCTACTGTAGGGTCGGTAAGCACTACTTGGACCCCTATATGCGTAAATTGAATGCATGATGCATGTATTGAGCATGATGCTTATATGCATGTATACTGAACTGTATGTGAACTATTAATCATGTAATAGCATGTCATTTATTGTATGTTTGCATTGCATTGGGTTGGGACGATGATGTATGGAGGAAGTGTACTGAAAGGCTCTTAAGCCTAATATCTGGCAGCTCAGGTGCAAATTTACTGATAATGTACCGCATTCGGTACTACTTGGAGTGTAGGGATGGGTGGGTGTTTTAAACGCCACATGGAGTGTAGGGATAGACGGAGATGGTATGTAGAGGCTGATTGGGTAGGACTCTGTTACTGATAAATGCATATCTGATACTGTTACTGTGACGGGCTTAGGCCCTAATGCATATCTATTACTGAAACTGAAATGGGCTAAGGCCCTAACTGCTACTAAAACTGAAATGGGCTTAGGCCTAGACTACATTTGACTGATTGATGTGACTGACTGTATGCATGTGATTTGTGGGGATTACACACTGAGTTTACGTAAACTCACCCCTTTCTGTTTCATCTGTACAGATAATCCCCAGACTTAGACAAATCGGTACGACGGGGGACTCAGCGGTGACCACGGTTAATGAAACTTTCTGTTTGACTTCTGGTTATAATTTTACTATTATTATTGGGTATTTTTATGTAATTGGACTTTATGGATTGTTTTGTTTTGATTTTGGGAATTTTACCTGCCTCTACGGTTTTACAACTACCTCTTAACGAAAATACGGATTTCCTAAAAACTAAAGTTTTTCGTAAAATGAACAAATTTACTAAATATAAATGATTTCCAAAGCTTCCACTAAAATGATATGTTTGAGTTAAAACAGTGGACACACGTTTTTGAGTTAATTAAATGTTTATAGACGGAAATGGTTTTATCGTCAACTTAGTTTTCAATCACCCTATCATGTGACATCGCCAGATTCGGCCATAACGTCCAGGCCTGGTTTAGGGTGTTTTATAATGTATGTTTTATAAGAGTGAGAAGTTTTAAGTCTTTTATTTGATATTTTAGTCTCAAATAGTGTGTACATCTTTAGTTTGATAAAATAGAGATTATTTGACATCCATCAATTACAAATAAGATTGTGATTTCTAAATATTACAATTCCATGATTAAAAGTCACGGTTAAGCCGTCTTTATACAAGCATGCAACAGACATTACGTTTCTTTTGAAACTTGATACATAGAAAACATATTTTAAAATAATCTTTCTAAAATTATCAAAATAAAGATGTACCTAAACCATGCTTATTTTTCACCCAATTGCATATGTACCTAAATCAATTCATAAAACATGATCCCAAGGTTATAAACACACTTAAAAGCAACCAAAACATGCCAACTTTAACCACCTGAGACCCAACCATTGTACCCTACTTGAAACCACAAAAATAATGCTCATATCCAATCATTGTCATAGGTATCACCTACAAGCCATGATACATACAAACCAACCTATTTCACTTTCATCATACCATATCTTGAACATGAAAATTACCATTTCATATTAGGTCATTTAAGCACAACTTTGAATCAACCATGCATACCACCTATAGTTGTTCAAACAAATTATATCAAAGCATAACACTTACACCCAAAAATAAATTATGAACTATTGCAAATATAGCCAAATTATCCTATTACATGCCATATAAGCCAAATTCGAATTAAAAATCTACCAAGATCCTCGATAGTGTGATTTCTTCGGGTTGATCTGATCTCCCGGTCCACAAAACGTATCTATAAGAAATAAAACAAATAACACGAGTAAGCTTTCGTAAAGATTAGTAAGTTCGTCTATTGAACGGTAAAGCTTACTAAATCAAACATAATAATAATTCAAATAAAATATTAATGAACAAAGTTCCTGTGAACAAGGTTACTATCAGAATTCATGTCAATCATAAACTCACAACAAGTGAAAAATTCTCAGTACAATAATAAAAATTAGATTTCACATTTCAATAAATTTCAAAGATCAATAAAACATAGCCCGATGAACAATAAATGGATACAAGTACACGGTTAACCATCCAACATACTAGATGCTCATATAAGCTAATCCATCCAGGTCCCAAATATTCGTATGAGCTAATCCATCCAGCACACCAAACGCTCGTATGAGCTAATCCATCCAGCATACCAATTGCTCGTATTAACTAATCTATCCAGCACACCAAAATACCACTGTAATATATTTAGTTAGTCCGCAACAAATGCAGGACCTTGACATATTCAGTAAATAGAGAATCTACTGTAATCATCTCTACTGCTCCCATCAACCCCGTACCCCGCGCAACATAACCTATTGGCATGCCAACCATACTCTATCCTACATTCATCAGTTCAGATTATTTTAACACAGAACAATATATGAATAACTCACTATCTCATATTTCGTATACAGGCATTAGTTCATCAACCAAACATTCATCGGCTCAAAATATCTCATTAATGCTCAATGCTACAATAATCCACTGTTTCATTACTCATATACATATCATCATTATAATGTTCAAACCAAAACAATTTAATTCATTTAATATGCATTTAAATGTATTAGAATAAAACCGAATGAACTTACAGGACTGATTTGTAACGATGGTCCAGAGTAGCTCAGTCAGTGATCGATATTGTGTCAATTCACTATTTTCATTTTCAATTACACACATCAATATAATCCAACATTATGCAATTAGGTTCGTATAATACACTTAAAATGTACGAAAATTAAACTGTACGAACTTACCAGACTAATCTGCAGCAACAACAAAGTATAGGGGCTATTCGATAATTTTCTCTTTTCCTCAGTTTTCCCCTCATTCAAGATCTCAAATAATAATTCCATTCAATTCACTAATTCTACTAGCAAAATTAATTCATTTTATGTAATTAAATTCTTTTTGACATTTTTACAAAATTGCTCCCAACATTTTACTTTTATTCAATTTAGTCCCTAAGCTCAAAACTTGCAATTTAACCAATTTTAACCAAATCTCATTTCAGCCAAATTATTTCTCTACAACCCATTCATGCTGCTATTTCACATCAAGTCCTCTTAATTTTATCACTTTAACATTTTAGTCCATAAACATTAAAATTACCAAAAATGACTTTACAAAATATTCCTATTTAACAACTAAGCTCAATAGTCTACCATAAAACTTCAACAATATCCAAAACTCATCAATGACATAATCCAAAACATTTGACAGTTTTACAAATTAATACCCGAGTTAGCTAGATTAAACTAATACGAGTTTAAAAACATAAAAGTTACTAAAAACGGGTGAGGCTTACCTCCTAGATCGAAGAACCCTAGTTGGCCGAAAGTTTCTTCTCCCTTCTCCCATGGTTATCCGGTTTTAGCAAGAAGAAAATCTAGAAGATGATAGTTTATTTAGCTTTTATTTTATTTACATCATGTTTAATTATCCCATTACCATTTTATCCTTTTAATTTCCATTCAATCTTAACAATTTCAAGCCCATTACCGCCCACAATCATCACCTATGGTATATTTACCATTCAAGGAGGGTTTAATTACACAATGAATCCTTCAATTATATTAAATTCCAACTAAACAAACTTAATTTCAATTTAACCCTAAACTAATTAGGACTAAATAAGAAAATAGCCCAAAAGTTAGTGGATTTAATCATGTCACCACCGCTTGGACTTTTTTACTATAGTTTAATTACCATTTTGGTTCTTTTGAGCATTTTAAATCTATAGCAATTAACTTTTACCTCTTTTACAACTTAATCATTTTACCTTAATTAAGCAATCAATCATCAAAATTACCAAACCAAACTCCAATTCCCCTATAATACGACTTTGCAAATATTTAATAAAAATATTTACGACCTTAAATTACAAAAATAAGGTCCTAATACCTCGTTTTCAATAACCACTTGACTTTTGAACCGAACCACTCATACTAACTTTTAATTCAATTAGCTAAATTCATCAAATCAAAATTCAATATAAAAATTATTATTGACTCGTATAATTTAAATACTAATTATACAACCTTACTCGTCGGGTTTGTGGTCCCAAAACCACTGTTTTCGATACCACTAATAAATAGGTTGTTACAAACAGAGAGATTCAGTCTCGGTTTACACCATAAACATAGCACAAGCTAGCTCTTGATACCAATTGTTGGAAGAATATCGATTTGAAAATGGTTTTTTTACACAGCAAAAAATTAAAATTTTGAAAACCGGCCCGGTTTGTGATATTTATAGCATAAACCATAACCGAATTTGCACATGTGTTTTTGACTTAGCGGACGTTCCTTGTTCTCGTTTTTAAACCAAACAGTCTTTTCTACTATTCTCATACCACAAATTGTTTCGAGTGTAGGCTCGAACCAATTGAATCAATACACAGAACTAGAAAAAGTTTTCCTTTTGGGGTGAAAACAAAAATTTTCTCTTCTTTAATAGAAATTGATAAAATTTTTATTCTAAAAGATATGTTTATAAGTTGATAATAAATTATCTCTATTTTTCGACAGAATAACAATCTCTCAAAAGTTGTGTTAATAGCTCTACCCGTGTCATCTATTTATAGGAAGAGAAGGTAGAACCCTTATAGAGTTGTAGAGGTTTATTTTAAATAAAAAAAACAACATACTACTTAGAGTAGGAGAGAGTTGAGTGACTCACTCTTGTATTTCTACTAGGGTTGTTGCCTCCTCCATGTTATATGAGGAGTTTTGGGCTTCCCTCACATCGAGTCCAATTACCAGTACTTCCTAGCCTTTTTGACTTAATAATTTGTAATGTGATCCAATCCGATTCAATTTTTCTATTTTCCAAAATAAACTTTAATAATTACATATTAAATAATTTTCTCATCCCAATTTTACCCTAGTAAAGTTTTTGACAATTTTACCCTTAGTAAAATTTTGACGATTTTACTCCCAATAAAATTTCGAAAGAATTCGTTCAATATGTCACAACTCAACATGTTCACTATGACCAAATGATTTATTTTCATTTTCGAGCTTCAGAACAGTCCAAAAACATAAACCCATTCTTCTATCATTTTTTTAAGTAATTTTTCCATTTTCATTCTCATTTCCATTTTTAGAAACCTACATTCATTTCTCAATGATTCCATTTCCCTATTTTAAAGAAAACCATAATCATTCCTGAATGTTTCCCATTTCTCTTTTTTATTCATTCTGTTCATTTTTATTCAAACACATAATTCATTTCTGGTTTCAACGAGCTAACAGAGGGACCTATTGGACATATTTAGTTGAGGCTCAAATTATTTATAATTAAGTTCCATCTTTTTACCTATTAGTTATAAATTCATTTAGTCATGAAGTCATTCCACTATAGTATCATGACTGAGCTCTCCCCAATGACATACCATTACAAAAGCAACAACTCAGTGCTCGTCCAATGACCTTGTCATTAATGTTTTACCCTTATAAGATATCCTTGATCTCTTTGGGATAATATCTCTTTGGGATAACCATTACATCTTACTTCATGAAAAGTCAATCACTATCAAATAGTGATCAAGTCATCCATCACAAAGATAGACGACTAGTTGCCATGTTTACTTTTCATCAACCATGTAATGCCAATGAGAGAATGTCATTTACCCTTGTGTTGGGCTATGAATTCTACAATTGCGAATGATGCTACATACTATATAAGTCATACACTCAACACACCAGCTTTCAGATCCTTCTCTATTTGAACCTAGGCTTTTAATTACTTCAAAGTGTATGAGTCGCGCATACATAGTTCGCCATCCACTTAGGATTTGGGTATGCTACACTATGAACATCACAAGTGAATAAGTCCATAAATGGATTTAAGATCTATTCTACATGGGTCTTGTCCAATGTACTGTCAGTCCAGTCAGTCACATCTATGTATCTATCATCTACGAGTCATCTGCTCCGACGCCCAAGGCAAGACATCTCCCTAATTGGACTTGATAAACAACATATTAGTTTTTCAATCAAATTGCTCATTTCAGATTAGACTAAGGACATGTTTAGGGTCGTCTACTAATACAAGCTATCTTTCTGTATCAAGTCTTCAAGAATATGAATTCACCCTCCAGACTATCCCTCAATTCACACATGTGCGTTCAAAGTTTATTTCAAATCCAGTGGATAAATTCAAACACATATAACCCAATTATCTTTTCAATCAAATAATTCAAATCAGACTAAACCACTGAATTGGTCTTTTCGAAGAAATCTTTTCTTCTCGTTAAAAGGATAACCCCAGACATATCATTATACAGATTTGATCTTGATCTTCTATCATTTTCACTTTTGCCGATGTCGAACCCTTCACTAGAACTAGAAAAGAGTTTATAATAAAACTGTCTCATATATTAATCATCGAAGCTCTGAATTATACTGAAGTCGCCTCTATTAAATAGAACCATTGGGCCTTAATGAGAATGATGTCTCAACCCTATAAATAGATATTACATCGGCTGTTAATAAAGCATTTGAACACAAAAGAAAATCAAATATGGTTAAAACAACAACCAATGCAGAAACACAACTTCTATAACCCTGATAATGGTACTGTAGTACTCCCATATTTCAAAACAGAAATTATAATTATAATAGATATAGCCATTTCCGTCAAATGGATATCTCTTACAGGTAATCACATAGAATCATAAGAAAACCAGGATAGTGAAATTTAAACATATGAAGTTACACAGGATATCTGAAAATTACAACCCCTATAGAATGACAACAATTTTCGATGATATCCTATAAAATTTCCAGAAAGAACAACGTCACTCATAAATACTGAAATCCACATTAACAGAAGCAATATAATCTTTATGTATATTCAACAGAACAATAGCCAGTAGAAACAAAATATTAGCATCATACAGATTTTACCGTTGACTTTCATATCCACACAATGGAATAAATACCAAAGAAAGACATAGCAATGTTGAACATAACCCAAACAGTCCAACGATACTTTCATCTATTAGTATGTTTAGCTAATGTTCTCATAAGATAAGAATTCCTTCTAAAATTAAATAGCCACATATAATTATGAGGATAAATGTACTCATAGAATGCCCAAAAGAAGTCATAGTAACTGCCCGACTATAACCACTACACTTAGTCATCAATACAATTCAAACATTATTCAACTGTCTAATTCTGTCGTCATTAAGTCCATATTATCCCATCAATAACAGAAACCAATTCAAAAGAACTTTCAGTTAATACCTTTCTTTAGATATCATACCAGAATACTTTTATTTCATCGAATTCAACTTCTTCGTTAACAGTGACTTTGCATAATACGAATGACCTTTAAAATGATTCAATATCTCTTCTAGCACTGTCTTTATTTGCTGACCCATTCTCTTATCTGACCACATTAGTAATCTTTCAAACATGGACCTCTGTAGCTCCACACTCGTAAGATTATTCGATCCAAATCTTAAAATTTCATTATAACATTTTACTAATAAGGGGGTGAGGGTAGTAAAGCCTCAAATTTAACTCGCACATAAATGCACATAACACATACTATTACGAATAGCCAGTTCATTACTAATTTCACAATCGAAATTTTCATATAGTAATCATAACCTATACTCATATAATTATAACATTTATCAATAACAACATGTCATACAATTTGATCCATACCTTTATGAGTTTCAACTCATAATCAACACATTTTCACTCAAACATTTGTATAGTAACTTTTGTACTATCAGAATTAGCTCGGTTGGAAAGTATATTTATCTCATTAGAACAATTTTCGTCAGAGTCGGAAGATATCACACTATCACAGGTTAAATATGACATGTATAACTAGACTCACATATGCTATGTTAGTCCTAGAACCGACTAAACCATGGCTCTGATACCAATCAAATGTAACACCCCTAACCCACGTCCCTCACCGAATTAGGGTTACGAGGCATTACCGATCAAAATACAACTCAGAACAGACATTCATTTCAATTCAAGTACCAAATTATATAATCATTTCAATACTATTCATCTAGTATAATTTTAAACCAATCTAACATGCTTCGGTTCTATAATTCATACTTTTCGCAAATTAATATTCAAACATTATAACCAATGAATCATGGCAATCGGATGTTTAACTTATAACCAAGTATAATTAATTTCATATACTGATCATATATTAAGACATCCATTCATATAAATCTATTTCATTCACTACTTTCCAAAAACACTATTTATAATTATGCACTTCTTCACAGTTTACTAAGTCAAGCCAAACCACATGATTTATTAAACATTAAAATATATATATATATATATATATATATATATATACGGTATTAACAACTTCACATAATGGTCAAGTATAAAATTTGGTTTTACCAAATTATGCACATTTTACCAAAATAATAATTACCAATTTTATACATAAGAGTCGAATCAAATCATACCATAATTACAATACCGCTTGACTAATAAATATCCAAAATACCTATCTATCATTTACCAAATTCATAAATCACATATATGGCACATTTTAAACTCAAGCATTTAACTTAACAACTTAACCATTAATTACCAAAATCACGAACAAAACATATCATAGGCATCTATAAGTATATTTTACCTATTGTTAGCCAAATATAAATGTCGAAACCATTTTTTGTAAAGGGGAATCGACTTTTAAGATAGGGAGTCGCCACCAATCCTTTTTGTTTCGGTGTGATTGGGTCACCTATAAAAATATTTTGGTCTGCGAAATAACAAAAAAAGGGTTCGGGAGTCGTTTACGTGCAAGGAAGGGCTAGCACCCTTGCAACGCCCAAAATTGGTACCAAATTAATTAATGATGTCCTAATGTTGAAATCTTGGAAATATTTAGGGTAAAAAGAAAATTTTTGAAAAACCAGAATTCGTTAAATTAGGATTGAATTTCAAGATCATCTCGTTTCAAAGGAATAAAAGTATCATACCCAGCACGTTAGGATATGACGCATTTATACTCTGACACCGAGATCATCCTTGATTTTCAAAACCTATGAAAATGGTATTTGGTTATTTAGTTGGACGGAAAATCAACACCCAACACGTTAGGATGTAATCTCCCGTACTCCTAAACACACAAATGTCGTCTTGTTTTTCGAATACACGATCTTATAGTTGGCTCAAAATGCATTTTATTGAATCATGAGAAACAGAAATATAATATGAAAGAATAATATGCGAGTACAATAAATGGATGACAAGAATAATAATATACAATTCAATGTAAAATCGATAATCTCACAACTCTTATTTTGAAAATATTAGCACTTTTAATTAAAGAAATAACGAAAGCTAAAAATATAGCAAAGTGAAAGAATGAATTAAACGTAAATATAGTATATTGAAAAAAATAATAAGCAAATAACAGGTATCAATTTGAGTAATATATGTAAGTAAATGAGAGAAACTTAATATAACTTTATATACATATAAAAATAATAATATAAAAACACGTATAGAATACGTAAATATAATCTTGAAACAGGAAATTATACGCACCGCAGATATATTCATAGAATAATACAAAATACATGCATAAAAGTAGTTTAATATAAACAAAAAGAGTATGTATATAGAACTAATAAAGATAATATGTAAATAAAATAAATAATAGCTAAAACAATTATAAATATATTATGCTGAACATTATTTAAAAGAACAGTTAAAGAAACCGATAAACCGATAAACCGATAATTAACTAAATGATACAAGGATCATATTGAAAATTAGAACAGAATTTGAAGGCTAAAAGACGATAAATCAAAGGTGAAATATAAAAAGGGTCAAATGCAATGCACATGAATTAATATGGACTAGATCAGTAAATACTCCAGTCAATTAAAACACTGTGTTTGGATAGGACTACATTGCGACCGAACTAAAGAACAGATGGACTAGACGTGTAAATGCTCCTTTTTAAAGCAGAGAGGCGCGGATCCGGGTCGCCAAGCGGGTCGACGCGCGGATCCTTCCCCTTTAAACGGCGTCGTTTTTTGTTTTCCATTTAAAAGCCCATTTTCTTCCCTTTTTTGTTTTGACAGTCCCTTCAAAAAAACTAAATTCCTTCCCCTTCATCCTTTCCCCGACGATCGGGTTCCCTCATTCAACCCAAAAACCCTAGCCCTTTTATCATTTGCCTCCGCCGCAATCGCCCTATTGATGTATCACTATCGCGCCATTGAAGTTGGCGAATAGCAATACCAGCCTTCCTTAAGCACTACTCACCCTATTCGATCGCAATCCTAACCTAATCCCGATTGAAGCGGAGCGTACGAAGATCTAGCCTTTTCCTAGTTCTGTTTTCAAACTCTCGATTTCAACGAGGAAGACGATATATCGGATTAATTAGGGGTAAGCGTTTTCTATTATCCCTTGTTCTTCCTTGGCTAACCAAAAGGCGTTGCGAAGGGCGAAGAACGATGTACGAACACCCGATTTAAACACCTCTTTGTTCAAGCCCCGATTGCGACGGAGAGAACGAGGGCGAAACTTCGACGGTAATCTCTTCTCCTACTCCCTTTTTACTTTTTTATATTATTTATTCAAGAGATTCGAGAAAGGAAAAATATGATAACAAAACAATCGCAGGTAATCACTGGAAGTGAAAAAACAACCTTTCTTTCTTTGCTTTCGATTTCTGATTGTTCGTACAATGAGGTGTTCTTTTTCTTTTTTGGATTGTCTCTGTATCCAAAAAAGAAAAATCCCCCCTATTTTCATTGATTTTTTCATGGCTTTATAGCCGAAGATACAACAATATAAAACACTATTTCTCCTGCTTCTGTTGCCTGTCTCTTTTTCTGTGTTTGCAGGTCATGGTGGCAGCAGAGGCGCATGGGCAGTGGCACGCCTAGCATGGGCATGGTGGCAGGAGCGCATGGGCACAGGTTGTGGCCGACAGTGATGCGCGCGGGTCACCAAAACGACGCAAGACGCGCGTGCAATGGACACGGTGGAAGCACCGAATAGGGGAACCCTAGGGGTTTTGCTTGGCTAAACCTTTTGGGCCATCTAGGCCTGACTGGTCGTTGGGCTAGTACAGGGGCTAAAATGGGCCACTCGGGTTTGGGTTGGTTGGGCTAATTTTGTTTGTAGATGGACTGTTATTATTGGACTTTTAATGGCTTTTGTTTTATTTGTATTTTATTTTGTTTTTGGGCCTTTTATATTGGTATTGGGCCGGGCAAAAATTGGTTATTACAGCTGCCCCTCTTTGCTCATTGTCGTGAAATGAGAATAGAGCAAAGACAATAGAAGAACCAATTTTACCCGGTCTTGGCCAAGCCTTGACTTATTAGTCCACGTCTTCCTCAAACACCTTCAAACTCTACTGTAACCTGTTGCTTTGATCCACTCCACCGCTGTTTCCGAGAGACATGACTCGTAGCCTCAATTCGTTTTTCCTCAATCTTGCTTATTTTTTAACTTGCTCTACCTGGAGAGTTGTAACTTTGATCTACTAATTGCTCCACTAGGACTTCGACGAAATAAATCTGAACTTTTCAAACTACTTCTTTATTCTCGTAATATGAGTTGACTTTTTATCCCTTTTTTTGGATAATCAGAAATTGAAAAATAGAAACTGAAAAACAGAAACTTAGCGTGCGTAACCCGAGGCCCAACTCACTTTTCGCGTTATGAGTTGATTTTAACAGAAATTGAAAAACAGAAATTAAAAATACCTCAGCGTGCGACCCGAGGAATTGAATTTTGGAAACAGAAATTGAAAAACAGAAATTAAAAACACTTCAGCGTGCGACCCAAGGAGTTGCAAACGGAAATTAAAAAGCAGAAATTAAAAATACCTCAGCGTGCGACCTGAGGAGTTGCAAACGAAAATTGAAAAACAGAAATTAAAAGTACCTCGGCGTGCGACCCTAGGAGTTGCAAACGGAATTTAAAAAGCAGAAATTAAAAATACCTCAGCGTGCGACCTGAGGAGTTGCAAACGGAAATTGAAAAACAGAAATTAAAAATACCTCGGCGTGCGACCCGAGGAGTTGCAAACGGAAGTAAAAAAACAGAAATTAAAGATACCTCGGCGTGCGACCCTAGGAGTTGCAAACGGAAATTAAAAAGCAGAAATTAAAAATACCTCAGCGTGCGACCTGAGGAGTTGCAAACGGAAATTAAAAAGCAGAAATTAAAAATACCTCGGCGTGCAACCCGAGGAGTTGCAAACGGAAGTAAAAAAACAGAAATTAAAAATACCTCGGCGTGCGACCCGAGGAGTTGCAAACGAAAATTAAAAAGCAGAAATTAAAAATACCTCAGCGTGCGACCTGAGGAGTTGCAAACGGAAATTAAAAAGCAGAAATTAAAAATACCTCGGCGTGCGACCCGAAGAGTTGCAAACGAAAATTAAAAAGCAGAAATTAAAAATACCTCAGTGTGCGACCTGAGGAGTTGCAAACTGAAATTAAAAAGCAAAAATTAAAAATACCTCGGCGTGCGACCCAAAGAGTTGCAAACGAAAATTAAAAAGCAGAAATTAAAAATACCTCAGCGTGTGACCTAAGGAGTTGCAAACGGAAATTGAAAATAGAAATTAAAAATACCTCAGCATGTGGCCCGAGGTTCAACTCACCTCTCGAATTATGAGTTGATTTTTTTGAAAAACAGTAATTGAAAAATGCATCATCTGGTGGAACTTGGATGTTTTCTTTCTCCTTTGTTCGGTACAACTATCATCAAAACTTCTTGCTTTACTAGCGTACCTGTATGTGTCATGCGTGATGTTATCATGATATGTACGTGTTTGTCTTAAATGCTTTTATGCCTACATGATTATGCCATGCGCCCTGGGTTTGTTTGTCATATATCTTTTTCGTCACGGCTTTCATGATGACCTGCATTCATTGCTTCGATTCTTGACTTTCCTCTCAGGTTTTGTACCCATCCTCAAGTTTTACAAGTAATCCGTGTTTCTTGTATATCGCCCTCTTTTTTTTTGCCCCCTGTTGAACTTTGTCCTTGTTTTGATGCTCTTGTACTTACCAAATTCTTATTCAGGTAATGCTCAATATTCCTTTTGTTTAGAGTATGTTATTTCCCTATTTATCATTTAACTGAACCAAATATGAGATGCATGAAACGACAAAGTAGGTATGAAAGGGATACCTCACACCCATATTTATTTCAAAAGTGACAGGCGAAGAAAATTGACAAGGAATAATTCAATAAAGGAAATGTTATAAAAAGGAAAGTAGGTTCAATTGTCGCAAATGCTCTGGATATCTAACGCATAAACTTTTCCACGTTTCTTCATCCTGGATCTTTTCGAGCAAAGCTTCTTGTGTAGAAGATTTTGAGCTTCCGAGTCCGCTTCTAATATTAATATCTCGCCATTTGATTCCCTCTTCAAGTCGCCCTTGCTCTTTAATCCCAAATCTGCTTCCTTAGGACGCCCTTTCGAGTTTTCATCCTAAATCTTTTTGTTTACCAAGACGCCCTTTTCGGGTTTTCATCTTGATCCCTTTTTTTTTTTCTTCAAGACGCCCTTTTTGGGTTTTCGTCATGATGATTTTTTCTTTTTTCTCTCTCTCTTTTTTTTTAGGCGTAGTACTTCTTCACGACATCTGAGTTCACTGGATTTGGTAACTCCTTCCCATCCATCTCAGTGAGAATCAAAGCTCCACCTGAGAAAGCTTTCTTCACGACATATGGCCCTTCCCAATTTGGTGCCCATTTTCCTCGAAAGTCTTTTTGAATTGGGAGAATCTTTCTTAGTACGAGTTCTCCCTCGCGAAATTCTCTTGGCCGCACCTTCTTGTCATGGGCGTTGATCATTCTCTTCTGGTACATTTGTCCATGACAAATTGCCTTCAGGAGTTTTTCCTCGATAAGATTTAGCTGGTCATATCGAGCTCGAACCCATTCTGATTCTTCTAGTTCCGACTCCATTAAGACTCGTAGAGAAGGGATCTCAACTTCAATGGGCAGCACAGCTTCCATTCCATAGACCAGGGAGAAAGGAGTTGCCCCCGTAGAGGTCCGCACACATGTGCGATATGCATACAAAGCAAATGGTAACTTCTCGTGCTAATCTTTATATGTCTCGGTCATTTTCCCAATAATCTTCTTGATATTTTTATTAGCCGCTTCTACTGCTCCATTCATCTTTGGATGATAGGGCGAGGAATTATGATGCTTTATTTGAAATTGCTCGCACACCTCCTTCATCATCTTGTTGTTCAGATTCAAAGCATTATCTGAAATAACTCTCTCAGGTAATCTGTATCGACATATGATCTCCTTTTTTAAGAACTTGCAGACTGCGGTCTTCGTCACATTAGCAAACGAAGCGGCTTCTACCCATTTTGTGAAATAATCTATGACCACGAAGATGAATCGATGTCCATTAGAAGCCTTTGGGGAGATTGGCCCTATAACGTCCATGCCCTATAACGTACAATTTTATCACTGTAAACTTGACATTTGTGGCACATTCGTGCGTAACTAATGCAGTCGTTTTCCATCTTTAGCCAGTAATAACCGAGCCTTATAATCTGTCTAGCCATAGTGAGACCATTGGTGTGCATTCCACAAACTCCTTCATGGATATCTTCAAGTATTTTTCTGGCTTTACTAGTATCCACACATCTCAACAGCACTTGATCTTTTCCTCTTTTGTATAAGATGTCCCCATCAAGAACAAATCCCACCGCCATTCTTCTGATTGTTCTTTTGTCGTTCTCATTTACTTGTTCGGGATACCTTTGATTCTTGACATATTCTAAGATATCATGGAACCATGGCTGTCCATCTGCCTCTTTTTCGATGCTAAAACAATGCGCGGGGGCCTCGTATATGCTCATTTGGAGAGGCATTATTTCCGTTTCTCGGCTTGCTTTGAACATTGAAGCCAAAGTGGCTAGGGCATCAGCCAATTGGTTTTCTTCTCGTGGGAAGTAATTAAAAGTTACTTCTTCAAATTCTTTGATCAGCTCTGTCACGAGATCACGATATTTGACTAACTTTGAATCTCTCACTTCCCAATCTCCACGGATTTGGTAAATCACCAGCGCTGAGTCTCCGTATACCTCTAAGATTTTGATGTCTCGTTCAATAGCTGCACGAAGTCCCATGATGCAAGCCTCTTATTCCGCTATTTTGTTGGTACAGAAGAAATTTAATCTGGCAGTGAATGGATAATGATTTCCTTCTGGTGACACTAAGACCGCTCCAATCCCATGCCCCAATGCATTTGATGCACCATCAAAGCTCATCTTCCATGATTTCTCTTTTGACGACTCACATTCTTCTTCTGTAATGCACATCAGGTCTTCATCTGGGAAATCAAATCTCAATGGCTCGTATTCCTCTGTCGTTCGAGTTGCTAGGAAGTCAGCTATTACGCTTCTTTTTATCGACTTTTGATTCACGTAGATGATGTTATACTCTGACAGTAGGATCTGCCATCGTGCCATTCTTCCTGAGAGTGCAGGTGATTCCATCATGTACTTTATTGGGTCCAGTTTTGAAATTAACCACATCGTATGATACAGCATATACTGTCTGAGCCTCCAAACTACCCAGACCAAAGCACAACAGAATTTTTCAATTGACGGATACTTTGCTTCATACTCCGTGAACCACTTACTGAGGTAGTAAATCGCCTTTTCTTTTTTCCCAGACTCATCATGTTGCCCCAGTACACAACCCATTGAATTTTCGAACACAGTCAGATACAATATTAACGGTCTCCCGGGAGTTGGCGGTACTAGCACTGGGGGGCTGGACAAACATTGTTTTATCTTGTCAAAAGCCACTTGGCACTCGTCGTTCCATTCTCCAGGATTGTGTTTTCGAAGGAGTCGAAAAATCGGGTCACACTGGTTGGTAAGCTGAGCAATAAATCGAGCGATGTAGTTCAACCTCCCTAAAAATCCTCTGACTTCCTTTTGTGTGCGTGGAGGCGGTAGTTCTTGTATGGCTTTTATCTTATCTGGATCAACCTCAATGCCTCTCTCACTAACGATGAAGCCTAGTAATTTTCCCAAGGTAGCCCCAAACGTACACTTGGCTGGATTAAGCTTCAGCTGGAACTTTCTTAGTCTTTTGAACAATTTCCTGAGGTTCCCAACATGCTCTCTTTCCCCCCGAGATTTGGAAATCATATCATCGACATAAACTTCTATTTCTTTGTGCATCATGTCATGGAACAGCATCACAGCCCTTTGATAGGTTGCCCCGGCATTCTTTAATCCGAATAGCATCACTTTGTAGCAGAATGTTCCCCACATCGTCACGAATGTAGTTTTCTCCTATCCTCGGAAGCCATCTTTATTTGATTATAACCCGAAAATCCATCCATGAAGGAAAACAATGAATGGTTTGTTGTGTTATCTACCAACGTATCAATGTGTGGCAAAGGAAAGTTATCTTTAGGACTTGCTCGGTTCAGATCACGATAATCTACACACATTCGCACCTTGCCGTCTTTCTTCGGTACCGGGACTATATTAGCCACCCATTCTAGATATTTAGAGACTTGTAGGAAGCCGGCATCAAATTGTTTCTTGACTTCTTCTTTTATCTTTAAAAGCATTTCAGGTCTCATTCGTCTTAACTTCTGTTGAATAGGTTTGCATTCTGGCTTCAGTGGGAGTCTATGGACCACTACATCCTCGTTCAGACCTGGCATGTCCTGATACGACCATGTGAATACATCTTTGTACTCATGAAGCAAGGTGATCAAATCATGTTTGGTGTTCTCTGAAATGGAGGTCCCAATTTTCACTTCTTACCTCTTTTCTTCACTTCCCAAATTTACTGTCTCAACGGATTCTTGATAGGGCAGAATCTGTTTATCTTCTTGTTCTACCGCTCTTAGTAAATCAAGGGACGAGACATAGTTTTCAGCATTTTCCTCAGCTTCGTATTCTCCTAAACAAATAGCTTTCTCGAAATCGATTTTAGGACTTGTAACGGGATTGTTCACGTCGTTGATATCTGAGCACCTGAAAGGTGAAAGGAAAAGAAAACTATAGAGGAGCACCAAGGTATTGGAACCCACAAACATAATGCTATGGCATGATATGAGGTATATGTAAGGAAAGACTGTAAGAAGAGGGAGCAATTATGAAGTTAACGAGAATGAAAGGACTATAACAAAATGCATCTCCATTAATGTTCATTTAAATGATAAAGATCCAACATTAGTTCTTACAAAAGGATCCCACTATTACTTAGGGGCCCACAAAAAGAGAGTTAACACTGAGCATTACTCTGGAGAGGACTTAGAAACTACAAGAAGATCCACAGTATTCCAATTGTTCAAAATGAATCCAGGGGGACAGGGGCGTATCATTGAAACTTCTTTACTTGTATCGCCTCTTTCGTCAATAACATTTATATTGACGTTCTGAAGACCCCTTTCAATTAATAACAATGTGCCTCGCGAATTATCTCTCCCCGGGTACATCATTTCTGTAGATGTAAATGTTTTTGACAAGGGCAGATACATTATGGGCTCCCATTCCACTTCCCGACCTGAAGCCCTTGCAATCCTCCTTTCTTGATTTTTCTATAACTATTTCCTTCTTTGTTGCACATCGGGCTTGAATCCTAAACCGCATCGAGCCTTGTGGTGTACTGGCTTTAGCGCTCTGGCTATTCCTTGCTGGTATCTTCCCAAGCCTATCTTTACTCGGGCTCCTTTTTCCACAGTCAGCTTGATTCCCATCTTGGTATTCCTTGACAGTTTGGGTGTGGGAATCTTATTTCCTTCAGCAACAAATGTTGATAAATTTGAAGGAACGGAAGGAACATTCTATTGCATCTTTATTTACTTCAATGTAGGGCGCGTCAGTAGAGACAGACGCGACAATTTATTCTTCACCAGCAACCGTGATCAAACGGTTATCCATGACAAACTTGACCTTTTGATGGAGAGATGAAGGAACTGCCCCGGCAGAATGGATCCAAGGCCTCCCTAAGAGGCAGTTATACGAAGGTGCGATGTCCATGACCTGGAACTCAATATCGTATGTACATGGGCCCACTTCTAGAGGAATCTCGATCTTTCCCATGACCTCTCGTCGTGTCCCATCAAATGCCCTGACCGTGGAATGACAAGGTCTTAGATAAGACATATCAACTGGCATTCTGAACAGTGTAGCCAAAGGCATGATGTTGAGCGCAGACTCGTTGTCAATAAGCACATTCGGTATTATGTAGCCCTTACAACCGGTTGTGATGTGCAATGCTTTTATAAAGCCCCTACCATTTGGTGGTATTTCGTCATCACTGAAAGAGATGAAATTATCCGCATTTAAATTGTTTACCTACCTATCAAGCTTTTCGACGGGTACGTTGCTCGGCACATACGCTTGGTTTAGCACTTTCAGTAAAGCGTTTCGATGTGGTTCTGAGTTCAACAGTAGAGATAACACTGAGATTCTTGCAGATTGCTTGTTCAACTGTTCCACGATGTTATATTCACTATGCTTGATAAACTTTAAGAATTCATGTGCTTCATCCTCATTCACAGGTCTCTTGATTTCTTGCTCAGACTGTATTTCAACATCAACCTCAGCGCTACGCATCGGTGCCTTTCCTTTCTGATTTGCATCAACGGCTTTCTTCTTTGGTTCATCCACTTCAGGGGAATAGCATCTCCCGCTGTGGGTAAAATGCCCCACCTCGCTAACACTTCCGGACATAGCTTCGGGTATGGTAATGTTGACATCGTATTTCCATGGCACCGTCTTGTCATCCTTGTAAGGGAAGAGAGCTGGTACTTTGACTATCATCTTGGGTTTGACTTCCTTCTTCTTGGCCTCATAATAAATCACTAGAGGTCGATCAGCACTATAAGGGATGGCTGGTGGTTGATTACCAGAAGCGCATATTTCCCCTTCCTCGGCCTCGTCCGTTTTATCAAAGATCTTGACCTCATTGTTGTTCATCATATCTTGGAGTAATTTTCTGAATTCTTCACAAAACTGGATGTCATGCCCCTCGATGCCATGACAATCACAAAAAATCTGATTTTTTGTATTTTTTTCTTTGAAAATTCTTGTTGGGCTGACAACACGACCCATTTTCGACCATCACCTCCCAAACTTTTCGCAAAGGTGTTCTTATTTCAAAAATGTAACTTTTAGCTTCTTGCGCGTCTTCCTTCATCACTGCACTCATGTTCCCTCCAGTATGGTTAGGGAACGAATTTCTAGCCACGTTACCAGTACCGTCAAATCATAAAATCCCGGCATCAATAAGACCCTGAACTCTCCTTTTGAAGGCTATACAATTCTCCGTAGAATGCCCCTGGTTTCCAGCATGATACATGCAACTGGCATTGGGATCGTACCATTTCGGGTATGGAGGCTTCAATGGCGCCATATAATGTGGGGATATTAATTGTTTTTCCAATAATTTCGGACACAGTTCTCCGTATGACACGGGAATAGGGGTGAATTGAGGTTTTTCAGGATTGGGTCCCATCGGTCTTTGTTCGTTTTTGGGTTGGCTTGGAGCAGGCGTAATACTTGGCGGAAATATAGCGAATGGTCTTTGGTTATCAGTGGCATAGACGGGGTAAGGTGGAGGTGTTTGATAGTAAGGGTTTTGAGGAGGAAAATAGAAGTTTGGAGGTGGGCAAAATTGAGGTCGCGGTTGGGTTGGGTATGGATTAGAGTTTCAGGATCTTTTTTCTTCATAGGCACTGGCCTTTTCGAACTCTCAGGACCTTCCATCCTTCCACTCTTGATGCCATTTTCAATGAGTTCCCCAGACATTACGATATCGGCGAAGTCTTTTGTGGCATTTCCCACCAGTTTGTCATAAAATGGAGCTTTCAAAGTGTTGATAAAGAGGACCGTTATCTCACTTTTAGTCAGTGGGGGTTCTACTTGGGCTGAGATATCCCTCCAACTTTGAGCGTATTGTCTAAAAGTCTCTGTTGGCCTTTTTTCCATCATCTGCAGCGTTAGTCGATCAGGCGCCATATCGGAGACATGCTTGTACTGTTCACACAATGCTGATGCTAGGTCCTTCAATGATTGGATCCTCTCCCTTCTAAGTTGATCATACGATCGGAGGGCTGATCCGACCAGGTTATCTTAAAAACAGTGTATTAACAATTTGTCTTCATTCACATAACTGGCCATCTTTCGACAAAACATGATAAGATGCGCCATTGGACATCTCGTTCCATCATATTTTTCAAAATCTGGCGCTTTAAATTTCGAGGGCAGGACCAGATCGGGAACTAAACTGAGCTCTTCGGCGCTCAGTGCAGAGAAGACTCCTGTACCTTCTATCGCCTTGAGTCTTTCTTTCAGACTCTTATACTTGTCCTGAGCATCATGATCCTTCATTCTTAGCTTGGCTATTTCTACCGGATCATCCAAATCCGGAACTATTGGATTAGCGGAATTATCTCCGGAGTTCGATACAAATATACCCTGCCCTAGATGAGCAGGTGGTACAGGTCGTTGCTCTAGGCCTACCGGTTCCCCTTGAGGATATCCTCTTTGCGTTGCATGGGCGTGGGGTGGAGTGAATCCTGGGAGATAGAGCGGATCCTGATTAACTCTCGGATGGGGTTCTGTAATATCAGGACTTTGCGCGGGACCTTTTCCTTTGACTAGAGTTGACATCATCTCCATCATTTTGGCCATTTGATCATTCTGCTCGAGCGATTCCTCTCGGGATTTTACCATCAGATCCTTTGCTTCTTGCTGCGATTTGGCCAACTGCTCTTGCAACTCTCTCTGGATTCTTTCCATTCTTTCGATTCTTTCATTGAGTTTAGCATCCATAGCTCTAGCTTTTAGACGTGTCCTATAGGGATGACGTGATTCCAGATTCGTAGTATCGCAACTGTGGATTATACGATTTTAGCCTCAGTGAATGATTAAGGTGATATGATACTATTACGTGTAATGCAATGCAAATGCATGGTATGAATGCGGAAAGGTGTCAACTCTGATTCAATTCCCCATAGGAAATTTCCTTAAAAATAAAGCTCTTTACATAAAACAGATTACAGATATGGTTTGGCCTTAGCGCCTAGATCCCTAATCTTTCGGAGTAACGAAGCCAACTCCTGTCCTCGGCTTGTCCGTGACTCATGCTGCACACTTAATACCTCGGCTTCTGCTGCCAAAATTTGCAAGTGCTCAGCCACCTCTCGAATCTGATTTATGGCCTCTCTCATGAGATAGTCCCTATTTTCAATTTGCTTCTGGGCCTTATGTAACTCCCCTTTCGGTTGCTCCTTACTCTCTTTCATGTATCTAATATAATCCTGACAGCCCCGCAGTGCCCCTTCTAGCTCTTCAGTCTTCTTTTCCATTTCTTCGATTCTACTCAAGCTTGCCTTTAATTCTATCACCGAGTTGCGATTTCGATAATGATTTAAGGACCTTTCCAACTCCGCCACTCTAGTCTTCAATTCATTTCTTCTGTTTTGGCCTTCTGACACTTACTTTTCTAGGATCTCCTTCTGAGCCTTCATTTCTTGAAATTTCCTTTCCCATTGCTCGGCCTTAGCTCTTTCTTCTTGTAACTCTTGTCGCCATTGACCTGAAGTCTTTCCTAGCCCCGCAGTTCTCATCGAGAGACGCATCTTTTTGTAGTCCCCCTTTAGGCTATCCAACTCTTCTTCGGTTTTGCTCTTCCCTTTTCTTATCTTTTTTGCTTCTGATTTCTGTATCTCTACATCCAACTTTAAAAGCGTCTTCTCCTCCTCCCACTGCTCAATTTTCTTCTCAAGCTCTGAACTTCGCTTTACAAAATCTTGCTTTATAATTTCTAATTTCATTGGTATCATTTGCAAACGTTCCTCCATAGATTGAGCATTATCTGAACTTGGTCTCGGGATATTATCGTTGATTCTTTTGTTTAGCCACACTCAGAAGTCGTCGTTTCGCCCACAGTCAATCTCTTCATCCGGTATGTTTGCTTCCAAGCATTTTCAATTTCCTTAATCTTTTTCTTATAACTTTCTCCTATATAAGAGAATTCGCTTTGATCCAACCCATGTGTTGCTGGCACGAACTGTCTAGACTGGTATTGTCTTGCTGCTAGTAAAGGGACATACCCGATGACTCCCCAAATTCCGGGTAGAGGGACCCAATTAAAGTCTCCACATCTGTAAAGGATCTCTCCAGGCACCATCCATGGAGCTCTCCACTCAATGTCTCCCTCCTGAAGATTCTGAAGAATTGTCCTACATCCTTCTTCCGTTATATCTTCTCGTCTTGACACGGCCACTTCCTCTTTTATCGGTGAACAATCCTTATAAAAGGGTCGACAAGAGACTTTATTCATCTTCCAAAAATGCCCATAAAACCATACCATTAATAACTGTGCGCATCCGATAAACCTTCCTTCTCCCGCTCTTCTGCATGCATTTAATGATCTGAAAGTCTCTGCAAGAATTGCTGGGACAGGTGTAACTTGTTTATCCAATCGATTGAACAAATCCACCACTGCTTCATCTATGTGTCTTAGGGCTTTTGGGAAAATGACTAGTCCGTAGAGGCTTAAGGCAAAGATATCAACCTTCCTCCTCACATCAGGGTGCATCAAAATCAGATCCCTTAAATTTACCCAAGGAATGCATCTCCCTTCACCTTTCTGTTGAATCTTGGTTGAGATCTACTATTCACTCATTCCCGTAATTTTATCAATTTCTTCGCCAAAGGAGGGACATAAGCAGGCCTAATATAAACCTTGTCAACTTGTATCCCGGGACTACGAAGTAAAGTGGTATATTCTTCTACTGTTGGCACCAAATCCACTTTCCCAAAAGTGAAGCAACTGTATGCGGAATTCCAAAACTAGACCATAGCCCGAAACAGGTGTTTATCTATCTTAACATCCAATAAGTGGGAGATATCACCATAACAGTGGTAGAATATCTGTTTAGCTTCATCTTCCCAATGGGTCTAGATATCTCGCAACTCTTGGAGCTCATTTTGTGTTACACTAACACGGGTGAAGTCCCTCAACTCCGACGTATGACCCTCAACTAAGCTATCTCCTTTTTCCAACTGCAACTTTTCTGACCATGCGCGCACGGCCGCATTGTCCTGTACTTTATCAAGAAAGTCGTTTTCCATAGCAAACTTCCTATCTCAGCAACCGAACAGAAATTGACACCTCTACTATATGGAATGTCATGCAAATCAAACAAATCAACACAAGTTAGTATTGCATAATCAAAACAAGTAAAATATCATTAACCACTTATCTGGGTAACTATTTTGACATTCTACCTAGGGTAGGCTCTAGGGCTTCTATATGGGGTTCGGTTCTAAAGAAGGATACCTGAACCAGCAGATTCCTCAATCCTCACCCATTATAGGCTCATACGGATCGAGTTCGATTCAGGGGGATACATTTCCCTATGGCCATGCGGAGGTGAAAACCTCACGAAACACATAGGTACGGATGTATCTCGGAAGCAATCCACTAGCCCATGCGGAGGTGAAAACCTCACGAAGGCTTAGTTTCTTACTCCACATAAAGGTGTGACCACAACGGTCATGCAATGTAAATGCAAGTATTATGAGACCCTACATTATTGCCGTTATAGCACAAACGGATGTATCAAAAGAAACATGATTTTTCAAAACAAATTTCCAAATTTTTAATCAAAAGGACAAAAATCAATCAATTTATGGCCTGACTCTCGAGGTCCCCAGTGGAGTCGCCAAGCTGTCGAAACCATTTTTTGAAAAGGGGAATCGACTTTTAAGATAGGGAGTCGCCACCAATCCTTTTTGTTTCGATGTGATTGGGTCACCTATAAAAATATTTTGGTCTGCGAAATAACAAAAAAAACGGGTTCGGGAGTCGTTTACGTGCAAGGAAGGGCTAGCACCCTTGCAACGCCCAAAATTGGTACCAAATTAATTAATGATGTCCTAATGTTGAAATCTTGGAAATATTTAGGGTAAAAAGAAAATTTTTGAAAAACTAGAATTCGTTAAATTAGGATTGAATTTCAAGATCATCTCGTTTCAAAGAAATAAAAGTATCATACCTAGCACGTTAGGATATGACGCATTTATACTCTGACACCGAGATCATCCTTGATTTTCAAAACCTATGAAAATGGTATTTGGTTATTTAGTTGGACGAAAAATCAACACCCAACACGTTAGGATGTAATCTCCCATACTCCTAAACACACAAATGTCATCTTGTTTTTCGAATACACGATCTTATAGTTGGCTCAAAATGCATTTTATTGAATCATGAGAAACAGAAATATAATATGAAAGAATAATATGCGAGTACAATAAATGGATGACAAGAATAATAATATACAATTCAATGTAAAATCGATAATCTCACAACTCTTATTTTGAAAATATTAGCACTTTTAATTAAAGAAATAACGAAAGCTAAAAATATAGCAAAGTGAAAGAATGAATTAAACGTAAATATAGTATATTGAAAAAAATAATAAGCAATAACAGGTATCAATTTGAGTAATATATGTAAGTAAATGAGAGAAACTTAATATAACTTTATATACATATAAAAATAATAATATAAAAACACGTATAGAATACGTAAATATAATCTTGAAACAGGAAATTATACGCACCGCAGATATATTCATAGAATAATACAAAATACATGCATAAAAGTAGTTTAATATAAACAAAAAGAGTATGTATATAGAACTAATAAAGATAATATGTAAATAAAATAAATAATAGCTAAAACAATTATATATTATGCTGAACATTATTTAAAAGAACAGTTAAAGAAACCGATAAACTGATAAACCGATAATTAACTAAATGATACAAGGATCATATTGAAAATGAGAACAAAATTTGAAGGCTAAAAGACGATAAATCAAAGGTGAAATATAAAAAGGGTCAAATGCAATGCACATGAATTAATATGGACTAGATCAGTAAATACTCCAGTCAATTAAAACACTGCGTTTGGATAGGACTACATTGCGACCGAACTAAAGAACAGATGGACTAGACGTGTAAATGCTCCTTTTTAAAGCAGAGAGGCGCGGATCCGGGTCGCCAAGCGGGTCGACGCGCGGATCCTTCCCCTTTAAACGGCGTCGTTTTTTGTTTTCCATTTAAAAGCCCATTTTCTTCCCTTTTTTGTTTTGATAGTCCCTTCAAAAAAACTAAATTCCTTCCCCTTCATCCTTTCCCCGACGATTAGGTTCCCTCATTCAACCCAAAAACCCTAGCCCTTTTATCATTTGCCTCCGCCGCAATCGCCCTCTTGATGTATCACTATCGCGCCATTGAAGTTGGCGAATAGCAATACCAGCCTTCCTTAAGCACGACTCACCCTATTCGATCGCAATCCTAACCTAATCCCGATTGAAGCGGAGCGTACGAAGATCTAGCCTTTTCCTAGTTCTGTTTTCAAACTCTCGATTTCAACGAGGAAGACGACAGATCGGATTAATTAGGGGTAAGCGTTTTCTATTATCCCTTGTTCTTCCTTGGCTAACCAAAAGGCGTTGCGAAGGGCGAAGAACGATGTACGAACACCCGATTTAAACACCTCTTCGTTCAAGCCCCGATTGCGACAGAGAGAACGAGGGCGAAACTTCAACGGTAATCTCTTCTCCTACTCCCTTTTTACTTTTTTATATTATTTATTCAAGAGATTTGAGAAAGGAAAAAAATGATAACAAAACAGTCGCAGGTAATCACTGGAAGTGAAAAAACAACCTTTCTTTCTTTGCTTTCGATTTCTGATTGTTCGTACAATGAGGTGTTCTTTTTTTTTTTTTGGGATTGTCTCTGTATCCAAAAAAGAAAAATCCCCCCTGTTTTCATTGATTTTTTCATGGCTTTATAGCTGAAGATACAACAATATAAAACACTATTTCTCCTGCTTCTGTTGCCTATCTCTTTTCCTGTGTTTGCAGGTCATGGTGGCGGCAGAGGCGCATGGGCAGTGGCACACCTAGCATGGGCATGGTGGCAGGGGCGCATGGGCACAGGTTGTGGCCGACAGTGATGCGCACGGGTCACCAAAACGACGCAAGACGCGCGTGCAATGGACACGGTGGCAGCGCCAGATAGGGGAACCCTAGGGGTTTTGCTTGGCTAAACCTTTTGGGCCATCTGGGCCTGACTAGTCGTTGGGCTAGTACAAGGGCTAATGTGGGCCACTCGGGTTTGGGTTGGCTGGGCTAATTTTGTTTGTAGATGGACTGTTATTATTGGACTTTTAATGGCTTTTGTTTTATTTGTATTTTATTTTGTTTTTGGGCCTTTTATATTGGTATTGGGCCGGGCAAAAATTGGTTATTACAATAAATACACACCCTTTACCATTTCCAAAATACATATGCACAATCGATCTTTTAACCATATATTCGGTCATAAAATTTATCCTCCGATAATCCAACAATTCACAACTCGAATCAAAGCTAATTGTACCATTTATAACCGTACCTAAATGACCATCAAATAAATTACAAAATATGTTCATATTTTACCATCACAAACTGTACTTTAACAATCAATATGCAAGCTATCACACATACATAACTTAACTTATGTGAACATATGTATTATATCAAAAACACATCATTTACCACTTTTAAACCTTTACACAAGACAAATTATACATCCAAAAAAAGTCAATAATAAGCCACAACTACATCCATCAACAATATTTACTTCACTTAAGCCGAATTATATAATCAACCACCACACAAAATATACCATAAATCATACTTCCAAAATGAGCTACTTTCATGGCCGATTATACATCATCATTAACATTTCTCATTGCCAAATCATATAACCAACATCACAAACATATTTAATATAAAACATACCTCCAAATTAAGCTTATAACATGACCGAATGTATATACCAACATTAGTATTATGATCAAGCCATTTTCGCATGGCTATATACATATATACAAATTTCAAAACCAAACATATCAAAACTAGCCTATACATGCCACATAACCAAAAACTCAAAGCTTTTGTTTACCGAAGCGATAACCGGATAATGTGATGAGGTCTCCTATGACTTCCAACCCGAGCAAGTCTCCGAAACTCTATAAACATAGGAAAAACACACAGAGTAAGCTTTGAAAGTATAGTAAGCCATAAGCAAATAAATCATCTCAATGATATTTATAATTCAATTTAACTAGGCCGGATTTAACAATCTTAACCACATATACATTCACCATACTCGTAAATTCTTATGACCACATTAAGTAACTTCACTTATCTTATTTATCAATGAACATATAAACCATGCTTTCAAATTCGAATAGCAATCGTTAGCTCAATCATATAAATTAAATTTGTACATATTAATTACATAACCAACCAGAAAAAGTCATGCTTTACTAGCCATTTCACATATATGCTAACCATGCATCATAACACCACCATCTCAATATCAATTAACTAATCCAAATTTCAAACAATTTAGCATACTTCAACACCATGTTTCATGTTTCATAATTCCCATGTTCGAAACATATGACCACAATTTCATATAATGAGCATATGTAACACAACGTTCATTTGTATACATTCATTTCATTCATTGTCATATACTTCACATATCGTCATTTTAAACATACTCACCTTTCAATTTTGAATAACATATACACTTCGTACGTACCTGAATCAGATATATTTTCACATAGTCATTCATTTCTCGATATTTCCCGTTGAACCGTTCGGAATCAATAAGGATACTTGGATAGCTCAGAAAGCTCATACAACGCCATATCCTAGATATGGTCTTACATGTTATCAAATATCGATGCCACTATCCCAGACAGGGTCTTACACGAAATCATATACGATGTCGATGTCTCAGACATGGTCTTACACGTAAATCTCAAAATTGATGCCAACGTCCCAGACGTGGTCTTACACGATAACACATCTCGGAATCCTATGTCATGACATATGTATCCTATACTATTCCTATGGTTCTTACGGGGCTTTTGGATGTCATAATTCAATCAATTACAGCTCGAAACAAGTTATTCCATGCTCAATTCAATTCGGCAATATGTATATAAATACAATTCAATTCGGCAATATATATAACATATACATTTGAATTCGAGAACATTTATTTACTTATGAACTTACCTCGTATGGACATGAACGGACCGGAACAACTATTCGATAACTTTCGACTTCCCTCGATCCAATTCCGATTTCTTCATTTCTTGATCTAAATTAATACAAATTTAACTTATTTAATCATATATTTATTCAATTTCACCCGAAAACACATAAATGGGCATTTTGCACCTTAGCACCTGACATTTCACATTTTCTCAATTTAGTCCCTATTTCAAAACAACACAATTTACTCAAAATTTCAACAAACCCAAGCATGGCCGAATCTTCCCTTGGTCCCTAGTAGCCCATTAATTTCATTTATTACACATTTTGACCCCTCAGTTTACAAAAATCACAATTTAGTCCTTAATAAGCAATTTTTTTTATCAAAAATCACTTAATTAAACATATTAATCTATCAACAAATACTTATTTTTCATCATCAAACAACAAAAATATCAGGTTATCATCAATGGCAAATCACGAATACATCAACAAATTCGAAAATTCAAGCATGGGCTAACTAATATTCGAAGCAAGGATCTCAAAAACATAAAAATCATCAAAAACCGAACAAAATCCATACCTCAGTTTGAGCTTCAAAGTGTCGAATCTTTAAAGCTTTCAAATGGTTCTTTTTCTCTTCAATATTCGGCCAAAAGATGAACATGCATGGCCATTTCCTATTTTGTTTTATTTTAATTACATTTTATTATCCATTTACCATAATAACCTTAATGATTTAATAATAAAACCATATAATGCATGCCATTACCGTCCATTCATGTATTCAATGGCTAAATTTCATTTTAAGGACTCCATAATTAATTAATCAAAGCAATTAAGCACTTTAACAATTAGAATGCCACTTTTACAATTTACGCGATTAAGTCCTTTTATCAAATTAGACAACCAATCGGTAAAATTAAATTACGAAATTTTCAAACATATCAAATAACATGTTGTAATTACCAAAAGTAATATTAAAATAATTTTACGACCTCAAATTTGTGGTTCCGAAACCACTATTTTGACTAGGGTCTAAACCAGGCTGTTACACATCTCATTATGTACAATCATGCTTTTTAACCATTCAAACCAACATTTTTCCATTCCATTTCTTTCACATATATGCCCTTAAAACATTATATCCTATTACCAAGACAAACACATATCCACATGAGCATTAGCCTTTCCAAAACTAAGCATTATGTATGGTTCAACTAAGTTAAAATACTAAGCTAACACTTATAAAACACCTATGTACATGCCATATCACTGGACTTTAAAACGTTTGAAAGACTGTTGAGTCAACAACGAGATAGTGTGAGCTTCTCGATGGTCCGCTTGACACGTTCCGCAAGTTGGTAATCTACAGAGAAAGGGAAAACAACAGGGTAAGCATTTTGAATGCTTAGTAAGTTCATTAGTATTTAAACAAAAACTTACCTCATTTTACAACTAAATATAACAACTATTTAACTTGACAAAGTTTCCCTAACATAACAAATCACAACAATTATTTAAATTAATTGGGGAAACCAAATTAACATTTTCCTTTAATTAATTTAGAAAATTCAATTAATTAAATTTATTTAATTAAAAAATGAATTAATTTACTTGGCTACTCATTCACGTTGGCTTTTAAAACCTATTTTAATTGCCACGTCGGACTGTCGTTTGGGAGGTAACAAATCTTAACAGCAGAGTGATCATTTCGTAACAAAACGATAACGTAAGGGACTAAAATGTAACATTTCAAACATAAGTAACTAAAATGTAACCTGAGGCAAACAAAAGTGACTATTTTGATAGTTTACACATTATGTCAAGCATGAATAGTTTGATCTCTTTCCTATTCAAAATATCACAAAAATAATATTGAATTAAATGAAATCTAAAACAATATTTCATAATTATAAAATTCAGTTGTAACAAGATGAACGAGTAATTCTACCATGTTTATTACATGGTAAACTATGTGTTCTTGAATCTTTAGGGAAATTTTTTTAAGAAGAGAAATAGAAAATTTTAGGATTTTTGTTACTAGTTTGGAGAGGCTAAGAATTATTTTGAAAAGCTTTTGATGAAAATATAAGAAAATGGGGTTGGGTACTTACAGGAAGGGATAACACCCACATATTAAATGAGTTGGTTGGGCTTATGAAAAATAAATATCGAATTAATATTGATTGGCTAGAATTCGAAACTCATGGGAATCGAGGTCCCTAATCAATACTTCTTCTAACAACCAAAGCCAAGAATTTTATAGATATTTGACATTACAATAACCTCGACATCCATAAGTGCTGAGCTAAGCATAAAAAAGGCTCAATATATAGATCAACCTCTGAGCTTGACAATTTTTCTCAACTTAATCCCTAGACTTTTTTTTATCACATTTGTCCCCAAGGTTGAAATCTATTACAAAAATTGGTCCCTATGGTTAACACGACTAGTTTTTTAACAACTGGCTAACACGATCAAACAAGAAAATGACATGTGACTTCCTTTTTAGTTATTTTAAAAAACTGTAATAAAAGGCTTAAATTCAATAAAAATATGTAAAAATTTTAAAAAAATTAGAAAAATATAAGAAAAAATATATATTATAAAAATTCAAAAATTTATATATAATTCAAAAAAAAGTAAAAAAATAAAAATTTGTTAAAATTTCAAAAACAGTACAAAAAATTCAAAAAAATATTTTGAAAAATTCAATTAAAACGGTTAAATTTTCTAAAATTTAAAAAATTCAAAAATTTAAAAAATATTTAAGAAATTAAAAAATATCGGTTAAAGCCGATCAACGTCGGTCAATGGCGATCAACGCCGATCAATTGTGATCAACATTGATCAACTTTCAATCAATGTCGGGTCAACACTTCGTGAGTGCCAATATCTTTTTTTGAATTTTTATTTTTTAAATTTTTTGTAATTTTGAAATTTAAACAAATTTTGAATTTCCTTATATTTTCATTTTTTGAATTTTTAAAATTTTAACTATATTTTTATGTTTTGATTTTTCTGAAAAATTTCAAAATAATTTTGAATTTTTTTAAAATTTTAACTATTTTATTTTATTTTTTTAATTATATATATTCAATTTTTATAATTTATATATTGCTTATATTTTAAAAAATTGTATAAAGTTTTTGAATTTTTATAATAATTAAAGAGAAAGATACATGTCGTTTCCTAGTTCATCCACGTATCACCTCTATGTTTGGTTACGTCATCCAATTGTTCAAAAACTAATGGTGTTAAGTATAGCTACGAATTTTTGTAAAAAATGTCAATTTTAAGGATCAATGTGATAAAAAAAATCTAGAAGCTAAATTGAGAAAAGTTATCAAATTTAGGGGCTAATCTATATATTAAGATAAAAAAAAAACTATTCGAAAAAATAAGTTTTTCGTGCATATAGTAAAAGTATCGTGGATGCCCCTATATTAAGAGTCAAATTGCATTTTGCTCGCTCTATTAAAAAATAGGCAAATTAATCTCTATACATTAGATCAAAAAGTAAATTGATCCTTCTATTAAAAATTTTATTTATTTATACGGTTAAAAATTGATCCTCATATGTCAACTTGAGGTACACATGGCATACCATATATCACTATCTAGTTATTTTGTCCGCCACACCGGTTTTTTAATAATACAAATAAATGAAATTTTTAACAAAAAGAACCAATGTGATTTTTTATCTAACATACATAAACTAATTTATCCATTTTTTGAATAGAGAAGACAAAATATAATCTAACTTTTAGTACAAGAGCTTCCATTATACTTTTAGCTCATGCATATATAGGGATAAATCTCAAAACTACATTACATTAACTTCAGTCTAATGTGCAATTTTATAATGTATTTTGATTTTGTGGAATTTTATATATGAAATTTTGATTTGATCAAATTCTCATAAATTATTAACAAAATTATTGATATATCATCATTTTATGTTATATATTATACACATATAATTATATTTATTCAATATAAAAATAAATTGATGTGTTTATTTCTTTAAATGTGCATGATTGAATCAAATTAAAGTTTAATGTACACATTTGAACCATAATCAAAATTTCATATGTATAATTGCATCAAATTAAAATTAATGTATAATTTTAGAATTTATCCCTCCATATATATGTTAAGTTTTAAAAATTATTTTAATAAAAAATCAATGTACAAGGTAGTAGCAAACAGCAATCCCAGAAATTCTGAACCAACCGAAACAACCTACTAAATTACAAACACAAAGACATAAATTTTTGCTTTCACAATGGAAAAAACAAAAAGAAAAGAAAAGACATAAATTTTACCATCCGACATTTACCGCTCCCTTGTAATAAAATAAGATAAAATAAAAATTAGTGCTCTACTTCTATTTTCTTAGTGTAGCCTTTTAATTTTAGTGTTAGAACTGAAATTTTACTACTATCTTTTTAATTAATTTATACTATAGTAAAGCTGTTAATTAAGTTAATCTTTAATTTAGTTAAAAATTATTTTTATTATTATGATATTTTTTTATCTTTTTTATAAATAATAAAAATTCACCTATAATAAGAGTTGGATTCTTTTTCTATGAATTTTTAATATTTATCAGCTAACTTTTATTTTTTCAATAAATATATAGTATAAGGATAACTTTTAAAAGAAAAAGAAGTATAAGGATATATGGGAAAATAAAACCAATTTTTGTTCTTTTTGCACCTACAAATTTTCTCACTCCTGAGTTTTAACGCTGTCACTTAGGGAAAGAAAAAAAAAAGGTACTAACTTTCTCACTGATTCCTTCTCTTTCTCTCCCAAATTTTCCCCAGAAAATTCCCATCTTTACTTAAGCTCCTATAAGTCCCCACTTCGAAAAACAGTGAAAGCAGTCTTTTTCCCCCAATCTCTCTCTAGCTCAAGGTAAGGCTCTTCCAAGTCTCTTCTTTCGGGTGTTTCTTTGATTTAGGTTATTTTCATTTTGGGTCCTTTTTTAGATGCCATACAATTGTATATTTGATGAATTTGAGGTTACCTTCATAGAGAAAGTTGCGTTTTATTATTGTTTTATTTGTATAAATTGTACCAAATGATGATACCAAAAAGAAAGAAATGGACCGAAGCTGAAGAGAAAACCCTAATTGATAAATATGGTGAAATGGTTGCTGATGGAACTCTTGCGAAAATGAAGACCCGAGAAAAGAAATATAAACCTATTGCTTGTTATGTGAATTCTGTGCATCATGTACGTGACTCTATTGCATATCCATGGCAATGGTCATGGAAGGATGTCTCCACTAAGGTGCAAAATATGAGGCATCAATATTTGCTTGTTAAGCAAAAGATTAAGAGACCCGATGCAGTGGTCAATAATCCGGTGGGTGGAGAGTGTAACGGTGATGATGACTTCGATTGGTTAGAAGGACTTACACATTGGTCGAATTTTTTGCGGTACAAGGAAGTATTTGGGGACGTGGCGGTTTCGTATAATAGTACTAATAACAATAATAGTAATAATAGTAGTGATACGATGGCAGTTGTGAATGAGGAAAGAGAAAACGGAGGGGGATTTATTGGAGGCAGTGGGATGGAGATTGTGGAGTTTGGGAAAATTGGTCAATCCGGGGATGGGGATTTTGTGGGAATTGATGGGGGAGAGAATGGGGTGTTAGGTTTGGGATTCGAGTATGACGGTGAAGAAGGAGAGGGGAATTATAATGGTAATGATCAAGTGAGGGAGGAGGGAGATGATGCTTTGTTGTATGAGGAAGTGGAACCGAATGGGTCAAATTTGAAAAAGAAAAGGAAAGTGTTGAAGGGATTGGAGAAGAAGGCATTTGGGTTTCTAGTGAACCAGTTGGGGCAGTTAAGGGAATTGGAGGCTCGGTTTGAGCAACGTGATGCAGAGAGAGAGCGGGAGAGGAAAAGAAAAGAGAGTGTTCGATTGGAGCTTGAGAAAGAATGGGAAAGAAGGTTGGAAGAAAGAGAAAAGGGGAGGGAAGAAAGAGAGAAGGCTAGGGAGAAGCTGAGAATGCAGAGAATTCATGAGTGGGAAGCTATGGAAAAGCAAAGTGAAGAGAAAGAAAGAAAAAGAAAAGAAGTGGATTCGATACAAGAGAGCGAATGGGAAGAGAGGATGAATAGAAAGAAATCAGAATGGAGGACGAGGATGGATGAAATGTTAAATCAGCACAGAGCAGAAATGAACCAGATGCAGACTCGTTTTCTTCACGAGCAACAAAATCTTACTAGCCAGTTGCTTGGGATTGTTTCTCAATGGTCCGGTCATCCAGCAGGGCTTTCGGACCATACTGCCGCCAGCAACCATTATCTTTCGCAGATGATGCAAAATTTGCACCATGTGAATGGTATGGTGCATGGAGATGACAGGGTTGATGGAGATAATCAAGATGACCAATTCATTGTTGATGGATAATATCGTATCTGAAAGAAATTTTCTGCAATGAGAAGTGTAAAGGTCAGGAATTGTTAATTCCTCTTGCCAAGAACTTTCTTCTAGATTTGCTTGCATACCGATCTATTTAGTTCTAAACGTAGCTAATAAGGGATAAGATTCTCTTTCATATTTTCTTCTGCTCATCCTGTTGTAGCTATATTTGTTAAATATAAATGAAATCCTGTTCTAAATTGGTATAAATTTATCTCTGTTAGTATCTGAAACCAATGTAATGAAAGAATTTTTGCAGCTGACTACAGCTATGTCCAATTAAAGGTCCATTGAGCTGAATTATATTTTGGCGCAGTAATGGTTCCACGTTGCTAAGTTTATATGTTAAGGAGCTCTTAGTGTGACCGGAGAGGAGCTTTTATTTCCAGACACCAGTAGAAAATATACCTAGAAAACTATGCCTTGTGTCTCAGCATGTTAATCACCTACTTGAGATGGCTTTCATAAGTTAGGGTCATATTTAGATTGTCTGCTTCTCGGAAATTGAATTTCTTGAAATGAGTTTATGGGCACATCACTAACAAACTGAAAGTGAGCCAATACCAATTTGACATTAGTGCATTCTGAGAACGTCAAAATCATTTCACTTGCTCGATATTCTTTTCTAGTTAAGGCTTTTAGGTCATCATTTAATAAGTTTTGAAGACTGGTGAATGTACTTACACTAATGATATAGCATAATCTGAGAATGAAACATTACTGACATTCTATTCAACCGGTTTTTTGATGATTATACCTTATATTTATAGGGAAAAAAGAGAGATTTAATTTAATCTTCTCTGGAGGAAATTTGGAATTCACACTCTATTTTATGTCAGTTTGTACAAAATTATGCTGGAACATGTGAGAGTTTGTCTTTTCTTTTTCTGGTTTTCTTTTGGAGATTCTATAGAATGCATATATGAAGAGTTGTATGTGAAGTATATGCATGTATGTTTATTTATTTATTAATGCATACTTTCTATTGATAGAATAAGAGTACTTTGCCATTTTCACGCAGAAAGTGGCTTATTTACATTAAGAACATGAGGTGGTTTCTCCTTGTTTGAATATCAGTTGTTTTCTTCCTGACTTACAATTTGCCACTTCAATGCTCTCAAACGAGGGCAGTAAATTATGCTGTTAAGATATTGCACATAATTGTTCCTTGGGATGGTTTGTAGCAGTAAGCAGAATCATTTTATCCCATCACTTGATTGTTTCTGTCTGAAAACTCAAGACAGCTATGGTTGTTACATTGGTATCATCTGATGTTTCCCTTTGGTCCTTTTACCCACAATTGCTGATCGAACTGCTGAGTTTTTGCACAAAATTATGTTTGTTTTGAACTTAGTTCATGCAACCATTTGAGCTGATACTTTGTAGAATCTGCAAAAGAACCACTCTATTCACTGCTACAATGAATTGTGTTTAGTAAATGCTACAAATTTATAAACCTCATGTTTGAGAGGAGATTGCTTTGCAAGAAATTTAGATCTCTTCCACCTCTCTGGTTTTCAGTTACTTGCAATCATGGTTAAATCATATTTACGTCATCCACAACTGATCTTAATATGTTTATGATTTTATTGTTTTTTGGATTTATGAAAAAAAAAAATAGTTTCAGGACCTTTCTCTATTGGAATAGCTTGATGACTGCCCTATTACTTATATTATTTGGCTTTGGTGCTTTCTGCATCAGCTACCAGCTGGTCTAAAACACATACGGAGCTTGCCTTTGTTGGTGCAGTTAACGTTAAGAGATGGTATTTAACATGTTTAGAATTTGAATTCTAATATATATAATTTTTTTATTCTTACGGGTGTACTTGAAATGCACTTTTTAGAGCTATAAGCTATACTAAACCGTTGACTTTTGAAGACGATAGTGATTTTGAAAAGTTAAAATTTTTAACTTTTGGTTTTTTAAAAATCATTTTAGCTAAAAGTTGTGCTTACATGGATTTTAATATTTAAAATGTAATTTATATATTCAAATTGAATTTACAAATAATTTTGATCAATTGTTTAGCTATTGATTGAGTTGTTAAGTGGATGTTACGAGTTAATGAGATGTTAACTTAATTAGAAAATGATTAAAAGTTTTACTTTATATGAGAGTATTTTATCTTTTTATATAGAGTTAAGAAATTGTTTATCATCTCTAAAAAGAGAGAAAAATTTATCTTTAAAATTTCAAGTTAACTATTTTAATAGAAGTTTCATTTGATTTTAACATAACTTATTATACATATTTTACTCTACACTTCTAGAAGACCCTTCGAGCGTCACTCTTTGGGAATCAGGTCAAGTAATATTCAATGTAAAAATTCTCCAGCTAAACTTTTCGTTGAAACTCTTTAGCTGAACTCTTTAAGGAAATTTCACTCATCAGAACTCCTGAAAACCAAGTTACACAAGGGTCTTCTCTCTCCCTCCCTCCCTCTCTCTCACTTACATTGTCAGTGTCATAATCTTGACAAAATTTTGTCAATAGCATAAGTTTGTTGGCATCTTAAAATCAAGGTTTACACTTTGTTGTCGTTTCTTCCCCTATATCATAATATGTACTAAAAGGAATAAATTTAAATATTGTTTAAATTAACATTTATTGGCTGTTTTACCAAATTAACCCCAAAAAAATTTTATTTACAAAAATAACTCAGGTTTAAAAACAATCACAAAAATAACCCAAAATGAACAGTAAATTGGGGTTTTGGCCTGTCAATGGCCGGAACTCCCTTGTATTTTGAACCCATGATTGCCTGACAACTGTGTCAGGATTTAAAAAATTATTTTTTTTTGTTCCGGCCTGTCAATGGCCGGAATCAGGGTTTTTTTTTTACACCGTATAAATTTGGTATACATAAATTTTAAAAAAGATAAAAACGAAAAAAAAATTTGGGGTGCCGGAAAAAAAAATTTTGAAAGTTTTTTGGGTGCTGGCCTATCAATGGCCGGCACCCCATCCCCCAAAAAAAAACTTTTTTTGGGTGCTGGTCTGTCAACGGTCGGCACCCTTGTACCAGAAAAAAAAATTTGAAAATTTTTTAGGTGCTGGCCTGTCAATGGCCGGCACCCCCACCCAAAAAAAAAATTTGAGTGCTGGCCTGTCAATGGCCGGCACCCCTGTACCAGAAAAAAAATTTTGAAAATTTTTTGGGTGCTGGCCTATCAATGGCCGACAGCCCCATCCCCAAAAAAAAATTCAACTATGGTGCAAATAATCATCCAACCCTTAATGGCATAACCTTTAGGGTGGACATGACAGTATATAATTCAACTCCGCTAAAATATGACAGTATATAATTCAACTCCGAAATTCGGTTGTAAACTACAAAAAACTCTATATATAATCCACTCCAAAAAAACTCATTTGATGATATACTATAAAACACTTTCATTTTAATGGCTCTCTTAAAATTTTTTTCCATTTGCACAATTAGCACCAACATCACCAGCTATATATAAGCTTTGATGCCGGCAATTAACGGACCAGCACCAAAAAAAAAAATTTTCAGGGTGTGGATACCAGCCATTGACAGGCCAGCACCCCAAAAACAATTTTTTTTAGGGATGGGGGTGCCGGCAATTGACAGGCCAGCACCAAAAAAAATTTCAAAAAATTTTTTTTCTGGTGCAGGGGTGCCAGTCATTGACAGGCCAGCACCCAAAAAAAATTTTTTTTGGGGATGGGGGTGTCAGCCATTGACAGGCCAGCACCCAAAAAAATTCTTTTTTGGGGGGGATGGGGGTGTCGGCCATTGACAGGCCAGCACCCCAAAACTTTTTTTTTGTTTTTGTCTTTTATAAAATTTATGTATACCAAATTTATACGGTGTTAAAAAAAATACCCTGATTCCGGCCATTGACAGGCCGGAACCAAAAAAATTAATTTTTTAAAGCCTGACACAGTTGTCAGGCAATCATGGGTTCAAAATACAAGGGGGTTCCGGCCATTGACAGGCCAAAACCCCAATTTACTGTTCATTTTGGGTTATTTTTGTGATTGTTTTTAAACCTGAGTTATTTTTTTAAATAAATTTTTTTTTTGGGTTAATTTGGTAAAACAGCCTATTTCCTTCCTCCCAAATAAATGAATCATAGAGTTAAAATGTATTTTTACCTTTTTTATTAAACAAATGAGTAAATCAATCAATGTATATTAGATTAACAAGCAAAGTGAATTTTTTATTTATATTGATAAAAGTTAACATGAATGATGAAATAATCAAATAGTGATACATAATGTGACATGTGTTTCTCATATTGATATGGAAAGATAAAATTTTATCTATATAAATAAATAAAGTTTTTAATAAGAAGACATTTATGTTTTTTAATTTAATATAAATAAATTGCTCCAGATTGATGGAAATTGACCGATGGAATCAATCGGTCCTGGTGGTAAAAATTTACAGTAAAAGTGACACGACAATAGACAAATGAAAGAGTCACGAACTTAACTGACTCAAATAGCTAGAGTGTTGCTGGACCCTTCTATAAACCAACCACAAGACCATTTCCCTTTAGGATCCGAGGCCACCTAAACCCTATAACTGTTAAGGACCACATACACAGTTGTCTGACTCACACTGTCTTTTTTTTAGCCAGCGGTCGGAATCAATTAGATCGTATCTACAACAATGGGCTGTTTTACCAAATTAACCCAAAAAAAATTATTTATAAAAATAACTCAAGTTTAAAAACAATCACAAAAATAACCCAAAATGAACAGTAAATTGAGGTTCTGGCCTGTCAATGGCCGGAACCCCCTTGTATTTTGAACCCATGATTGCCTAACAACTGTGTCAGGCTTTAAAAAATTAATTTTTTTTGGTTCCGGCCTGTCAATGGCCGGAATCAGGGTATTTTTTTTAACACTGTATAAATTTGGTATACATAAATTTTAAAAAAGACAAAAACGAAAAAAAAATTTGGGGTGCTGGCCTGTCAATGGCCGGCACCCCTGTACGAGAAAAAAAATATTTGAAAATTTTTTGGGTGCTGGCCTGTCAATGGCAGGGACCCCTATCCAAAAAAAAAATTTTTTTTTGGGTGCTGGCCTGTCAATGGCTGGCACCCCTGTACCAAAAAAAAAATTTTGAAAATTTTTTGGGTGCTGGCCTGTCAATGGCCGGCACCCCCATCCCCAAAAAAATTTTTTTTTTGGTGCTGGCCTGTCAATGGCTGGTATCCACACCCTGAAATTTTTTTTTTTTGGTACTGGCCTGTTAATGGCCGGCATCAAAGCTTATATATAGCTGGTGATGTTGGTGCTAATTGTGCAAATGGAAAAAAAAATTTAAGAGAGCCATTAAAATGAGAGTGTTTTATAGTATATCATCAAATGAGTTTTTTTGGAGTGGATTATATATAGAGGTTTTTGTAGTGTACAACCAAATTTCGGAGTTGAATTATATACTGTCATATTTTAGCGGAGTTGAATTATATACTGTCATGTCCACCCTAAAGGTTATGCCATTAAGGGTTGGATGATTATTTGCACCATAGTTGAATTTTTTTTTTGGGATGGGGGTGCCGGCCATTAACAGGCCAACACCCCAAATTTTTTTTTTCGTTTTTGTCTTTTTTAAAATTTATGTATACCAAATTTATACGGTGTAAAAAAAATACCCTGATTCCGGCCATTGACAGGCCAGAACCAAAAAAAAATAATTTTTTAAAGCCTGACACAGTTGTCAAGCAATCATGGGTTCAAAATACAAGGGGGTTCCGGCCATTGACAGGCCAGAACCCCAATTTACTGTTCATGTTGGGTTATTTTTGTGATTGTTTTTAAACTTGAGTTATTTTTGTAAATAAAATTCTTTTTTAGGTTAATTTGGTAAAACAGCCACATTTATTACTTTACCTAATCATGTATAAAATGAAAGTCTATCTTTTCAAAAACATTTTGAGTAAACTATACCAAATGTCACTAAATTATTAGTAAGTTTATGTTTTGGTCACTCAACTTCAAAAAGTTACAAAATGGTCACTTGACTATTTAAAAGTTTTCATTTAAGTCACTATGTTGTTAAAATTGTTATTTTATGGCCTTCTTCATTTGCATCATTTGCACAAACCGAAAGCTCTTCTTTCAATTTTCTTCTATAACTTAGTTTTTTTAATGAAACAACTTTGAAAGACATTAATCTATAGACAAAAATCCAAATAGCTTTCTTCTCTGATCTTCGACATTGACTGTCATATCAACTTGGATCAATGGTATGTTCTGCTCGTCAATGGGTATTGGTTCACTATACCAAACATTGAATAGTCGCTTAGACCTCACTAATCAAACTAAAAAAAAAAACTTAACAGTCTATTGACTTAAATGAAAACTTTTGAATAGTTCAGTGACCATTTTGTAACCTTTTGAAGTTGAATAACTAAAAAGTAAAGTTACTAATAGTTTAGTACCTTAGATACAATTTACCCAAACTTTTTTTAATGAAAATGTTAAACATTTAAATCTTAAATCAAACCTTTTTAGAAGTAATCCTAAATTAGCCTGCAGGTTACAAGTTAGCAATATTATTTTAGATTGGTTTAATGAAGTGAAATTTAAATAAATAATAAATGATAGAGGCAGGATTTGCAGTCATTGTGAAAATTCCATTTTCTTTACTATTAATATCTTACTCACACGGAACAGAAATCGCAAAACCTCATAATTTACAATTAATTCATTTAATATTTCCTTTTTTAGAGGACAAATTCTCACATTTAAATTATATGTTAGAAAGATCGCCTAATATGCCTTCCTTTATCTTGCCACTTCTTTAATCTAGAATAGAATTTATATTGATAGCTCCCAATAATCATATTTTAAAATATAATAGTATCAAGAATTTTAGAATTTGGATTAAAATATTAAAAGACTCAATCATGATTGCATCATCGCCAAACAATATCTAATTTTATTTCTCATAATATATTGAAGTAAATGTTACTGCAAACATTGAAATCATCTTTAATTTCTCGGATTCATTTTCTTAGAACCCAATTTTTCAATGACTCAAGTTGTGATGATCCGATGACAAAAGTAAGCCAAAGAAAATTGGTCCCTAATTCCACATATTCTAGAGGCCTTGAGGATCTTTGATAAAATCCCTGCAGTAATGAGGTGGCGGAGACTTGATGTCCATGGAGATATGCCCATGATTTCATCCAATGCCACTGTGTCCAAGCTTTCAGAACTAAGTCATGTGGGGAAAACACCATTCTACCTTCAACGACTTTCATGGTGCAATGATCCTCATACAAGAGGACTGCCATTAATTTAGAGCTTAATTGGAAAGCTTTGCTTTGCCTACGCTAATATCAATCCATTAAAAGCTCAATGTTAAAATATCAATAATTTATATTTTTATATTTAAATGGATGAAATTAAAATATTTTTTTATCTTTAAAGAATCAAAGTATATTTTTATCAAATAATTTTAAAATTTTCAAAAAAAATAAATTGATAGTTTGCCATTTTTGAAGGTTCAGGGCCTACCTACCCCTTAATACCGTCCCAGAGATTAAAGTAAAGCATATTAATAGATTTAATATAAACTCATACGATTTGGCATCACATGCAAAGTATTCTCCAATTCAATTTTTACATATTTGTTTATTACATTAAAAAAACAACATTTTAAATCCTCATAGTTGGAAATTGGATTTAAGGTGATTTTATTATAAAATTCAAAACCAAATGAGTAGGACAAAAAATCGGGTGTAAGATTATTCACAATTAATTTTCTAAATATATTTATTTATTTAAAAGATTTCAAATGTTAACTTCTTCAATCTCTCTTTTCAATCATATTCAACTTTATGGATTGAACCTTGTCGAGGTATTTTTCTCTCTTTTCTTCTCAAAGGATGGTGCTTACCTATTTATATGATATGGATACTATTTATTGACATGACATATTGGGTAGGCTCTATGCACGTGAACACGTATTCTATCTTAGACTTAACACATATTAACATGGCCCCATGCACAACCCCATGCGCGCAACTTCGTTGGGGATTGCAGTGCACACTTTGTGATTACACCTCATCACGTGAATCTGACCTGCGAACATATCATGCGAACTCAATGGAATCAGACCCGAATCCAACCAAAACCCATTCGGATTCGGACCATTTGGACCCAAGATAACCGACATCATAATAATTTGTCCCCCATTTGGTTCTAAAAAAGAGTTATAAAGTAACTCTTTTTAGAACTTGGTTAGAAGTGGACTAAAATTGGAATGATAATCTTTCAAAGTACACCTTATTCTTTATTGTACAACGTTCATTTAACCACGTGTATAGGAACAAAATATTGTTGTCCATATGTGATTGGTTCTTCACCATTGGGCATTTGAATCGTCTAAAGTGAAGGAAACCCTCTTTAAAAAGGGGGTAACAATGCCGTAGCAATCACACCACTTGAATTCAAAATTTTGGAAGAAGAGTTTCAGATGATAAATAGATTTAATCTTTATGAGAATCTTGATTTCTCTTTTTATTTTCATCGATAGAGTATGGTTAGGACCAGGGGTATTGGTAACATTAATTTGGATAACTCCCCACGACAACAAGAGCTACGGAATGTGGTGGAGGGCAAAAGCTATGTTTGTACCACGAAAGAGGAAGAAATGTATCGTGCCTTAGCCGCTCGTGGAATCAGAGTTCCAAATTTTGTGTATAATTTCTCCATTCATAAGGGTTTACATTGCTTGAGCGACACCAATGACGGCAGTTTTTTACTCCCCCTCCACATCTTGGAAGCAGACTTTCACTTACCCCTCCATCCTTTCTTCTGCAACCTCCTTGGCGACTATCAACTAGCTCCCGACCAATTGTCTAATTTTTCTTGATGGTTGGTCGTGGCATATTTCATATAATGCTCTCGATGCGAAGAGGTTCCGCTGATCGTTGTATTTCAAAGTTACACCAATTGAAGCCCTACAACGTAGGGGTTCGCATGGGTTCTTTTATTTTACTCCTCACGAGGATGCGAAGACACTCATTTCTAATAGATGTAGCAACCTCCGTCTCAATTGCGAGAAATATATTCGCGTTCAATATAAGTTGAATAACGGGTTCGGTTTTCCCATAAAATGATATTTGCCTAATAAAAACATATGCTCTAAAATGCGAGATATCGTAACCGAGATGGGCTGGGCACAACATTATAGACTTCGCCAGGGTTGTGTACTGGATTTAGAAGAAATACTAACTGCAAGAAATGTCTTTAAGTATTGTCTTTTGGATTTGAGCCCTAATAGATGGAGGCAAGTCGATGTAGATGATGGAGCCGACACCAACAGACTGGGCTTGTTCCTGCACAGTTCGCGTGGCCCCACAAAGCAAACGATGAGTTAGCTCTTATACTTCTGAGGTTAAAGGTTGAGCCTAAGAATTACTTTTATAGCTTTTGTAAACTAAAGCCTTGCCCTTAGTCTTCACAGCCTCCAATGCACAAATAAACTGGTGCGAACACACTTATGTTAACTGCTGGTGTTGATGTTAGATTGTTGGTGGTGTAGGCACAACTAAAGGCACTGAAGACAGTTCTGAGGAGTCTACAAGCTTATCAAGAGAGATTGATGAATACATGGACGTTCATTTGTGTATGCAGAGCGTTCATGATGGTTCCTCTGGAACTTCTGCTGATGAAGGTAATATGAATAGTAGAAAGAGGCAAAGAATTGTTGTGGGAACTTCGAACATTGTTTTAATTAGTGAAGATGAGGGCAGTGCAAGGGGAGCTTCGTCGAAAAAGAAGAGGGGATCAACCTAAGGCTTCTAATGCTGTTGTTCCCATTACAATAGAGTCTGTTGCAAGCTCACCTCCTACAGTTTCTCCTGTTCACTCCTCATCACCTCTGATGCCAACAAACACTAACATTTTTGGAGTCATAATCAGTCATGGTTCTCTTGAAGGTTCCATGAAATATAACACTTTTGGTGATAAAACAGGGACTTTGTTTCCATAATGCGACCACTTGAATGTGAACAAGTTTCCATTCAACCCTAATGAGGTGAGAAAACAATGGGATAATCCTACTTTGGAGGAAACAAAATGGTTGTTTTGCCATGATGCATCATCTAGTGATGCTAGAAGGCCTTTGTTACGAGAGCTAGCAGTTTTTCTGCAAGTATTGTTAAACGAGGCTTGTATGGCTAGCATGGGGTTGGGTGAAGTTGTTGATCAAGTAGATACCCAAAGGATGGAAGTTGAAAATAGCTATCAGTCAGCAAAGGTATCATTAGCACAAGTACGCGAGCTCTACACGAAGTTGGATGAGGAAAACAAAATATTACAATAGCACAAGGAGAGACTACAAGAGCGCCTTACTACCATTAAAAAGGATGGTAAGAAACTTCACGGCGAGTTCTCACGTGAGCAAGCAAATAAACTGGTTCTCGAGGCTAGCTTGAGGAAAATGGATTAAAAGCATAAGTCTGTGGTGGCTAACTTAACAAAGAGCCATGAACAAGCTATAGAGTAGTATAAGAAAGGGACAATGGAAAACTTATATGCATATCTACCTGATTTGAAGGCTAATTTTTTGCTTTATGCTCAAATTGTTGTAGGCCCTTTTAATGACGAAGAGTAAACTTTTACGCCCTTAGCAAGCTAACATGTACCCAACTAGATTTTGATGTCCATTTTCCTTCTAGGACAGCTTGGAAGGAGTTCGCAGCAAAGTGGAAGAATTCGTCAAATTTTTATATTGTTGATGTTGTTGAAACAAGCTCTACTCTTTAGGATCACGTTGGTGCCAATGCTATCCATGCAGATGGAAATAAGGACAATGAATGCATAAGAGATGATGAATGAGGAGCTGATGGGCTGACTAACTCTTTACATGTAGATAATAACTAACTATTTCATTGCTTGTATTGTACCCAATATGCTAGCTTTTAAGATTAAGGAATGAAAATATTTGATTTTTTTTGATATGGTAATGTGTTTGATTACTAGTGGACTTGAACTTATTACCTAACCGCATGATAACAATAAGCATACTAAGTAATGAAAACTATTAAGATAACTAACTTAGAGTAAATTATTCGTAGCTTTGGAATCACCGTGATTAGGTCATAAATTGGAGTCGTTGTACATTAGTAGTGCGAATGTATATTGGTAAACTAGTGAACAATCACAAGTTGTGGCTTTAAGCCTATACGTTCGAAAAACCCAAGTTGTCACTTTGGATTTAACTAGGTTTTTATAATATTAGCTACAAATACAGATTATCAAGTTGTTTAAAAGTCGCGATCTTAAATCAGCTGACTCAGAAATGGATAGGTTGCGATCTTAAATCAACTAACCTTTGTAAAATCAATCGTGAACATACGTCATCGAGCTATTTAGGAGCTACAATATTAAATCAGCTAACTCAAATATGGATAGGTTGAGATATTAAATCAGCTAACCTTTGTAAAATTAGCTGTGAACATAGGTCATCGAGCTGTTTAGGAGTTGCGATCTTAAATCAGCTAACTCAAAGATGGATACGTTGCGATATTAAATCAGTTAACCTTAGTAAAATCAGCTGTGAACGTAGGCCATCGAGTTGTTTAGGAGTTGCGATCTTAAATAAGCTAACTTAAAGATGAATAGGTTGCGATCTTAAATCAGCTAACCTTTGTAAAATCAATCGCGAACATAGGTCGTCGAGCTATTTAGAAGTTGCGATCTTAAATAATCTAACTCAAATATGAATATGTTATGATCTTAAATCAGCTAACCTTTGTAAAATCAGCCGTAAACGTAGGTTATCGAGTTGTTTAGAAGTTGCAATCTTAAATCAGCTAACTCAAAGATGAATAGTTTGCAATTTTAAGTCATCTAACCTTTGTAAAATCGGCCGTGAACGTAGGTCATCGAGCTATTTAGAAGTTGCAATCTTAAATCAGCTAACTCAAAAATAAATAGGTTGTGATCTTAAATCAACTAACCTTTGAAAAATAAACATCTATAAATAATAGTTCTTTATTAAAATAAAGTTTTGTTCATACATAATATTTCTTTAAATGGCAAGCATTCCATATTCACGGAAGAATAGGGTCGTCCATTTTAGCCAACTTACAGGCTCCATAGCCTATCTTCTTATCACTTTGTAAGACCCCTCCCAATTTGGAGTCATCTTTCCCTGCTGTGCTGCTGGAAGGCTAGCCTCAGTATTTCTGAGAACCAGGTCACCTGTAACGATCCGAAAGTTGGAGTTGTTAAAAAAACATATTTTCGAGACCCCTCTTGGGTTTAAAAATATTAACATTACAATTTTTGGGAGATTACTTTAGAAGTTAATTGAATATTAATATGATAAATCTAATTGTTAGGGATTAAATTAACTATGAGAAAGAAATAGCTACAAGGACTAATTGAGTAAATAATCCAATTTTTATGTTAGTCAAAGGGAGTTAGTGGATGTGTATGAGACTAATATTGACCTATGGATGGTATCACTAATAATTATAATAGGATAACTAATATATATATATATATATATATATATATATATATATGTAAGAGAAATAAATAAATAAAAGGAAAGGAAATAAAGTAATGAATATAATGATAATAATAGAAATAAGAGAGAGAGTAGGTGAAAATAAGGTAGAAAGGTAGAGTGAAAGTTTTTATTTCCTTTTGCTGCCAAAAATTAGAGGAAGAAAAGCAAAAGTATGTTCAGCCATGGGGGTTTAATGCTTATGTAAAATTGTAAGTAAGTTTTGGTTATTTTCGCAAGAAATTATGTTTTTGAAGATATAATGTTATGAATTAGTTTATCCATGTTGAAATTTTGAGAGTGAATGGAAATTTTGAGAGTTGCCATGGATGAGAAATTCAAAGGTTTGATATTATTTTGTTGAATACTAAATGTTTTTAATATGATGATTTAAGTATAAATTTTATAGATTAAATTGGTCATATTGAGTGATGGTGTTATTGATAATATTTCCTAAGGACTAAAAGGTTATAAATTTGAAATAACATAGCTTAAATTGTCAATTTGGTGAAGTATAGGGACTGTTTTAGTGAACTATTCTATGCTGGAAAATTTGGGACTTATTTATTAAGTTCATTAAGTATTATAGATTATTTTGTGATATGAAATTGATTAGCAATAACTAGAAATTAGTTAAATGCTATAAATAAATTTAGCAAAGTATGATGTTATTAAATTTAGGATTTTGGAGTTTGATAATGAAATTGTGCACTGTGGTTAAGGAACAAATCAACCAGACGTGAATCGTGGAAAAATGAAAGTAACAGAGTAGCTAGCGATTTCACCATTATGACTATTTTGTTAAGGTAAGTTCGTAGACTCGAACTTGATTTTACTTCTAATTACTATTTAAATTAAGTAATGTTAAATTTGTTCACGATATAAAATGTATCCGTATTATTGAACATTGTAAGGAAAATAAATGAAGAAAAATGTAGAAGTAGACAATTGTATAATCGTCGATACGTTTCGACTAGCACTGGGCACAATATTTGTCAGCCTATCTGACTAGTGTTGGGCACACAACCGTCGGTTAATCCGACTAATACGGGGCACAATTCATCGTTGGTTTACCTAACTAGAGTTGGGCTCACAATTATTGTCGACGGTTAATCTGACTAGCACTAGGTGCAAATATTGTTGGTTTATCCAACTAGAGCTGGGCTCACATTCATTACCGTCGATTAATCAGACTAGTGCTGGGCGCAACTTCTTCTGTGGATTATCACTAGGCCCCGGTTGTCACATCGTTAACTGATATTACAATAAAGTTATTTGAATTATCGAGAGATTAGAATTCCTATTTGGCTAAGTTAGAAATTTATATTAATGGAACCTATTAATGATAAATTGATTTACATGTTGCAAGTTAGATAAATAGTAGAAGTGCCCATTTCGGCCAACTCTCCATCATCTTTCTTTGGCTGAGCGGCATGTATTTCCAATTGGGCTCGACATCCTACAGGAATCCCGTACTCGATGTTAGTGATGTTATCTTTTTATGTTTTGGCATGTACCTAGGATGCAAATTCAATGATAGTGTCATTTTTGTTTAGTAAGCTCTAGGGTACTAGTTTTTTTTTTTTTGTAAACGAAAGTAATTGTAAATACCTTGTTGACATATTATATTATATTAAAAGTAATGTGTGTTTAAATGAATTGGTCATTTTAGTGATCTATCTAGATTGTCTATTTGATAGCATATTTGATGAATGTATATATGAGACTTGGCAATTGCTTGATATGTGTGTATGCTTGAACTTGTTGAATTGGTACATTAAGTATAAATATGTTTAAGCAAGTATGTGATAAAATGAGCAAGTTGAGTATTTGAATAAATGTCATGACATATCATGCATAAGACTTGGTATTGGCATTGAATTGAGATTTATAAATTGTCTTGTATTTGTGCTTGGATGTTGTGTAGGTGAAAGACCAATTGGATGAGAAAAGTGGCCTAAAAATGGCCTATTTTTCATCCACATGGGCAGAGACACGGGCGTGTGTCTCAGCCGTGTATGACACATGGCTATGCACACGGGCGTGTGGTTTGGTCATGTGTCCCCTGTGGTTTGGTCGTGTGTCCCCTGCACTTAAAATTCGAAAATTAAATTGTCCACACGGCCTAACACACAAGCGTGTGGCTGGCCATGTGATCTAAGTCAGAGAGTTACACCAGTAAGAACACGGGCTGGGACACAGCCATATGCCTCATTTTGAATGCCCACACGGCCTGGGCCACAGGCGTGTCATTTTGCCGTGTGAGACACACGGCCTGGCCACATGGGCGTGTGTTCCCTGTTTCTTGGAAAAATTTATATGTTTTCTGAAAAATTTCTTGAGTACCCATTTTAGCCCCGAATTAATTTTAATGATTATTTTAGGCCTTGAGGGCTCATATTAGAGACCATATGAATGTTTATTAATGTTTTTTTTTTCAATTGAATGAGAAATGTACATGAAATGTTTTATTAATTGAGTTATAAGTCCAGTAATGCTCCGTAGCCCTATTTCGGTGATAGATACAGGTTTATGGCGTTGCATCACCTACCTGAAACTGTTTATTCCTCACTTTAGAATTGTAATAACGAGCCACCTATTGAGCTCATACAGCAGCCCTGACTTCTGACATTTCTTTAATTGTAGCGTTTTATGCGAGCGTATACCTATCTCAACAGGGATTATTGCCTCTGCACCATAAATAAGTGAGAACTCGGTTTCTCCAATAGTTATATGAGGTGAGGTTCACAAGGCCCAAAAAATTCCTTGAAGTTCATCCAACCAAACTCCTTTAGTATCATCTACTTTATTTTTCAAAGCTGTTAGAATTTTTTTTATTTATGCCCTCCACTTGACCATTCGTCTGGGGAGTCTTGACAGAGCTTTAAGCTAGAGCAGTATGTAAATCATTGCAAAAAATTTTAAATTTTCCTTAGAATTGCATCCCATTATCTGTTATTATTAAGCGAGGGACACCAAATCTACAAACAATGGACTTCCACATAAAGGATTCCATATGTTTTCAGTAATTATAGCTAAGGCTTCAACTTCTATCCATTTGGTGAAATACTACACAAACACCACTATGAACTTCTTCTACGTTGTAGCTACAGGGAATGAGCCTAGAATGTCGACTCCCCAAGTTGCAAGTTGTAACAGCTCGGTTTAGACCCTAGTCAGAATAGTGGTTTCAAGACTACAAATCCGAGGTCGAAAAAATATTTTAATTTTATTTTTTGTGTTTTCAATATGAGATTAAGTCCATGTGAAATTTTTATGTGAAAATTTGATTGTTTGAGTGCTTAATTAGCGAAAACGACTTAATCGCGTAAAGTGTAAAATGTTGTGTGCTGATTGTTAAGTGTTTAATTGTTGTTGTCCTTATAAAGTTAGTGGATGGTAGATGGACATAAATGGCCTAATATTTGCTAGATAAATGGTTGGTTTATTAAGGGTAAATTGGTAAACATGAAATAAGTTGATATTAAAATAAAACAAAAACTAAATAGTGCTCATATTTGTTTCTAACAACCGAAAATAAGAAAAGAAGATGAGGCTTTGAGGCTTTGTGATTTTCGGCAACTTCAAGCTTCAATTAGTAAGTGTTTTGTGTTCGGTTTTTGTTAATTTCTACGTTTTTGTGATCGTTGCTTCGTGCTCTTTCAAACCCATGCTTAAATTTTATAAATTGATGGTGATTTTGAGATATGCCATTGATGAATGCTTGAGCTATGTGTTAGTTGATAGTGAAATATGGAAGATATGTGAAGGATGAACATGTTTTGTCTTTGAATTTTTAGTGAAATTGAGTAATTAGGGTTAAATTGAGAAAAATGTAAATTGAGGGAATAAAATGTGAAATAAATGAAATGTGTGGGCTTGTATGAACACAAGGAAAATTCGGCTAGGCTTGTGTGAAAAGAAATTATGTGAATTTGATGATTTTCTGAAATAGGGACTAAAGTGTCGAAATGTGAAAATGTGAAGGCTATTTTGTAAAATGTCCTAAATAAGTGTGTGTGGACTAAATTGAATGAAATTGTGATTGAATGAATTGAATTTGAATGTGTTTAGACCAAGAAAGGAGAGGTTCGGATCGAGATCAAGGCAAAGATAAAGTGCTCGATTAATCGACCGTATTGGTATTTCGACGTCTGAGGTAAGTTCGGATATAGTACAAGTTGTTAATTTATGTTCTATGTGATGTGAATTGAATAAATATTTATATAACCATGAGATTGGAAATTCTATGTGCTGAATTGAATTAGAAGGCACTAAGTGTGCGAAATTAGAAACGGGATAGAAATGATTGGCACTGTGTGTGCGAGATGATAGAAGCTCCGGCTTAAATAATTGGTGATGTGTGTGCGATACCGATATAAACTTGGTTTAACGTATTGGCACTAAGTGTGTGAACAAAGCAAGAGAATGGCAAGTTGAACGAAATGTAAAGCCGAATGGTTGAGTAGCCTGGTTGGTGACTAACTATGTGTTGGCAAAGATATGTATAATACCTATGTGGTTGATGAAATTAAAAGTAGATGAATGGAATGCTATGTGAGTACTGGATATGATTGGATTTGTGTGATATTGGTAAATTATCTATGTGATGGTTCAATTTGTACATTAATTTGATTTAATGAGTTAATTGTATTGTATCTCGAACTTACTAAGCTTTGAAAGCTTACTGTGTGATGTGTTTCTCTATTTTACAGTGTCAGTAAAGCTAGCTCAGATCCAGGAATCGTCAGCATCTCTATCACACTATCGACAATCTATTTTGGTACTTTAGAATATATGTATATTTGAATATGGCATGTATAGGCTAGTTGTTTTGAAATACATTTGAGATGTGTAAATAGCCATGTGATATGGCTAGATAAATGTTCGAATTATGCATATGTGGATTTGGTATATGAAGTATGTTTTGGTATATATTAATGACAATGAAAATGTCTTATAAATGGTAAGCTTAGTGATGGATTGATGCTATGTAACCTAGTGATGTTGTGGATGAATCATGCTTGATAATGCATGTGGTTAGTTGTGAAATTTGGTTTATAAGTAGACATGATTAGAAGTGAGATTGAATAAGATGATATGTTGATCATTTGACATGTTTTTGGTTGTCAATTGTACATGAAATGAATTGGTATATTGATTATAGGGTTGACCCAAGTGTGGGTGCCATTTTGGCCTTGCAAATGGCCTATTTTGCATATATAGTTGAAGGACACGGGCTCCATCGTGTGGCTCAAGGACCACTTCGAAGTGTGCCTGGGTAGGTTACACGGTCGTGGCACGCAGGCGTGCCTGATGGCTGTGCGACCAAGTCAGTAGCTAGCATATTTCCACACGGCCATGACACACAGGCGTGTCAGGTAACTGTCCGGATAAGTCAGTATACATGCTTTATTTTGGCACGGGCAGGACACAGTGGTATGTCTGGTAGCCGTGGGAGGCACACGGCCTGGTCACATGAGTGTGTGACCTCGGCAGCTTTGAAAAAGTTTAAAATTTCTGAAAATTTTCGTAAGTGTTCAGTTTAGTCCCAACCCCTTCCTAGCATGTGATTAAGGTCTCCTACCATATGTTATTAACTGATATGTATTGATTGACGAATGACTTGGTGTCGTGAAATGGTGTGAAATGTTTCGAATGTTTGGTAATGCCTCTTATCCCTATTCTGGTGACGGTCTCGGGTTAGGGGTGTTACACAAATGGCCAGGGCTCGACATGACTTGCAGTGGCTCCATTGGTGATATTTGTACTCAAGTATATTTTTTACAAAAACCGCAGGTACGAACCATGTGATGCATATCCTTTTGCACAGTTGGCTAGTATTATCCTTGTCTAGAAACTTTTTGTGCAAGTAACCTAGCATCGAAATGATCTCCACAGGTTCCTTCATGTATCTCTCTCATTACATAATTAGCTTCTGAAACATTACAGCAACGGCTGGGAATACCCCTTTCTATAGAAATTATATAAGAAATTATTTTAATGAACTAAAAATGGCACAATTAATTCATTAATTAGATGGTAATTAATCTAACATCATGATCACTTGGTAATTCCTATATATTTAGTTGGAAATAATAATATCATATCTTGCAACTTTGCATTGTAATTTGACGAGCTCCCTTTTATCAATAGAAGTTTCTTCCCCTCACAGTTTTCGGATGATAGGAGTCATCCACGTATCCTCCTGATTCAGAGTATAGATCTGCCGCATGTTATAGCTTGGAACGTCCTTGTACTCAATCAAATTTTTTTTTCTCTACTCGATGAAAACAGACGATGCCAGCTTGGAAAGTTCATCTGCTCAAGTATTATCTTTTCTTGATAGTTGTTTCACTTGCACTTTTTCAAATCCGGTGAATAGTGCCGCTATAGAATGGTATTTCTCCAATTTCAATTCCTTTACTTCGTACTCTCCACTCATCTGCTTAACAATCAATTGGGAATCTATGTGCACCACCAATTCCTTATCCCCTAATTGGCAAGCTAATTGCAATCTCAATATCAAGGCTTCATACTCCGTTGCGTTATTGGATGCCTGAAAGCCAAATGAAAGACCATATTGCCATTCATTATTATTAGGGTTAATTAAAAACACGCATTCTCTTGATCCTAACTTTTTCATAGAGCCATCAACACAAATCTCCCAAGTTTTTGAGCTATCAGGCAGACTCATACCCTCCTGTGGTGAATCAACTACTATATTGTGCATAATCAACGGAAAAGAATTTTTTAGAACATGGGTATGTCTTTGTTATATGTCATTATAAGAAGTAATAAGTTAATTGTACAATTTTCATTAGTTAGTTCTTGTAGAGAATAAAAAATATTAACAAGCTTAATTCTATTAATATTTCGCAAACTAACATTTCATATTATAAACCATGGTACCTGTGGGATTGATAGATTTCTCAAAGAGCATTCGACTATAAAACCAGTCAAAATCTACCATTTTATCGCTATTCCCAAAACGTACTCCATGCCAAACTTAGCTAACTCAATCCCTCATTTTGTCATTCTCCCTGAGGTGCCAGCTCTGGATAGCATGCCTTTAATGGGCTGATTCATCATAATGGAAACAGTATGAGCCTAAAAGTATAGACGCAACTTGTGAGCTAAAATAATTAAAGCAAAAAACAAGTTTATCAACTTTTGAATACCTTAGTTCACCATTCTATAACACTTTACTAGCATAATACACTAAGAATTGGCAAACACTTTTGCTTTAACTAAAACAACTGCAATTGTCTCCTTCGAGGTCGCTAAATAAACATAGAGAGTTTCTTCCACGCATGGCGACATCAATAGTGGTGGGGATGTGAGATACATCTTGAGGATTTCAAAGGTTGTCTAGCACTCTTCAGTCCATGAGAAAGAAATTCGCAGGGCTTTAAAGAAAGGCAAACATTTATCTATCATCTTTGAAACAAATCTATTAAGCACAACCAATCTTCCCGTTAAACATTGTATATCCTTTATCGTCCTTGGAGGAGGCATATCCAAGATGGAAAGAATATTTTCTAGATTAACCTCAATTCCTCTTTTCGAGACCATGAAGCCCAGAAATTTACTAACTCTTATGCCAAAGGCACATTTATCACGATTCAACCTCATATTGTGAGTTTGCAACACAACGAATGCCTCAAACAGGTTTTCCACATGTTCATTAAGAGTAGAACCCTTTACAAACATGTTGTCAACATAAATCTCAATGCTATGCTCAATCTGATCTCTAAAAATTTTGTTCACTAGCATTTGGTAAGTTGCACCCGTATTCTTCAAACCAAAAGGCATGACAAGGTAACAAAATAATCCTTCTTCCATAACAAAAGTCATCTTATCCTGATCCTCTAGGGCCATAAATATCTGATTATACCTGGAGAAATCATCCATAAAACTCATGAATCTGTGCCTCAAGGATGCATAAACTAACCTATCAATTGAAGGCAAGGGAAATCTGTCATTTGGGCAAGCTTTATTAATGTTGGTAAAGTCGATACACATTCTCCCCTTACCACTAGCCTTTTTCACCATCACCACATTTGAAACCCAGTCAGGGTACGCAACCTCTATGATGAACCCAATTTATAACAAGTTTCCTACTTCTTGCCTTACGGCTTCTACAACTTGCGACGCGGACTTTCTTTTCTTCTGTTTCACTGGCTTAGCCTCGAGAAAAACATTCAATATGTGAACAATTATACGAGGATCCACCCCTGGCATATCTGCAGCCGATTAGGCAAAAATATCAACATTTTTCCTTAAGCATTTTACCAAGTTCTCCCTTTCCTCTACTGCTAATGTCGATGAAATCTTAACCACCTTGTCTACATCATCGTAAAATAATTGCAAACTTTCCAAAACTTCTGTAGTTTTTGGTTTCTTCACTCTCTCCTCATTCCTAGCATCCAAACTGTCCAAGTATAAAAGCTGACTATCTAGCTCTGTTTGTTGCGAACTCAGCCCCTGCTGCACCTGTTCGCGCGTTTACTTCACAGACAATATATGGCACTGTTTAGTTGTTTTCTGATCGGATTGCATGAATCATGTACTAATTCTTGTAGGAAGCTTGATCTTCATGCAAAAGATCACTACCATCATCTTGGCTATTCTCATTATAGGACGCCTAAATATAGTGTTGTACGCTATGAGATGATTGACTACAAAAAACTGGACATACTCCATCGTGGTATGCTCACCATCCCCCATGGTAACGGGGTAAAGTCATGCAACCCTTTACCCCAATAGGATGGTTCATGAAGCCATACAATGGGCTCACCCTCTTCAACGCTTGCTCCTTCAAACCTATTCTCTAATAAGCTTCCAACGTCAATACCTCAACTGCACTGCCACTATCTACTAGTATCATTTTCACTTCAAAACCTGCAATAGTAGTTAAACCACCATTAGATCATTTTTTCTTCATCGCAAACCAATTCTTCATCTTCATTACTAAAATCTACTCTCCACTTTTCCTGCTAACACAACCTTTTAGGCGAACTAATCGACAGAACACTCCTGAGATACGCCTTTCTCTTTGCATTAGAGGTTGCCTAGCCCTCGTATATCCCAATTATTACATGAATAGTTCCTCTCACCTTCTGCTTACCATTGGCCTCAGTCATTGAACTTTGCCCTAGCTGGTTAGTACCTTGAGCCGCAAAATCTTTCAACTCACATTTCCTAACTGCTTCCTCGATGGCGTCCTTTAGAGAAGAACAATTATCAGTTTTATGACTGCTTCCTCGATGGCGTCCTTTAGAAAAGAACAATTATCAGTTTTATGTTCTTTATCTTCGTGGAAAGCACATCTATCTCTCGAGCTTAACCTTCTTAAATTATGACTCATAAGTGGAGGAGCTGGAAGAATACCAAAGTTTTTTACCTGGCTAATAATAGGCACACATAGCATTCAAAGAAGTGTAAGTTTCAAATTTACCATAAGGAGGATACCTTCTGTCATGCTCAGGTTACAACCTCTAAAATGTTCTAAGCGATTCATTTTGTGACTGCCCTTTTTGTTGTCCCCCACCTTGAACACAAAAAGATTGATAAAATGTAATGATTGCGAACACCTTCTCTGTTCCTTGTCTGCCTATCATCCCTGTGGAATGTATCTCGAGCTGCTCTCTTTATTTCTTCAACTTCAGCAAACTTATGGGCCCACTCGTCCAGATATGCCAAGCTTTGAGGTCGGTTGTCGATGAACAAATATTGTACATGTTCATTTAGAAATCCCATGATAAAGGCATCAATGGCCCACTAATCCTCCAGGTTCTTTGTATTTACCGTTGCTGCATGAAAACGTTTAACATAATATTATAAGCTATCGCCCTCCTTCTGCTTAGCAGAAATCAACGCCATAAGTGTAATCATTATTGTCCTGTGTGCTCAAATTCTACCCAAAAACATATGGTCCAACTACAAAAAAAAACTGAATGGAGCCTTGCAAGAGGGACAAGTACCAATCCTTTGCATTGTCTTTGAGAGTTGTCAAAAAGGCTTTGCATTTCGAGGCATCAAAAGCTCCTAGCACATTCATGTAATCGTTATATTGCATGAGATGTGCTCGAGGATCCCTTATACGCTTAAACATTTCTTTTGAAACTTTAAAATCAGGTGTCAAGCTCACTGTTGCAACCTTAACAGCCAACGAATTGTTAAAACACAATAACCAATCCATATTTTGAGAATTGGGATGTAAAGCCTATCCCTTTGTAGAGCATCCATCTCGCTCTGCCACGACTTTTCATGCAATTCAAAACCATTCTCACGCATTTCACTATTATCATGAAGATCAAAACTATCAACCTGCACCTTCTTCCTTAAATCTTCATTTTGCTTCAACAATTCCTATTGAAGCATCTGTTGTTGTTCAAATCTAGCAATTTGCAGAGTCATTTGCTCATTCATTAGTCTCATTTGTTCTTGAAGAGCAACAAAATGTTGTGAAAACGCTTCTTGGTTAAAGGGGAATGACAATCTCTGACCAAAAGGAATACCCTGACCAACAGGGATATTTAAATCGAAGGAGTTTGAGGCTCCTGCATGAGCCGGGTTGCCTAGATTCTCTGGTCGGCCGGTAAACCAACCAACAAACAAATCAGCTTTACTAGGTCGGTTTCCTGCACCGAAGTCCCCAAGTTGTCTGGTGAAATATTAATAGGGGAATTTTCATTAGGGTGAGCCATTTTCAATTTTTGCAAACTAAAGGTTTGAAGATTGAAAGTCTGTCCACGCTCATCGCACTAATTGTTGATGTATTTTTCTCTCTTGTCTTCTCAAAGGATGGTGCTGACCTATTTATATGATATGGATATTGTTCGCTAACATGACATATTAGGTAGGCTCTATACACGTGGACACGTATCTTATCTTAGACTTAACACGTGTTTACGTGGCTCCATGCGCGATCTCGTGCACGACCTCGTAGGGGATTGTAGTCCACACCTTGCGATCACACTTCATCACACAAACCTGACCAGCGAACACATCATGCGAACTCAATGGAATCAGACCCGGATTTGACCCAAACCTATTCGGATTCGGACCATTTGGACCCAAGATAACTGACATCGTAACAAACCTTTAATTTAATTTTTTAAATGATGTGTGTAATGATAAATTACATTATACTTTTAAGGGAAAACTCAACTTTAAACTTCAAAAACAAAAAAACAACCACTAACTTCAAAAAAATTAATATTTATAAACCATAAAACATACATAAAAAATCCCCCTACAACCCAAATCTTAACACTAAATGCTAAAAATATTAGTTTCTTAAATCATTCTTAAAACAAGAGATTCTATAGTCTCATCACAACTTCAATGTGGAGGAAATCATTCTTAAAACTAGAGATTCCATAGTCTCATCACAACTTCAATGTGGAAGAAGAGCCAAATTCATTTTTTACTTTGAGATTCTATAAATCACCCAATTTGTTGGGTAGCTTCGTTATGTTATGTGATTCTAATAACATTTGAAAATTATGAGTGTCACACACACAAAAATAGCCCAAAATAGAGCTACACCAACCAACACTTTTACCATCCACAAAATGAAAGTTTAACGCTTAATTGTTACCAACTTTTCGAAATTAAAAATTTAACTTTAATTGTTAATTCTGTTAAATTTTTTATTGAATTCAAATTTATTAATTTTAATTCACGATTTGACCCTTGAAGTATACCCATTTTTTTATTTTGGTATTTATTTTTTTGAACCAATTTGATACCTAAAGTACACTCACTTTCCAATTTGGTATCTAAAGTATCTGTTATATTTTTTTAGTCCATTTTTTTACAGATGTTAAAAAGAATTTATAGCCAATCACAAAGTACCACATGGCGCCTTTTTGTAAAAAATAAATATTTTTATTAAATGTATATACATTAAAAATATATAAAAATAGAAATAAATATATAAAAAATTCAAATATATATAGAATCTAGAAAAAACATAAATTATAAAAATAAAATTACAAAAAAATGATAAATGAAAATAAATTAGTTGAAATTAACAATAATATTATAAAAAAATGTAAACAAAAATGGTATATAAGGACAAGGTTATATACAACGAAATAAAGGAAATGCTTAGTGGTATATAATTTGGTGTACTATATTTTTACAATTTTTTATAATATTTTTATTAATTTTAACTAATTCCTTTTCATTTATCGTATTTTCATGTGGTACTTTGTGATTGGCTATCAACTTTATTTAACGTCTATCAAAAATTGGATAAAAAAATATATCAAGGCATACTTCAAATATCAAACTGGGAAGTGAGTGTACTTTAGGTACCAAATTGGATTAGAAAAAAAATTTAAATATCAAAGTGAGAAAACGAGTATACTTTAAGGGCCAAATTGTAAATCAAACCAATCCATTACAGCATCATTTCTCCATTACACCGCTACAAAATGAATATTTTCTAAATTATAAAATGACACACCAACAAATTTAATAAAATCATTTTAATGAGATTAACAATCAGACATGAATTTTTTTTAATTTGAAAAGTAGGACTAAATTTTAAATATAAAAAAATTCAAGGACTTGAAGTATATTTTAACCTATTTTATTTCTTTGCTAATTGTGGCCGATTTGTGAAAAAAATTTAATGCTAGTTTCTATTCATATTTTTTTATAGAGAATATCATTATTCATAAAAAGCTTTTTTTTTTTGGTTACTATTTTCTATCTCCATTTTACTAAATCTCAAGTTAAAATTTGTTCGATTATTCAACCCAAACGGGTAGACATATAAGTCCAACTTTGTAAAGAAAAAAAAAAAGGGTGGACCAACTTCGTAGACAATGGGTTGGATATGGATTTCAGCCATTGACAGTGGGACGGAATAGCCAATGACACAGAATACGGTGCACTAAGAGCCGCAAATAAGTAATGGGAAACAATGTGTTTCAGCATTTAAGGATAGTGCATTGCGATCGCCTCACTGAGTTCTAATTATGCTACCCAATAAATATATACAGACACATGCATAGATATATATATATATATATTTATATATATATTGGTTGGACAAATTTTTTTTAAAATATTTGTATTCAGTATTTGTGTTGAAAACTTCTTCAATATATGCTTCATATCCAAAGTTGAGGAATAATTGCGAGTACAACGCTGCAGAAGTCATATGATAAAGTCTTAGCATCTTCGGCTAGATGTAAAAACAGGGTTGAGCAAATGCTAAGCTTGAGCTTAACTCAAAACATAAAATGCTGTGTTTTTTGTTGTAAATAGTCCTTGCTACTTTAGTTTCAAAAATCCAACTCAATCCATTAGGGTTTTTTTAGTCATGATTTTCTTGATCAACCCCCACAGCATCTGTATTAGCTGATGATTTGCATTATATAACAATAATCCAAAGAAAACAAACATTATGTTAAATTCTCACAAGGATATTTCGAGCAAACATACTGTCCGACACTTGCACTCGAATTTGAGTAACTAGGTAGACTATGGTTATCAGTTACAACATGTTATAAACTAGAAATCCCTTGTAATTCTTTCCTTCCTACATCTAAATCCAATCTTCTTGTAGTACATATAGAGAAGATCTAACTTATATGGTACGCAAACTATCATTGATTATGTGTATATGTTGGAGAAGAATCAGTTCAATGACTTTAAATTCCACAGAAGTAAAGACTGCAAAGGGCATAAGTTATCAAGTTCATTTAAGTGAATGAAAAAGAAAAGAAACCACAAACAAGCAACAATCATAACACTTACCACAGTGTGATGATCAAAGCTAAAAGAAGTTTTTCAAACTCATAATGTTAAAATCAAATGAAATGAAATTCCTCTATCAGTACTGCTAGGAAAACCCAGAATGATCCTTTTACGGCAAGGAATGATTTTGGTTTCTATTTCAATGAATGAAGGCATCCATACTATTGCTTCGACATTTTCATTCTATTTGAAGTATCAATGTTTGATATCCTTTCCTAATGCATATTGAGATATAGGTATAAAATATGACCCTCCAAATGCACAAAACTCTCATAAAAGCATCCAATACTTCTTGCCACCTGAGTCCAAGTATTATACCATTATAGGAGAAACCAGATACAGGCCTACAGTAGCATAGCTAAACACTAAAGAATTAATGGATTTATATTATGGTGGGGTATCAAGGGCTGTTTTTTTCAAAAGAGGGGTTTGATTTAAGGATGACATCTCTTCAGTCCATGGAATAGGTTAGGTTGGAGAGAAGCCTATATTTAATTGAAATTTGATTCATCATCAGAAAAGGACAGGGCAGGTCAGGTCAGGTCAGATTTGATAGTAATTCGTATATTAACCCTTCTCTTCTCCACTCCATAGCTACACTTCTTCAACAGAAAGAAGTAAGTACTTGAGAATTTTCTCAAGATTTTTAGGCACTTACTGGAAAGATATTCAGAAACCAAGAAAACAAAAAATGAAGGTTCATAATTTCCCTATCAAACACCAAGTCAATTTTCATAAATACTCTTAACAGGGAAGTCTCAGATCCCAAAATTCAAGTTAAACATGCAATTACATTAAGCAGATTAAAATTAACAACCTTTAATATACAACAATATAAGAAAAACCCAGAAAGATACCACTTTGCACAAAGCAGCTATATATGGTAGGTTAAAAACATAATATTTTGGGGGGATTTTTATTTTTTTTTCAGGTTTTGATACCTTTGATACCTCTAGCACACCTTGTAATAACTTCACACCCTCGGTTGTAATGATTCGCTTGATGACCGCCATTGCAATCATAGTAAGAAGCACCAGGGGTAGCACATGGGACCATGTCCCTCCTCAGTGTCTCATAGCTAATGTACTTCCTTTGCATCACCAGCACCCTCCTGTTGGTCTCTGACTCCATTTCTTCCTCTTCTAAACATTCTTCAAGCTTTTTTGGTGCAAACCCTTCTTGCCCTTGCATCGATTTCACTGCTTGCCAGTGCACTATCGAGGTCTAAAATCGAGACAGAATTACAGGTATGGAGGAAGAGAAGGGATAGGAAGATGCTGATGAAGATGAATTTGAAGTTGAAAGTGGGCATTTTGGTTTTGGGTTGGATTTTTTTGAAGGGTTATTCAAGTTTGATTCAGGGATTTGTTGGTATGATTGTTTGATCTTTCATGTAGAATGAAAGAATGGAGGTTTGATGGATGAGGACAGGACATGGAAATACAGCATCAAAGCTTACATACATATATACTAATGTTACAAACCAAATTATACCACATTGCTTGGAAATACAGTAAAGAGTGGAGTGGGGACTCTTTCTCTCTCTATATATATAAGCAAAAAAAAAGAAAAAAAGTTAACACTAACTGCGAATAATTTAGAAACAAATAAAAAATGTATCAATTTGATCATCATCAAATCAACGCGAATGAACATTAATTAATTAAGAAAAAATTGACAAAAAGTCTCAAGAAACCCATCACATAATTGATACATAAAAAGTTAAGTCTCAAATGATTCATCATTTTTTTGTCCTATCTCGAATTTATTTTCATCATTATAACTATCATAATAAAGTTGTCATATCTCGAATCTATTTTCATCATTATAACTATCATACTAAAGTTTCTAATAAAACTAATGGTACCCTTATATTAATAAATTTTACATATATGTCAAAACATAATTAAAAATTTAAAATAAAACTTCATCTACTAAAAAAAATAGAGCGCAAAAAGAAAATGTCAACAAAGTGAAATTGGAAAATTTTTTTGATAATGCCGACTAGAATTAAAAAACTATATGAAGAAGTGGTGACTAACAACCAATTCAATTACTCTTAGAAATATAATATATAAAATGTATTTTTAACTCTTACAAAGAAGTATGAAATAAATAGGATCAAAATTCACCTTTTATTTTTTATATTTACTTTTAATTGTGGTTTTAAGTATATTTTAAATTAATATTAAATCACTAAATAAAATGTAATTATTTATATTTAATATTATTAATGTCTAATTACTCTTTATAATGTGCATGTACCTAAAATTTGATGTTAAAATCAATTTAAATACCATTGTTATATTAATTTTTTTCTTTCAATAAATAGAGTTTTAGCTCCCAAAATCTCTTATATTTTAAAATACGCGGATAATCTTATAAGTTATAGTCCTATTTTAATATCTACAAACACATTCTAATGTTTTCATCATCTAAACCATTTTTTTTCCGTTGTGTTTATTTTTCAAAAAAAAGTTAGATTTGATGGTTTTTTTTGATGAATTATAAAAGGAGGGTAAAATTCTAAGCGCGATTTGAATTCAAATTACACCTGAGATGATGAACATCCTAATCATCAGGCGTTTTTAATTACATAAATATTACAAGTAAATTTATAATTAATTTGATGGTTAGATATGAATTTATGTTTGTTATTAAAGTATTTTAATATTTTAAATGTATTGATAATTATAGATTTGAATGTCTTATTGTTACAGCTTTTGAATTTCTAGAAGTTAAAGCATATAATCTCTTTCTTTCTTTTCTTAATAATTTTATTTATTCCAAAAAGGGTTTTCTTTTATTTTCTCCCTCAATCGTTTATTTTATTGCATTGTTTACCTAATTATTTGATTTTGCAACTATTTAATTGTACCATTCATTAAGCTTGCTTTTGTCCATGTTAAGTTAGTCACTCAAATTTGACATATTAAACCTCAAGGTAATGTAAAGCTCCTTTATTTTAAATTTTAAAATTTTTGGGATAAAAAATTATTCAATTTTTCATTTTCTGGTTGGAAAAACAATTGAGTAAAAAAGGTAATTTTGGTATGGTTTGTAGTAAGCTATGTGTTAAAACATATACTAATAGAACATGGATTGAGAATGGATTCTAATAGACTAAATTAACAAGGTCAAAATTTGATTGTTTCATTCTTTTTCTTTTTCTTTTTACTATTATTTTATTCTATTATGAGATGTTGGACAAATTAGAAATTATTAAATTAAGAATAAACCTATGAAGGGAGGAACTATTCACTAGTATCAATACATATATTTCTTAATTTTATTATTGATATTTTAATGTAATTGATTTTTCAATATCGCTTTTATTATTTATTAAATTTAGTCTTTTTTATGTTGAACTACTTGTTTTTATTGTCTTTAAATTTTTATATTTTTGGGACAATTTTTTTTTAAAAAAAAGTAAGGGTTTTAACTTTGGATGATAAGGTGCAAGAATCACAATTACTACTCTAAGAAGTATGTGTCATTAATCTTTACGCTTTGAGAAATAGGCTATAAATACGTTTGAATGAGTATCTAATAATTTTTTAAAAAAAAAGGAGACAATAATAAAATTATTTATTTAAAACATACTTAACCCTAAATTTATAATAAAAATAATTAAATAAAATAACAATGTTTATAAACATAATAAGAAATTAACAATGTACTAATATTATTGTATTTTATTTTTTAGTAACGTCATAAAATTACTTATTAAAAGAAATAAATTAGTTTAAATTAACTTTTTGTGAATCAAGTTTCCTATAATAATGTGTAACACTGAAATATTTATGCATAACAAAATAAAATTTATAAATAATAAATAAACATACATTTATGTACAAATTTAATATAATTGTCCAACAACCCCATATATACTAATAATGAATAAGAAAAAGTTACATCTATTTTGTACTAAATATAAATTTTTTTATAGTAATATGTAATTTATCCTTTCTAATTGACCAATAAAAGTTAGAATATTCTACACAAAATATCGTTTATTTTCTTACTATTTTTTTTTTCATATAACATTTAATTACATGTGTTCAATTTTTTTTTAAAACTCAATTTAATTTAAATTTATATTATATTTATATTTCTATAATATTAAACTACTTTATAATAATACTATGGGATTAGTTTTTGATAAATAAAAAATTTAAATAATAAAGTGTAAATTAATCATCTCAAAATGTTTTTATAATATTTTTTATTTAACATATATAATGATAAAAAAATATTATTATAAAAACATTATTTACGAATATAAAAAAAATTACCCGCAAGGTTACATTCCTAGTAATTATGATTTTGGACGCTACATGGTTATGGAATACTCAATACTCCCACTTTAACTAGGAATTCCTAGGGAAAAACTCATTATTGTAAAATATATATATATATATATATATATATATTTCTTAAAATATTTTACTTTTATTCTTTTATTATACTTAAATTTGAGATTTAATCTCTATTTTTAAATTTTAACCTAATTTAATTAATTCAAATAATTAATACTATTTCTTTTTATTAAAATATTTCATGATTATATATAATTTGAATGTCCTAAGACTATTAGAGACTAACATATGACTTCTCAATTCCTTTAGATTTTTTCATTTTTTTTTAACAATATAAGTCAATGATCAAATTTCAATTATGGTCCCTAAAGTATGTTGGAACTTGAGATTTAACCTATATACTTAAAATTTTTACATAATCTGGTCCCTTTGCTTTTATAATATCATTATTTAGTCTAAATAACTAATATTATTAACTATTTTAATCAAAACGCTAAGGTCAAAATACTATTCCAACAAAAAAATTTATTTTATCAATACCAATTTGAATGGATGTTTTCAAGAAAAAAAATCTTAATCAATATTTCCAACGTTATTTTTATTGTTACATGACTAAGAAGTGATTTTTTTCTAATTTTAAAATGTCATATCAGATAATTTAAACAGAAGAATTTTTAGGGTATTAACGATTAAACCTAAATTTTTAAATTTAAAATGTAGAAGGGTTAAATTCTTAAAAATAAAAGTAGAGAACTAAATTTTAAATGTTATAAAATATATAAAAACATAAAATAACTTTTAAAATTTTACTACATATTCAAAAAAGCTAAGAGTGTGAACCAACCATACTAATCTTATATAATTTTAGTAATTAAAATTTTGAATTAATCATTTCTTTTATAGAAGTATAGTATTTTTGTCTATTTTAAGATTCCTACAATATTATGGTTGGTGAATTTCTTTTCATCAAACAAATAATTTTATATTAATTATTAAATAATTTAAATGCTCAGATGTTTTGTTTATAAGGCTAAGGGTGCGTTTGTTTAGGGTAAAATATTTTCCGGAAAATATTTTCAGCCTTTTCCAGTGTTTGTTTGGCTGAAAATATTTTCCTAAAGTAAAACCAATTACAAAACACGGGAAAAGGAGCTCCTAATTTTTGGAAAATGTCTTACCCTTTTGAAATCGGTAAGACATTTTCCGGAAAATGACGCTTCTTTCTCCCCTTTCCCCTTCCCCTTCCCCTTCCCCTTGGGTTGCAAATCAGTTTGGTCAAGGACTTTTTCCGGTTCCTCCTTCATCCAGGTAAGGCTCCTTCTCCTTCTCCCGTTCTTCATTCCTTTTCCTTCTTCCTTTCATCATCTTCTCTTCCAGGTAAAAGTCAGCCGCATATCTTCTCTTCTCAGCATATTCTGTTTCGTTTCCTCTCTTTCTCTCTTTCTCATGCAAATCTACCATGAATTCTTCGCTGGGTCTTGGCTTAAGGCGATGATCATTCTTTGATTGACAAGTAATAGAGCTTTCTTTCATAGCTGATGTAAATATTTGGAGTTAGTCTGGCTATCTTACTGTTCTTTAATCTAGGTGTATTATTGATGGAAATATTTTTCATCAAAGGCGATGATCGGAAATATTTTTCTTTCTTCGTCGTCCCTTTATCGTTTGGGTTCGTCTAAGTATCGTCCAAGTATTGTGAAATGTAGGTAATGGTTTTTCCTTACCAAGTTATAAGTTTAAGAGTGAATAAAAACTATGGTGATGGTTATTTTATGAAAATCTGACATTTGTTATAAATTAAGTTCCATTTTCACTTCAATTGGAAAATTTCATGTAACTGTTTTGGGCTGGGGGAAGACGGGGAACATGTCTTTAATTCATCTGCTTTCATCTGCTTTCAGCTTATTTTAAATTTATCTGGCACTATTTAGAGAGTTTGTATAAGTTATCTGCCTAAAATAGTAGTAATTTTAGTTCAAAAGAAGTACTAAATGAGTTATGTGAATAACAATGTTATGCTTGTATTTTTTAGAGAAAGCTTATATGAAGATGAAGAATTTGGCCAGCATCAGAGACAACTTGCTGCGCTACTTGTCTCAAAGGTTCTCCTCTCTTTCCCCTTACTGTTTGCATGTGTATCAACGTGCCTCTTAATGATCAAATGTGTATAACTAGCATATTTTTTGAAATTGAAAAGATGAGTTCTTTTCAAAAAATGGAAGAAAAATCTAAACTCCATGATCTTCATCTATGTGACTTTTGCTTTTCTGTTACAAGCAACATGTGTGTGTGTGTGTGTGTAAGTATATATAAACTTAAGTTAATGTTTTAATTTTCATTGGATTCATTTTTCATGTTAAAATGCTGCTGCTGTTTGATATGTTTAACTTTAGTTTGATTGCATTTACACTTTGTAAATGAGAAGTAACAGAAGTAGATGGCCCCTCTCTACTTGCTTTTTTATCTAATTTTGACTTTGTTAGCTTATACTTATTTGGGCCACAATGTTTTTACCCTCAGGTCTTTTATTACTTGGGGGAACTCAATGATTCGTTGTCTTATGCTCTTGGAGCTGGCCCCCTTTTAAATATTTCTGAGGATTCTGATTATATTCACACTCTCCTTGGTAACAACTTTGAGGTTTGTGATCATTAATAACAGTTTCAATAATTCAAATCCATTAGTATGTTGGTTTTGGTTGTATTTTGCTGCTAATAAGGATTTTAACTGAGCCTAATCATTCACTTTGTTGTTGTTGTATTTCATGTTTTAAATTGGATGGTTCATGCAGTTGACTTATTATGCTCTTAATTTCAGCCAAGGCAATAGATGAGTATGCTAGCCTTCGGTCAAAGGCCGCAGAGTCTAGTGATGGAACAGCAGAGATTGACTGTAGGTTGGAGGCAATTGTAGAGAGAATGCTTGACAAGTAATAGAGCTTTCTTTCATAGCTGATGTAAATATTTGGAGTTAGTCTGGCTATCTTACTGTTCTTTAATCTAGGTGTATTATTGATGGAAAATTCCAACAAGGGATGGGAATTGCAATTGAGTGTCGGAGACTGGATAAACTTGAGGAAGCAATAATAAGGAGTGATAATGTTCATGCCACTTTAGCATGTTCCACTCATGTCTCTCATTCATTTATATATTGCCGAGAATACCGCCGAGAGGTAAGGTTGATATTTCAGTAGTTCATACAAGATCTGTACTTTGTATTAATGCCATTGCTACTAGTTCTTTGATATTCTTTTATTAGAACAAATTGTATTCCTCTATTACAACCTTGCAAATTCTGCAAGATCCATAATGTCAGCTGGTTATTCTTTCGTTCATGCAGGTGCTTCAGCTTCTTGTTAAATTGTACCAAAAATTGCCTTATCTTGATTATTTGAGTACTTCTCAGTGTCTCATGTTCTTGGATGAACCTGAAGGTGTTGCCAATGTATTGGAGAAACTTCTCCGCTCTGAAAATAAGGAGGATGCTCTTTTGGCTTTCCAAGTTGCATTCGATCTTGTGGAGAATGAGCACCAGGCTTTTCTCTTAAATGTAAGAGATTGACTTCTCGCTCCCAAATCTCTGCCTTCAGAATCATTACAGCCAGAATCCAGTGACCCTGCTCTTATTCAAAATGAAAATTCTACTGCTGTAGAGGATGTTCAGATGACAGATGGTTCTTCTGCTTCTATGACGGATGTGCTTGAGGCTGATCCTAAAGAAGTTATGTATGCTGAGAGGCTGACAAAAATCAAAGGAATTTTGTCTGGAGAGACCTCAATACAGTTGACTTTACAATTCTTGTACAGTCATAACAAGTTTTGTTTTGAGGTGGTAAGCAGTTTTTGCTTGCTAATCTTTAGAGGAGTAAATGTAACATCCTGGAAAGGGCCTATGCATTTTCGGTTTAATTGTACGAAATGACAAGTTTTAAGTATTATGAATAAATTTTTGATATTTTTGGAAACTCAGAAATGTATGAAAATAAATTGGAAATGAACATTTTGGAAACCTGGAAATGCATTGGACATGAATATTTTTGGAAACTAGGAAATGTAAGGAAATGATTTGGAAATGATTCAAAAGAGGAAAGTGAAACATTCTGGAAACTTGGAAATGTAAGGAAATGTCAAGTTTACAGAGCCGAACGAAAATTTTTGGAAACTTAGAAATGACCTAGAAATGTCGAATTTTAAAGTTTAAAATAGGAAATTAGGGCAAGGAGGCCTAAAAGAAAAAGTTGGTAAGATTTGACACACAAACAGGCTTGGAAAAGTGGCTGAAGGTGTCACTTAGGGCCTATGGAAATGGCGCCATGTGCAAGAGGAATGGGCCTGGTTCGAGTCACTTGGGAAGCAAATAAATAAGGTTTATTTTGGCTTCCAAAAGGCTGAGGTGGATGGCACATGCTTCTAGAAAAGGAGGTGTTTTATTTTCATAAATATGTGATTAATAAGGTGATAATAAAAGATTTTTATTGGATTATTTTTTGAAGAGATAATAGATGGATAAATATGGATTTATCCCTTTTATTTGATAGATAGGAAGAGATAAAAGAGGATTATTATTAGTATTATTTTTTATTAAGAGATAAGAGATATAAAGGATATTTCTTTAATTATTTTAAATTAAAGAGATAAAGCTATCAAATAAAGAAGAGTGGTGGCCAAGTAAGGGACTCTAGCCTAGTAAATTTGGCTATAAAAGGAAAAGAGAGGCCATTCATTCATTCACTTTCCTTTGCCGAATTCTTAAGCAAATTCTCTTCTCTCTGCCGAATTCTCTCTGTCATTGTTCTTCTTTCTCTTTTCAATTCTTCACAAAGCCGAAAGCAGAATCCCCCTAGTCTTGCCCAATTTCCTAAGTTTATATCTTCCTCTTCTTTCTTTGAAAAACCAAAATCCTCTACTGTTCATCAAGAAGCCGAAATTTTAATCCACATCAAGGCCATAGCCGAATATTGTTAAAGGCTCAAGCAAGATTGTCGATTCCTAAAGTAAGGAGATCTTTCGGGATTTACTAAGTGTCGACTACAAGGAAGGAGAAGTTCTTTTCCCGAAGGTACACCATAAGCCGCGTGTTCCCTAGTTATTCGGTGAATTTCGGGATTTAAGAATCTAAGGTAAGTCATATTTAAACGGCTAAGGGTTATTTGTTGTGAATAAATGTTAGAAATTGATCTAACATGAAGTTATAGGGATTTCGACAGAGGGATACAAGGATTTCGGGATTTGAGAATTTCAAGGTAAGTTTTAAGAATACTAATCCTACTAGGATTTGGATTTATGGCCGAATGGCTTTTTATTAAAGTAGTAAGTGATTAATCAAATGCAGGAATTTGAGATCTAAGGCAGTAGATCAGATTTCGGGATTTCAAGGAATTCGTTAAGCAAATCGGTGTGTACCCTACCCTAAGTTTTGATAGGTTCATGGCTATGTTAATTAAATGTATTATTAAGAATGTGTGTACCCTACCCTAAGTTTTGATAGGTTCATGGCTATGTTTAAATTAATATATTATTAAGAATGTGTGTACCCTACCCTAAGTTTTGATAGGTTCATGGCTATGTTTAAATTAAATGTATTATTAAGAATGTGTGTACTCCACACTATCTTTGTATATGAATTATGGTTGCATATATTAAAATATATGTTAATAAAAATATGAGCATGGCTAAAGTACCGTGTTATGGTACTAAGTACTCAGGTACGTTTCCTACTTCTACTAGGAATATGAAATATGTTATTCGTAACATGAGAATATGATAAGAATTTGAACTATGGTATATTATGCATATTAATGGGGCATTTGGTTGTATATTGAAAGGGGAAGTGAAAAGTGGTGATTTAATACCACAGTAATCTGAAAAGTGACTTACGACCACAGTAATCTGAAAAGTGGTGATCTAAGACCACAGTAATCTGAAAAGTGGTTTCCTAAAACCACAGATGCGGAGCCTTAAGCCCGCAAATTGGTGTGTAGCGGAAGGAGGGTCGACTAGTAGTCCCCACGGTGTGTTTGGCAGGTACGGGGGGGTGTGTAGCGGATGGACAATTAGGTTTGGGTTTGGGAATGCATCATTTTTATGATGATTTGAAGTGTATCATTTGTATGCCTGATTCTATTATGACTTAGTTGTGTACACATTGAGTCTGTTGACTCACCCGTTGGGGAATATTTTCAGGTGATGAGCAGTAATGGACCGGGTCGGCAGGAGCTTAAAGGTGGCCATGCATAGTAAGAAATTTATGATTTGGACTTTCAATTTATTTTAAGTATTTTAAGTTTTACTTTGGGATCATTGATATAATAAGGCCATTGTGGTTTACTTTATTTTTCTTTTATTTATTATGTTTATGGATTTTATCAATTAAAGTTTAAGTAAATTCCTTTTAAAATTAACTCTAAATGTTTTGCCGGGTTTGGGGTGTTCAGTTTGATATCAGAGCCCAGTTTCAAACCTCGGCCTGGGGTTTAAGGCCCAAAACGTTTTCAAATCGAGCCCAAATGAGTTTTTGAAGATAAGCAGGTTTTTTCTGGCATGGCACTTAAGTCTCCGACCCTAAGTCCACAAGGCCCAAAACGTTTTCAAATCGAGCCCAAATGAGTTTTTGAAGATAAGCAGGTTTTCTGGCATGGCACTTAAGTCTCCGACCCTAAGTCCCCAGGTAAGTACCCCTAACTCTATGTGTGATTATGTGATTTATAGAAGGGTAGAAGAGGAATGGAACGTAGAATAGAATGATAGGTACTTGAACCCTAGGACTAGTCTACCCCAACTACTACATAAGACTTAAATGCTTAATAAAACAAACCTGTGTCTAAGTCGCCGAGTTAGGGTGTGGTAACCATTGTGCGCATGTCTAGGATTGGATCGGAAGAGCCTGGTATTTAAGCAGTCCTAGTGACTCACCTCCTCTTCGCAGGAATCCTACCTGGTGCGTAGCTTTAGTTCACCCTAACCAAGAGGACTTATTCATAGGCTAAACCCCTAACTAAAACCCGAAAGAGAACTAGCCGTATTTTTATGGAAAACCCTAGTTTTAAAATCACTAAAATTACCCTTTTGGCTTGTAAAAGATATTCTATAAAATTTTTCTGAAATATTTCCTATTTGCAAAAAAATACTAAAATGCCCTGGTTGAAAAAATTACAAAAACTAAAATTACCCTTTTGGCTTGTAAAAGATATTCTATAAAATTTTTCTGAAATATTTCCTATTTGCAAAAAAATTACTAAAATGCCCTGGTTGAAAAAAATTACAAAAATGCCCTTGGTTTTAAAAAAAAATTACCATACTACCCCGATTTCAATAAAATTTTCTTATTTTGTAAAAGTATTCAAAAACCCTATTTTGTGAAAGTCCAAAATACCCCGATTTGGGAAAATTACAAAATTGCCCCTAACTTACAAAATTACCAAAATGACCCTGATTTCCAAAATTTTTGCAACATCACCGGTTTGGAAAACAAATTCTCAAAAAGAACCCTCAAGTTTTGCAAAATTTTGAAATACCCCTGATTTATTGAACTTTACAAATTTACCCTGATTTGTAAAAATTTACCGAAATACCTCTGGAATTTCAAAATTACCGAAATGCCCCCGAGATTTCAAAAAATTACCAAAATACCCTTATTGACAAAACCACCAAGGAACCTTATTTTGAAAAAAAAATTTTTTTTACGAAAATACCCCTGTAGGGCAAATTACAAAAATACCCCTGGGTAGTGAGAAAACTACAACGTTTCTCTGAATGAACGAAGGTTCATAATTGTTTGATGGATGTATGAATGTAAAGACTGTATGCATGTATGAATACGAAAGAACCACTCCTAAAATTCTTTTCATAAAACTTCTTCGCGGGTAATCAGTGGAATAAAGGCTAATTCATAAAACTTCTTAATCAGATTAAATCGTGAAGTAGACATGAGTTCTAGGGGATGTGAACTTAAAGATTGTGCCTAGAAAGTATGATGGTTCTATTAAGATCAGAGTGCGCAGCGTAAGCATAGTGCGGTGAGAAGGATTGTACGACTGTTAGTAAGTAATTTCGAGGACGAAATTATTTTTAAGGAGGGTAGAACTGTAACATCCTGGAAAGGGCCTATGCATTTTCGGTTTAATTGTACGAAATGACAAGTTTTAAGTATTATGAATAAATTTTTGATATTTTTGGAAACTCAGAAATGTATGAAAATAAATTGGAAATGAACATTTTTGGAAACCTGGAAATGCATTGGACATGAATATTTTTGGAAACTAGGAAATGTAAGGAAATGATTTGGAAATGATTCAAAAGAGGAAAGTGAACATTTCTGGAAACTTGGAAATGTAAGGAAATGTCAAGTTTATAGAGCCGAACGAAAATTTTTGGAAACTTAGAAATGACCTAGAAATGTCGAATTTTAAAGTTTAAAATAGGAAATTAGGGCAAGGAGGCCTTAAAAGAAAAAGTTGGTAAGATTTGACACACAAACAGGCTTGGAAAAGTGGCCTGAAGGTGTCACTTAGGGCCTATGGAAATGGCACCATGTGCAAGAGGAATGGGCCTGGGTTCGAGTCATTTGGGAAGCAAATAAATAAGGTTTTATTTTGGCTTCCAAAAGGCTGAGGTGGACGGCACATGCTTCTAGAAAAGGAGATGTTTTATTTTCATAAATTTGTGATTAATAAGGTGATAATAAAGGATTTTTATTGGATTATTTTTTGAAGAGATAATAGATGGATAAATATGGATTTATCCCTTTTATTTTGATAGATAAGGAAGAGATAAAAGAGGATTATTATTAGTATTATTTTTATTAAGAGATAAGAGATAATAAAGGATTTTCTTTAATTATTTTAAATTAAAGAGAAAACTATCAAATAAAGAAGAGTGGTGGCCAAGTAAGGGACTCTAGCCTAGTAAATTTGGCTATAAAAGGAAAAGAGAGGCCATTCATTCATTCACTTTTGCTTTGCCAAATTTCTTAAGCAAATTCTCTTCTCTCTGCCGAATTCTCTCTGTCATTGTTCTTCTTTCTCTTTTCAATTCTTCACAAAGCCGAAAGCAGAATCCCCCTAGTCTTGCCGAATTTTCCTAAGTTTTATATCTTCCTCTTCTTTCTTTGAAAAACCAAAAATCCTCTACTGTTCATCAAGAAGCCGAAATTTTAATCCACATCAAGGCCATAGCCGAATATTGTTAAAGGCTCAAGCAAGGATTGTCGATTCCTAAAGTAAAGAGATCTTTCGGGATTTACTAAGTGTCGACTACAAGGAAGGAGAAGTTCTTTTCCCGAAGGTACCCATAAGCCGCGTGTTCCCTAGTTATTCGGTGAATTTCGGGATTTAAGAATCTAAGGTAAGTCATATTTAACATACGGCTAAGGGTTATTTGTTGTGAATAAATGTTAGAAATTGATCTAACATGAAGTTATAGGGATTTCGACAGAGGGATACAAGGATTTCGGGATTTGAGAATTTCAAGGTAAGTTTTAAGAATACTAATCCTACTAGGATTTGGATTTATGGCCGAATGGCTTTTTATTAAAGTAGTAAGTGATTAATCAAATGTAGGAATTTGAGATCTAAGGCAGTAGATCAAATTTCGGGATTTCAAGGAATTCGTTAAGCAAATCAGGTGTGTACCCTACCCTAAGTTTTGATAGGTTCATGGCTATGTTTAAATTAAATGTATTATTAAGAATGTGTGTACCCTACCCTAAGTTTTGATAGGTTCATGGCTATGTTTAAATTAAATGTATTATTAAGAATGTGTGTACCCTACCCTAAGTTTTGATAGGTTCATGGCTATGTTTAAATTAAATGTATTATTACGAATGTGTGTACTCCACACTATCTTTGTAATATGAATTATGGTTGCATATATTAAAATATATGTTAATAAAAATATGAGCATGGCTAAAGTACCGTGTTATGGTACTAAGTACTCAGGTACGTTTCCTACTTCTACTAGGAATATGAAATATGTTATTCGTAACATGAGAATATGATAAGAATTTGAACTATGGTATATTATGCATATTAATGGGGCATTTGGTTGTATATTGAAAGGGGAAGTGAAAAGTGGTGATTTAATACCACAGTAATCTGAAAAGTGACTTATGACCACAGTAATCTGAAAAGTGGTGATCTAAGACCACAGTAATCTGAAAAGTGGTTTCCTAAAACCACAGATGCGGAGCCTTAAGCCCGCAAATTGGTGTGTAGCGGAAGAAGGGTCGACTTAGTAGTCCCCACGGTGTGTTTGGCAGGTACGGGGGTGTGTAGCGGATGGACAATTAGGTTTGGGTTTGGGAATGCATCATTAATTGTATTCTATGATTTGAATGTGTATCATTTGTATGCCTGATTCTATTATGACTTAGTGTTGTGTACACATTGAGTCTGTTGACTCACCCCGTTGGGGAATATTTTTCAGGTGATGAGCAGTAATGGACCGGGTCGGCAGGAGCTTAAAGGTGGCCATGCATAGCAAGAAATTTATGATTTGGACTTTCAATTTATTTTAAGTATTTTAAGTTTTACTTTGGGATCATTGATATAATAAGGCCATTGTGATTTACTTTATTTTTCTTTTATTTATTATGTTTATGGATTTTTATCAATTAAAGTTTAAGTAAATTCCTTTTAAAATTAACTCTAAATGTTTTGTCACATTAAATAAATGGGTTTTAACATAAGATAAATTTGTTTTCAACTCAAGCCCAACCCAAACAATATTTTTTTTTAAGTCACACAAGTTTTTCTCTAAGTAACAAAAGAATTTTGAAACCGGTTTACTTGAGGAACATACCAAATCTGGTCAAAGCTCGTGGGCCGGGTTTGGGGTGTTTCAGTAAATGTAATAAAATTTGTGTTATCTATAATTGGAAGTGAAATGTGATTTAATAGTTTTGTTTGTTTTTTTGAATTCCTAACATGAAAGTACCAAGAGATAACTAACCTTATTATTATTTTAGACACAGAAGTGAAATTGTGTTAAGCATATGAGTTTCTCCCAAGAAGCTTGCGGAAAATTACGTTTTTACTTTGGTTGTTTTCAATTTGTGACGGTTAATAATATAGCTTAATAATTGAGTATTATTATATATTTAATTTGATTTATTTATTTATAAATAAATTATTGCAATATATGTAAAAACAATTTAAAATATAAAATTTATTAATATGTATATAAAATTTATTAATATATGTAAAAACAGCTTTTCCGGAAAATATTTTCAGGAAAACTGCCAAACAACAGAAAATATTTTACACAGATTCATCTAAACACCAGAAAATATTTTTAGTAAATCATTTTCCAGAAAAGTAAATCATTTTCCAGAAATCATTTTCTGGAAAACATTTTACTGCCAAACAAACGGAGCCTAAGATGTTATATTAATTAGTCTCAAACTTAAATAGCTCATAACGGCACGTGTATCACTTAATCTCTTCATAAAAATTAGGATTAATGGTAAATTTAATCATTAATGTTTGCATGTTTTATCAAAATGATCCTAATTGTATTTTAAGTCTTTTTTGGCCATCAATCTTTGATTTTTTAAACTGCTTTTTTCTAATAGATTTAATTAATAAATTCAAGGTTTCGATCTTTCTTTCTTCCTTTTTTCCCAAAAAGTTTCAATCTTTCATATGTTTGTTTATTAAGATATTTTTTCACTGAGTTAAATTTTTTTAGATAATTATCTTTATTTTCTTTAAATTAAGAGGTTTTTTTTAATTTCATGTATTATTTATTTATTTTATTATTTTTTACATGTAATTATCTTATAGGGTTATTTAAGTAATAGATTACATCTCATCAAAAATATTCCACATATGAAATTTCACATCATCCCTGTTAACTTCTTTTAATGGTAATTTCATTAAATCTGTTAGAAAATACAGTTTGGAAAAAAAAGTATAAAGGTTGATGGCAAAAAAAAAAACTCAAAAATACAATTAGGGTCATTTTGACAAAACATGCAAATGTTAGTAGTCAAATTTGTCATTAAGCCTAAAAACTATAATGACATTTTCAGCATTCCAATTATACTAAAAAGAAATATTTTAGTCTCTTTTTTTTTAACTTCTATTTGCCCTTACACTTTTAGTTTTTATCAAATTGGTCAGAATTAGTTGGAAAAAATAACAGAACATTAATGTAACGCCCCAAAATTTAGAGAATTTTAATTGTGGAACTTTGTAGTAATTAAATTTCTATATCTGTGGTTCTGTACTCTGCTTTTGTGTTTAAGGTTTGGAGTTTGAGTTGCATCGTTAAAAGTTTGTTATTTTAGAAGCAACTCTTAATCATGCATTATATAGTTAAGTTCAATTCAATGTAAAGTCATTTTAAGAATGAGTATGTTGGTTCATTGGTTAAGTATTTGTATTTTGTTTGGTCGCGGGTTCAAATCCCAAAGTATACAATAAGGAAATATTTTTTTGCTAAACGCTGGAAGACTGGCTGGTGGTTAACTTAAACCATTCTGAAATTAATTCTATCGTTATCTTCTTCTTTTTTTTCCTTTTTTTTCTCTCTAGTTCTTTGTTCTTTTTTCTTTCTTTTATCTTTTTGCTTGGTGTTATACTTAATTCTATATTAATTGGGATTTCTTTCGTTGCTTGCTACGCCGATTGTGTGATTATTGTGTAAGTTCTGTCGTTATCTCTTTTCATTTCTGTGAGTTTCGTCTTGTTAACGTTTATTCTGTCGAAACAGGATTTTGCTCGTTTACTTGAAGGCCCTATTTGAATGCTCGATTGGTTACTTTTTAGGCAAGGATATTACGAAAGACGCTCCTCTGCCGCGTTAGCCCAGTTTCCTCTATTACGTGCAAGGTAAGTGTACAAAATTGAGTTGGGACTGCGTCGAAACTTTTGACATAAATTTAACGATAGGTTGATCATAACAATATATTGAGAATGATGGTGTAATTGATTATTGGATGGTTGTGTTAGGTTCTGGAATCTTCCTATGTCGTTTTTGCATCAAAATTGCTTTATGTTCGTGCTGAAAACTCTATTTTTCGTGAATTTCGGTCACCGGAAAACATGGCTGCCGACGCCACACGGCCAAGCACATGAGTGTGTGCCCAAGCTGTGTGGGTGGCCGTGTAACTCACTGTTCATCGATTTAGAGCCATACAGGCAAGGCACACGGTTTGGACGCAGGATTCACACGGGCAAAGGACATGGGTGTGTGTCTAGGCCATCTAACTCACTGTTTGCGACTTAAGACCATACGGGCAAGCACACGGGTGAGTGAGTCAAGCGAGTAAGGACACAGGCGTGTGCCCAGGCCGTGTAACTCTCTGTTTACGTTTTAAAACCACACGGGCAGAGGACATAGGTGTGTGCCCAGGCCGTGTAACTCTCTGTTTACGTTTTAGAACCACACGGGCAGAGGACATGAGAGTATGCTCAGGCTGTGTGAGCCACACAGGCAAGGACATGGGCGTGTGTCCAGGCCGTGTGGCATATAAATAGGACCCGAAACTTGTTTTTGAGGCCGTGAGTGTTGCCTAAGACTGATATTGACTTCCCAAATGTATGAAGGATCTGAGTTTGATTGTACGAGAACTCTCTGAGACTCTATAACTGACGTATGAATACCATAACTGTATGTGTACTATGATACTTATTCTGATATTGAACTGTGTTATCTACTTGTGAAACAATTTAAAATGGCTGAATATATATTGTGGATATTTGTACTTTGCATTTGTATGGGTTGGGATATTGTGAAGAAGGAAGTAATCTACTTTGAATTAGTGGTTAAGCCACCATATGTATAATTTTGATTCTGGCGCTTTGTCGCATTACGATCTAGCAGCTAAACTGCGTCTCTGTAAACGTGTTAGACAGACACTCTATGGTGTGTAGGGTTGGCTGGGCATTGAATGCCCTCAATGATGTGTTGGGATGATCGAAGATGGTGTGTAGCAGATGGGGGTTAGGAAAGTCTACATCTAAATTTGATCTGTTCTGTATATGAAACTGAAATTGTTTCTGCATATGTAACTAAACTGTCTTGAATCTGAACTGAAAATGCTTCTGTTACCAAGTCAAACCTTTGAATTCGGAAACTATTTGATAAATGTGTTTTAATTGAACGAACTTCTTTTATGCACTGAGTTTACAACTTACTTTGTTATTGATTGGATTTCAGGTGGTTCTCAGACTTAAATGGGTCGGTGCCACGGGAGCTCGATCAAGCTTTTATCTTTCTTCTAAATACTACTATTAGGAATTTCAGTATTCTATGATATTATGATATTTGGAAAGATTATATACTCAGTTAATTGCTATGTTGGATATTATGTGATGAATGATTCATTCTGACTGTGTTATAAATGTGGTGTTTTTAGTATCGTTGATGTAACTTTCTGGACTTGGTATGGATGTCTAGGTCGGGTTTAGTGTGTTACAATTAACTTGGATGGCTAAATGTTGACATGGCAATTCACATATATACCACATTAGACATTATTTTAAATTTTTTTATAAAAATTTAAAATTTATTTATTTATTTATCAGAAATTCTTTATTTATTTACAAACTTTAAAACTTTTTTTTTCACTTCATTTCTTGTACGCTGAAAAGAATTTCTAGAAGTTGAGTGTTCCATTGTCGACATCTTTTCTGGCTTACTAACGATTTCACACTCTCTTCTTTTCAAATCCATGATTAGTTGGCTTCAAAAAACCACTAGAAATCCATCATTAGACATTTTTTTTAATGGAGAATAGTTCTACTTCGTTAAGATCATGTCTAATATGTAACGCCCCGAATTTTGGGCCTAGATGAATTGGGATTTGGGCTTTGGGTCTCATAATTTTTTTTAAGCAAGAAAATGACAAATGGCATGTTGGCTCTAAGGGTTTAATAAACTTGGAGTGTCTAGGAGTGTTGGAGAAGTTCTGGGTTCAAACTTTGAGGAGAAGGAATTTTTAATTAATTATTAAAGGAACCAAGGCGGTGAGTAGATGGGCTTTTGAATAAAAATAGGGAAAAATGACATCAAAGAGCCTTGGGGTGGAGTGGCTAAGTGACGCCACTTAGGGTATAGGAAGGTGGCGTTATGGGCTAGCAAGGAGATCCTAAGTTTGAATCCTAGCTTATATTTTTAGGAGTTTAATTTTGGCCTTCTAGAAGGTTGCAAGTAATGTGATATGACTCTAATGAGAGTGATCAAAAGAGAAAAGTTAGGAAGGGATTGAGGAGTTTATCATGGAGAAAAATTAAGAGATGAGATATGTGGAAGAGGTTGAGCCGAATTAGGAATTTGGGGATAGGAAATTTGGCTATAGGCTATAAATAGGTGTCAATTTTAGGGTTTTAGGCTAATGCCAAATTCTTTCTTTTTATTTTGCCGAAAACTACTTTTCTCTCCAAATACCTGAAAGCTGAAATCCCTTATTCTTTATCTTCTATTTTGCACCGATTTCTTCCTTTCCTTCTCATCAAACTCTTTTCTTTCCTTTGCTTCTAGTCTATTTCTTTTGTGCCGAATATTCTTGGTCCCTAAAGTCCAATATTCCTTTTTGCCGAATCCCTTGTGTGCCACCCCTTTTCTTCCACAATTTGATCAAAGCAATCCTTTTTTTTTGTTCAGTTACTTAACCGAATATTCTTTCCCTCCCTCTTTCAAATCTTTTATTCTCCTCGTGTTGGCTAAAATCTTCTAGGACTAGCTATTGCATTCATTTGGCTGATTGATAAGGAATTTACGATGAGCAAATGGGGATCTAGTAAAGTGTCAGTAAAGATGCCGACTGAGTGTGAGCAAGTGACCACTACTTCCAAGTTTAAGTAACGTAAGGTGTCAGCGGTTCGGGACTTTCTGCCTGGATGCTGAAGGGGGACTACAACGGACCTCGGAGTAATTAGACAAATCGCAGTCGATCAAGGCAGGTATAGGTTGTCCTTCGGTGAGTGGTTATAGTGGATTTATTTTAATTTATTAAGTGACTAATGGAGTGTAATGGTTGAATATAGGTTCCGACGATTATGAGTACTTAGTACTCCAGGTGGTAAGGTGTGTACCTCTACCCTATGATTCGATAGTTTAATATAAAGCCGAAGGTGTGTACATACACTACACACACTACACACACAATAGATCGGCAAATCTCGAAATGCCGAAAAGCCGAAAGTTTGGCTAAGGTAGTCTTGCGAGTGCGCGAACACTCGTAAGAGGGTATTCGATACGATACCAGAGACCCCATGAGCGACCTCATGGACTTGGGTCACGTTTTGGCCAACTGGGCCCAACGGGCCCATGAGCCTAAATAAGCAAATGTTGATAACTTGGTAGTATGTGATGAGCTAATTAAGTTTATTGAATGATTTGGAATGGATTTGGGCCTAATGGGCCATATGAGTGTGATTGAGCCTAATGGGCTGTAAAAATATGATCGGGTCTGATGGGCTATATGAGTGTGTGAAAGCCCGTAGACTTGCTAGGGTTTTATAATGGACTTTTAGGCCTAGTTCTAATAAATCCTTAAACAGCATAAAACTTATTAATTTATCAAATTCGTCTGTGGACAAGTCATAAGGTTAGAGTGTGACAATGGACATATGCATGTCTAGGAATGGATCTAAGGAGAGTTTGGTATTTAAGCGGTCTTAATGACCCACCTCCTCTTCTCCGAAATCCTACCTGGTGCATAGTGTCTGTTCACTTTAGCTAATGAGGACATGTTGACGGACCAAAAGTTCGTAATTTAAAACCCATGCTATTAAGAAATTACCAAAATAGCCCTATATGTTAAATGTAGGATTTATGTTACATGTATGACATGCTGCATTCATATGATATTCTGTTTAGGTTGCATATGGGTGGGAAGTATGGTACGAAGGAAAAATTTGAGGATCGCATGGTTGCTTGACGACCGTGGATCCACCGTTGGCTTTTTAAGCCCAATACATGATTAGCAGCTTTGCTGCAACGTTAGGTAGTACCGCAATCGGGCTACCATTGCTGTGTAGCGGATGGGTGGGTCTATTTAAAAATCCCCACAAGTGTATAAGGTTGGACGGGAAATGTTGTGTAGCAGATGGACTATTGGGGAGGGTTTGCACAACATTGCATGTACGATATTATTGTGATATTATTGTGATATTAATGTGATACGGGCTTCGGCCCAAAGGCCACCGCTACTAAGTTGGGCTCAGGCCCAAAATGATTGATGATTGCTTTATACTCATTGAGGGTTGTACACACTGAGTTTTTCGAAACTCACCCCCTCTTTTTTAAACTTTTAAGGAGACCCTCAGTAGGCGGTTCGACAGATGGTGGGACTTAGAGGTAGCCAACTAGCAAGATATTATTATTTGGATTTTCTTTAAAATTCCTAGTATTTTGAAATTATTTTGGTTTGGATTGTAATAAGGCATTTTCTATGGTTATTCTTATTTTGTGGGATTATTATATTATTATATTTTATATTTTGGAGGCAGAACACTGTTTATTGTCCTAAGTTATGGCTGTTTTCAATTATTACGTTTTTGCAACTCTATTTTAAAATACCAAGTTTTATAGATTGTTTTTAAATAAAACTTTCGCAACTAAAAAAGGGTTTGTACTCAATATTTTACTTAATGAAGGGTTTTCAATGAAAACAAAATTTTCGCTAAAATACTTTAATATGACATGCCGAACTCGGGCCTAACTTCTAGGCTGAGTTTGAGGTGTTACATAATATGTACTTGTTTCAAACTTATTAAGAATGTTGTTTCTTTAAAGAAGAAAAAAAACATGGCCACAATTTCATCCTTGTTCTGATTGGTGGATCTTTCCTTTTGAGGCAAAACACCAAACACCGTAACTCCATGGGATCCTCAGTCACTGCTGTAAATCACAAATCATTTGATGTCAGCTGAGAAAAGGATGATTGTGATCTATCTGTTTTGCACAAATACAAAAATTTAATTTATTTAACCAAGTCAACAAAAGCAACCTACCCCATTCATATATCAACACATATTTGAGCAGCAGTAGTAGTAGGCAGTGGGACAGGTATGATTGTAAACCCATTTAACATTTCCAGCTGTGCATTTTGACCAAACAAAAATCTGGTGGGAAGCAGACACCAAAATCATCTGTTTCACTATTGTTTTGCTTTTTTTCGGTTCATGATGTCTCTCTCCGACTTCACACCCTTTGATTTGAGTTCTGTAATTTTCAAGTCAAGACAGATTTTACTTATTGTAGCTGTTGGATTGACACTAATGCTTATGTTTTCTGGATTTTCTTTATAATTTTAAAAATATTGATGTTTGTTAGAGAAAAAAGAAAAGTAAACATATCCATACCATAAATAAAAACACCAATTTCAAAACATTAAATAGTGAGCCACAGACATATATACCCTTAATAATTTATAAAATTAACTATTTAAATGGTAATTTCGTATTTTTTTAATGTTAATTTTTTGATAAGTAATAATATTTAAATGGTAATTTCATGTCTTTTACTATTAATTTTTTGATAAGTAATAATAATTTTTTAATTTTTTATTTCAACTATTAAATATTAATTTTAAAATTAAATTTTAAGTAATAATAAATTTACCTATTAAATATTAATTTAAATTGGATTTCACGTTTTTGGTTACACAAGAGATGATATAATTGAATTTGAATAGGAGTTAACATGAATAGATCAAAGTTCAAAAAATATAATAAATAAAATTTTAATTTCTTTTATGAGTTACAGATATAGTAATTCTCTAACTGGTTAGATGCTTTTTAATTTCATTAACAATTGAAAATCCTTAATTCAAGATTATTATTTTTTATTTCAACGATTAAATATTAATTTTTAAGTAATAATAAATTTACCAGTTTCTTTTAATTTTTTTTAGATTTCTATATTTTTAATAATAAATTTCCATTTACTTCTTTTTTTTTTGGATTTCAACTATTAAATATTAATTTTAATTGGATTTCAACATTTTTCTGAAAATAACTAATCACTCCACGTTTTTGTCTATAGAAGAAGAGGGCGTAGGAATTAACATGAGTAGATAAAAATTCAATAGATAATAAATGAAACTTTTCTTTGTATAAACCATTGTGACATACTTGAAGTAAAAGAAATGATCTAATTGAATTTTTCCCAAGTAATTATAAAAGGTTAAATCACTTTACGAGTTACAAACTTTTTAATTTAATTAATAAAAAATGTGGAGTGTGTTTTTGTAATGGCCTAAATTCAAGATTTATCGGAATAATGGTTTCGCAACCATAAATCCGATTTAAATAGAAATTTATTTCAATATGTTTGCATGAGTTTTTATATGATAGGAGATATTTTATAAATATTTATAAAATGTTAGTAATGTGGTATTAAACTTTCGTTAGAAAATTTTAATGTTTGGGTAGGTAATTAAATGAAAAGGACTAAATTGAAATGAAAGTAAAAGTTTAATTATAAATTAAAAGAAAGTATAAAGGGCCAAAATGAAAATTAAGCCATTTTGTCTAGATTGAGGCGGTTTATTGAAGAAAATCTGAGATTTTTTTTAGTATATTATTATATTATATTTATATTTATATTATTATATTATTATATCATATTATTATATATATATAAAGAAAGGAGAAAAGAAAAAAAAGGATAAAAACAAAGGAAGAACAGAGAGCAAACGGGAAGGAAAGAAAGAAAAAGAGAAAAGAGAGAAAAAAAGGGAAAATTTAAGTTTGAAGCTTGGAGTTTAATTTGATAAGTTAATTTAGCCCTTTTCTTTTAATTTTGATGCTTTATAAGTTTTAGAACAAAGTTTTGATGAATTTAAGTTGAAGTTTTTGAAGTTTTAGAGTTTTTGAATATAGCATATGATGAATAAAATGATGAATTAGTGGTTTAATTGAAAGAATTTGAAGTTAGAATTGGATAAAGGACTTAATTGTAAAACAAGCTATAAGAAAACAGTTTTGGGACAGCAGCAGTAGAGTAAGTTTGAAAATTCACCAAAAATCGTAGAAGTTGAATTAGAAGTTGAGTGAGATATGAAATTAAAGCTTATTGAGTCTATTTTCATATGAAAGAAACAAGGAAAGAAAATAAGTTCTGTATGTTGAGATATTTAGATTTTTGTAAGACTGGTTCAGAATGAATTCGGGTTCCTCTGTTTTAACTTTAGAAAATCATCAAAACTTGGATAAAAATAATTAGGGGATTAAATTTATATGTTTAGAATTATTTATGAGTCTAGTTTCAATATAAATAAACAAGAACATCATCTGAATCTTGTATAAAGAGATAATTAATTTTTAGTTAAGAAGGGTCAGAACTGCCAGACAGCAGAACAGGGGTGACTTTGATGAATAAACTGTACTAATTGGCTAGGCCAAAAATTCTGGAAATTTTATGGTGTGAAGACATGTGAATCTAGTTTCAGAGAAAATTAACGGTTCCTCATTTGGAGCTCTGTAGCTCGAGAAATAAATAATTTAGTGACTGTGACTCAAGTAGACAGCTTTGAATAAACTAAAAATAATAATAGAATTATAGAAAATGCTACATGTGAACATGAAATGTATTGAATTGATGATTGAATTTATTTATTTAGATCCGGAAAACTCAAATACGAAGCTAGATCGAGGAAAGGAAAAAGTTCCGGATTAGTAGATTTTGTAAACGAACTGATAACGAGGTAAGTTCGTGTAACTTGAATTATATTCTTAAATGTTTGAAATGTATGTTATTGATATGAATATGATTTGAATGTCCATTGTATGAAATTTGATGAAACATTGATATATTTGATAAAAAGGGGAAAGAAATCCCGGTTGAATGAAAGGAAAATTCAATGGATCTCTGAAAAGGAATTGACGGTGAAAAAGGATCTAGCCCGGACGGGTGATCCTATCCTGATATAGCCCTCCCGAAGAATATGTGGAAAATGGATTTAGCCCGAACGGGTAATCCGAATTAGGGTCTGAATTTAGCCTGGACTGGTAATTCAGATCCAAGCTCATTAGAGTAATTGTCGTTGCAGGGGATTTAGCCTAGACTGGTAATCCCGACAATACTCTATGAGTTTATATTACAGGGGATTTAGCCTGGACTGGTAATCCCGCTGTAAAGATGAGGTTCGCGGGAGTGTGCTCTCTGAAATGAAAATGTGCGCACATGAATATGAATTGACGGACCCGAATTTGTACACTAAAGTGTACCTCTGAAAATCCATCGAAATTCCGAGTAATTCAATGGGATAAATATATATAAAAGAATAATATGGAAATCATGGTATTGATGAGCTCATCAATCATAATATATATTATTGATACATGGAAATTATTGGACTGACTTGAATGTTGAGTTTGTAAATGTTAGGGTAATAATGCATTGAATGAGTATATGAATGTTTATCGCTTGTATTGAAATTACTAGGTAAGTATAATTCTTGTTACATGGGCTTACTAAGCACAAAGTGCTTACCCTATTTCCTTTTTCCCTGTTTTGTAGTGTTAAGAGCTCGGAGGTCGGATCGGTGGGAGACTCATCACACTATCAACCCCAATATTTCGGTATTTAAAGAAACTTTAGTTTGGAAATGAATGGCATGTATAAGCTAATAAAATAGATGTTAATATGAAATGAATGTAAGGTCAGCCATTGGTATGGCTTATGTGTTTAAGTTATCTTATAAATATGCATGAATTATCTTGAAAATATGTTGAATTGGAATGGTCTCGGTTTTAAAAAAAATCGTAAATTCTGGTAATGCCTCGTACCTTATTCTGACAACGAATACGGGTAGGGGGTGTTACATTTGTTGGTATCAGAGCTACGGTTTAGCCGGTTCTAGGACCGATATAGCGAATACGGATTAGCTATACATGCCATTTAAATTATTTTTGATAGTGTGATATCTCCTGACCATTTAAATTGTGTTTTCCTTATAGTAATGTCATCTGACCGAGCTCAATCTGAGGAAGCTGGGAGTCATGCTCCGGCTTCAGTACAAAGAGAAGAAACTAGCAGTAGAAGGCCCGGTATAGAGGGTCAAGGAGAGGAGGCAAAAATAGCCTTCTTTCAAATGATGAATGAATGGTTTACCCAGTACATAAGAACTAACCCTACAGTGCAGCAAACTCAAGCTCCCCCTCCTGTTCCTTCATCGGTTCCCGAGATTCCACAGGGTACAGGTACTGAATCTGTTAGAAAAGGAAAAGCTCTGGTCGATAAAATCCGAAAATATGGGGCCGAAGAATTTCGAGCAGCAGTTGATGATGATCCCGAAAGAGCTGAATTTTGGTTAGAAAATACTACTCGGGTTTTGGAGGAATTATCTTGCACGCCAGAAGAATGTTTGAAATGTGCTGTTTCACTGCTAAAAGACACAGCTTATCATTGGTGGAATACTAAAGCTTCAGTTGTTCCGAAAGAAGAAATTACATGGGAATTCTTCCAGACCGAGTTCAAAAAGAGATATATCAGTCAGAGATTCCTTGATCAGAAAAGAAAAGAATTTCTTGAGCTGAAACAGGGCAATAGATCAGTATCCGAGTATGAAAGAGAATTTGTTCGGTTGAGTAAATATGCTCGAGAATGGGTACAGTCGGAAGCTGAAATGTGCAAACGATTCGAAGAAGGGTTGAATGAAGAAATTAAGCTCCTTGTTGGAATTCTTGAAATTCGAGAGTTTGCTACACTAGCAGAACGAGCTTATAAAGCAGAAGAATGGAGCAAAGAAAAGAAACAGGCTGAGAGGGAAACTCGAATTTTTAGTAAAAGACCAATGGAAAAATCTCAGTTTTCTGCTCCAAAGAAATTGAAGAAGTACCAGGATCGTTCTACCTCAACCACTGGGTATTCGGATAGAGTGCGAGGTTCACAGCGCACTAATTCAAGACCTTTCACTCCCTCAGTGACCAGTGTTGCCAGTGTTGGTACCCCTAAGCTGAGATGCCAGTATTGTAATAAAGCTCATTTTGGTGAATATCGATTTAAGAGCGGGGCTTGTTACCGATGTGGTTCTTTTGACCATTTCCTCAGAGATTGTCCAGAGAGAAGTGAAAAAGAAGCTGAATATATATCGAAGCCAAGTAATCCATCTTTAAGGGGTAGACCATCTCGACCATCCGGTAATGTCAGTGGTAGCCGAGGAGCTACAAAAGATACTGCAAGTAGGCCTGAGACACGAGCGCCTCCTAGAACATATGTCATGCGTACCAGAGAAGATGCCTCAGCACCCGATGTTATTACTGGTACATTTTCTTTATTTGAAACTGATATTACTGCATTAATTGATCCCGATTCTACGCATTCATATATATGTATAAAACTTGCATGCGTTAAAGATTTATCTGTTGAACCTACTGAATTTGTGGTTAAAGTCTCGAACCCCTTTGGCCAATCTATTTTGGTGGATAAAATTTGTAAAAATTGTCCACTGATGGTAAAATGTTATTGTTTCCTGGCTGATTTGATGTTACTGCCATTTGATGAGTTTGATGTGATATTGGGCATGGATTGGTTAACTCAGCATGATGCAGTAGTAAATTGTAAACAGAAATATATTGTGTTGAAGTGCCAGAATGGTGAATTACTTCGGGTTAAATCCGATCAGACAGAGGGATTATCTGATGTGATTTCAGTTATTACTGCTCAGCGGTATGTCAAAAAGGGGTATGATGCTTTTCTTGCTTATGTATTAGATACCAAGGTATCTGAGTCAAAGATTCAAGCAGTGCCAGTGGTATGCGAATTTTCTGATGTGTTTCCAGAGGAGTTACCAGGGTTGCCACAAGAAAGAGAAGTGGAATTTTCTATAGATTTGATTCCGGGAACTACTCCGATTTCCATAGCTCCGTACCGAATGGCTCCTACAGAATTAAAGGAATTAAAGACACAGTTACAGGAACTTGTTGATAGAGGTTTTGTCCGACCGAGTCATTCACCTTGGGGTGCTCCGGTTCTGTTTGTGAAAAAGAAAGATGGGTCTTTGAGATTGTGTATTGACTATCGATAGCTCAACAAGGTAACTATAAAGAATAAGTATCCGTTGCCCCGGATTGATGATTTATTTGATCAGCTAAAAGGTGCTACTGTATTTTCAAAGATTGATCTCCGATCGGGCTATTATCAGTTACGAGTAAAGGAGTCAGATGTGCCAAAGACAGCTTTCAGAACCAGGTACGGGCATTATGAGTTTTTGGTTATGCCGTTTGGGTTGACTAATGCACCTGCAGTATTTATGGATCTGATGAATCGAATATTCAGACCGTACTTAGACAGATTTGTGGTAGTATTCATTGATGATATTTTGGTTTATTCTCGAGATGAAGAAGAACATACAAAACATTTGAGAATTGTGTTGCAAATTCTGCGAGAGAAACAGTTATATGCTAAATTCAGTAAATGTGAATTTTGGCTTCGAGAAGTGGGTTTTCTTGGACATATTGTATCCGCTGAAGGCATCAGGGTAGATCCATGTAACACCCCTTACCCGTTTTCAACGCCGGAATAGGGTACGAGGCATTACCGAAATTGCAAATTTGTTTATCAGACATTTTATTTCATTTAGCATTTATATTTGAAACCCATCAAAATCAAACATATTGTCCCATAAACATATTTATTTTTCTCGTCATGTCTTACTTAAATTTATTACTCGTCTCAACATACTTAATTACCTTGTATTAACATATTAAAGATAATCACATATTTACATATCATGATAAATATCATTCACTTGTCTCTTCTTTATAAACATAAATTAGTTAATTTATCATATCAAATTTCACGTACCATCAACTCATATTTTCTTATATCACATAATTAAGTTACATGAACTTATCTGGCTAAATTTGTAGAAATATCAAGATTCAGGGTCATTTTAGAAATTTTCTATTTCATCGATTTTTCAATCGATCTTAATCTATATTAATAAATTTCATTCAATTTTACAATTTTAAATAATAAAATAATCTATTTCATGCAAATTGGTCATTTCCACGTTTTTACAAAATTAATCATAAAATTTTACTTTTATTCAATTTAGTCCCTGAGTCTAAAACATTACAAATTAGCCATGCTAGCTGAATATTCATACAATTCAATCCTTACTCAATTAACCCCTCAATTTAACTAATTTTCTCATTTAATACTTTTCTCTATCATTTTAAACTACTTCATAACTTTTGAAAATCAGAATTTTAACACTAGGCCTTAATTTCAGCTATTTCACAATTAGGTCCTAAAACCAATTTCCATCAATTTCACTTGATAAAATCATCATATAACAAAATTAAAGCTTCAAATCAATATTTATTCATCATATTATTTCAGCACTAATCCACATCAAATTTAAAAATTAACCATAGAATCATAAACTAATGAATTAATAAGTTAGACTCAATTGTAGAAAGTCCAAAAACATAGAAATTTCAAGGAGAAAGCAAGTATTAAACTTACATGAAGCTTGAGTATGAAAACCAACTTGAACTCTTTTCCATGACTGTTTTTCAGCTGAAGAAAATGAAGAGAATTGAAAAGAATTCTCCAAATATTTCAATTTAATCCCCTTTTTATTTAGCTAATTTTGGAAACTTTCCAATTTTCTCCCTTTTCCTTCTTTCTCTTCTCTTCTTCTTTCTTTCCTTCCCCTGCTCTCTGTTTCGTTTGGTTTCTGTTCTCTCCCCTTTTTTTTTTTTCTTTGGATTATTATATAGTTAATATTATAATAATATAATAAAATAATAATATAATATAATAATATAATATAAATATATAATATAATAATATACTTTTTCAAAAAATCTCAGATTTTCTAACGTTACACCGCCTCAACTATGCAAAATGGTATAATTACCATTTTGATCCTTCATAATTTCTTTTAATCTATAATTCAACTTTTACACCTTTTTCAATTTAGTCCTTTTCATTTAATTACATATCCAAACGTTAAAATTTCTCAACTAAACTTTAATAATAACTTAATGACACTCCATAAATATTTTTAGAAATATTTATGGCTCACTTATGAATTCGAGGTCTCAATACCTCGTTTTTGGCTCAATTTTTCTAATTAATTCTTTTAGTTCACAAAATTCACTAATTTTAAAATATTTCTAATATCACACTTAACTTATAATTATCGATTAACAAAGTTTCTAACTTTTTCGTCAGAGTTAGTGATCTCGAATCACTGTTCCGATACTTGAAAATTGGGCTGTTACAACTCTTCCCCCCTAAAAAAATTTCGTCCTCGAAATTTCCTTATTATTTTGATCATGAACTTCATTATTTCTATAATTCTATAGCTCCTTTACGCACATATTTATCTAGTTTACCATTTATATCCATTCCATATCCTTTCAGTTTGCAATTCATTTTTAATTCAATATTGTGAGCATACCTTATAACGAAAATTACTTACCTTTTTATAAGAGACCCAATAGATTAAACAGAACACTTAAGATATATGAAACAAATATAGAAGTGTATGTTTACTAATTACTAAATGTAACATATTTCAAAATTTACTAGTCATTCTTAATTTACTAATAATTCTTATTATGTGCTTCACATATCATTTTTTTTTCATTTTTTTTTCAATTCCAATTTCACTTCAATTTATTCACAACTAAATTTAATTTCACTTTCTCATTAATATACAATTCAATACTAATATTTATCCATCACTTAATTCAATTTCCATTTAATTCAACAATAACACTTACCTCATACTTCAACAATAGTCTTTCATCAAATAGCCTCATATACCGTCTACATTATCTTTAATCAATTCATAAACCTTTGGTTCAAGTTTTTAATCTCATTTATCGATTTTAATTCATAATTCCACTTTTTCATACGTTCAATCGATCAAATTCATTCAATTTTCTCATTTCATTTATTCAACTGATTTCAATATCAATAATTTGATATTTTAGCAAATTCATGAACCCTAAGTTCATGCTTCAAATCTCACAATTCAATTCGATTCACAATTCAACTCATAATTTCTTTCTCATATTTTCAATAGTTCAATCAATCTTTTTTTTTTTTCAGTTATTCACCCTACTAACAATCCGGACTTTGATGGATACATGGATTCCAACCCAAACACACCAGTACGGCACATTGTGCCTAAAACGGTACATAGTACCTGATCAGTATACGACACATAAGTGCCTGAAACGACACACGAGGTGCCTGATACGACACACAAGGTGCCTGAAATGCGACACATAGAGTGCCTGATTTACGACACATAAAGTGCCTGATCGGCAAAGCCGATAAATCCTGTACTCTTCCAAATTCTATGGCATGCCAATTATATCCGACTAGTCCGACAAGTTAATAGGGAAATCAATTCTCATTTTTAATTTCACTTAATATTCATATCTACCCCTATTAACAAGACTCGGACTTTGGCGGATACGCGGATCCAACCAAACACACCAGATTGGCACCCAGTGCCTCATCGGATAGTTCGAAGCAATATAGTGACACCCAGTGTCTCATCGGCCCAGCCGAAGTAAAGAGGTACCCAGTACCTTATTGAATCTATCCGAAGTAAATAATATGACACCCAGTGTCTCATCGACTCAAGGTCGAAGAATCCCTGAATACTTCCAATCCTATGGCATGCCATTTGTATCCAATCTAGCCCGATAAGTTAATAGGGTATTTAATCATCATTCATTTTTTTTCTATTTCAAATTCACTTTTCCATTTTCTAATCAGTATACAATTCAGTACCAATACATATTGCAAATATTCACATATAATCAGACTTCGATTCAATTCCAACCACCTTTCAATCAATACACGATTCATATGTTTACACATATTCATAATTTAATGCATTTTTATTCAATTCGTATTTTTAATTTATTGTCCAATCAAATTTAAAATCACTAATTACTTTCCAATCAATATACATTTCAATTACTCACATATTTTCTTTATTTAATTTAATTTGATTCAATTCAAATCACTTTTAGTTTCCTATTAATATACCTTCAAATATTCACATAGTTCATAATTCAGTTACGTAATTTAAATAACTTTCTAATTTCCAGTTCATTCATTTTCACTTCTTATTTCAACCAGTTTCACAATATTACAGTAATTCATTACATCAATAATTTCATAGTTTAATGCAATACAGGTAACAATATTCAGTAACTTCACAATTCAATTCAGGACTCAAAATAATATTCAATGTTCCATAATTCAGTTTAGTATCAGTCTCAATTTAGTACCCAATCATAAATTTATCAATTTACTAAGCACTTACCTTAAAATACTTACCACACATAATTAGTAAATTACACATAATAATGATAAAGTTTAATTATAGTGATACAAATATCATCAAAGTCGAAAACATATCACATTATCTCAAGTTATATATTAATCATGGCATATATTTCTAAACTTCACATATACTACGTTGGTCCGAGAACCGGCTAAACCTAAGCTCTGATACCACTAAATGTAACACCCCTTACCCGTTTTCAACGCCGGAATAGGGTACGAGGCATTACCGAAATTGCAAATTTGTTTATCAGACATTTTATTTCATTTAGCATTTATATTTGAAACCCATCAAAATCAAACATATTGTCCCATAAACATATTTATTTTTCTCGTCATGTCTTACTTAAATTTATTACTCGTCTCAACATACTTAATTACCTTGTATTAACATATTAAAGATAATCACATATTTACATATCATGATAAATATCATTCACTTGTCTCTTCTTCATAAACATAAATTAGTTAATTTATCATATCAATATTTCACGTACCATCAACTCATATTTTCTTATATCACATAATTAAGTTACATGAACTTATCTGGCTAAATTTGTAGAAATATCAAGATTCAGGGTCATTTAGAAATTTTCTATTTTCATCGATTTTTCAATCGATCTTAATCTATATTAATAAATTTCATTCAATTTTACATTTTAAATAATAAAATATCTATTTCATGCAAATTGGTCATTTCCACGTTTTACAAAATTAATCATAAAATTTTACTTTTATTCAATTTAGTCCCTGAGTCTAAAACATTACAATTAGCCATGCTAGCTGAATATTCATACAATTCAATCCTTACTCAATTAACCCCTCAATTTAACTAATTTTCTCATTTAATACTTTTCTCTATCATTTTAAACTACTTCATAACTTTTGAAAATCAGAATTTTAACACTAGGCCTAATTTCAGCTATTTCACAATTAGGTCCTAAAACCAATTTCCAT